>JAVIWB010004051.1:0-527470 GCA_031893035.1 Dermolepida albohirtum | reverse complement strand
CCGTGGCTGCACGAAGACAACTTCATTTTTCAACAAGACGGGACACCCCCTCACTGGAGTCGCCAAGTGCGTGAATATCTGAATAAAACTCTACCGAACCGTTGGATTGGTCGTCAAGGAGCTGGCGACTTAGCATGTCACAGCTGAGCTCCACGGTCACCGGATTTGACACCCTGTGACTTTTTCCTGCAGGGTTTCTTTAAAGACAACGCTTATGTACCACCACTCCCATAACTGGAAGAGTTGAAGAACCGTATCCGTACTGCCATAACGTCAGCGACGCAGAACACGCTTGCCCGAGTATGGGAGGAATTTGAGTATCGATGTGATATTGTTCGTGTCACTGATGAAGGACATATTGAGCATGTGTAATCTGAACTTGAGAGGTTCGTAAATATGTGTGTAAAGTTTCATATTCGTATGTCTTAAAGTTTAATAAATATATGCATTCGAAATACGTATATTCTTTTTGAAATACCTTGTATATTGTTTATATCAAATTATTGCAATAAATTATTGATTTTTTGCGTTGTCAGTACATGACATATGTATACTTATGAGAGTAACTTTACAAGTACATATATTTGCATATGTACCTCAGTAAAAAGTTACAAAACATTGCCTTTGCGATAACAATAGTTTGTTGTATAGAAATGTAGTTTTCAGTTATTAACATACGTAGATATGTATGAATCAGAACGGTGTAATCAATAAATATTCCTTGATATGCATATACATATGTTAGAAAAGGAAAAAAAATAGTATTGGGTAAATCCCCGACTTAAGTAAATTGTATCTATACCACAAATTATCTATTATATGTAAATATGCAAGTAGTGTAGCAATTTTAAGTGTCGTAATGTTAATTTGTGCTGCGAGATAATTCAAAATTAAAAGGTAACTTTATCAGATAATCCTTTTTTTGTTCAGTTATACATTGCTACAGAATTAGATAGCTATAATTTTGTAATTGTTAGAAAAGCTTTGCAATATTTCACAATAGAACACAGAAGCGATGTTTCAATCAGTTTGCAAAAGTATGATATTTTGTCAATCTTATGTATGTTTAATAATTGTCTCAATTTTTTTACACCAGTTTATTGATGTGAACTTTTGCCATGTTTTGCATTTTCTTGCTAAAAGTTAAATCTCTTAAAGTTTATATGTAAATACAATTGAATATGAACATACGAGGTGTTGCCATTTAAGTCACGTAATATCTAACTATCTAAGACATGCCCAATATTCAAGAAAATAAAGCTAGTTAATCAGTTATTAAACAGATCGACATCTGCATACATACAGGGTGTCTCACGATAACCGTCCTTAGAATGTTTCAGAGTCTGCTTCGAAATTTTAAAACTTTGACAATAGTGTTTTCGGACATGTCCTCTTCAAATAAGGTAATGGCACCCACGTATTAGTTCCGGTTATGCCGGAAGCTGGCGTCATCTTTTTTAGTTTAAATAGAACACCTTGTAATTGCAATTTTGGATTCTACGTCAAATTTTAAGTGGATTTAAAAGCTTCCGTATTTTTGAAATTTAAGTGTTTTCGAAATTTTTACAAAGAAATTTAAAGAAACGGTAGCCAGATTTTTGATCATATCTCGTATATATTACGTCATCGGAGGTAGAGGTGGTCCCAGAATTCGCGAAAAGACTCTACTTGTATTTTACAATAAAAAAGACAGACGATATCAACATTTGGGATTGCTAGATTTCCCAACTTTCCATTCATACTTTTAAACAGGGGCTGCATACGGAGTGGTTAAAATTTAATGCCAAGTTTAACTTCAAACTGTCATAAGTTGGTTTTTCCAACTAACACCCTGTATATTTTTCCATATTCCGATACACAAATTTATTTTCTTTCGAATGGTATTATAATATTATATAATATTATATTATATTATATTATATTATATTGTAAGCAAAAAACTTGCGAAGCTTACCAGCCTTCACCCCAAAGAGCCTTGTGTACCGAAATATACATTAGTTTTCAAATAAACTTGCTAGCGTGCCCACCACTGATAAAGCCATATTTTTCATGTGAACTTCTGAAAATGCCGAGAGGAAAACCAACACGTATAGAAAAACGTTCTGTCATTATTGCGTTTCGCCAAGATTATCCAATGCGTCAAAATTTTTGAAAAGACACATGTCAATAAATCGATTGCTGGTGACATTCGGCGCACGGGCAGTTTAAGAGATCACGCCGACGACGAGCGTATAAAATTGCTTGTTAAAATGAAATAGGAGACTGACAGCACTCGAAGTCGCCGCAGAAATAAATCGCAAACGTGCAAGAAAAATTTCTGTTACTATGATTTAAAGAAGATTAAAAAGCTGCAAATCTTCACGACCGTATTACTGTAAGAAAACCCTTACTTTGACGGGGTAACAGGCAAAAGCGAAGATATCTTTGTTTATTTAACGTTAGAATTATTTTAATTTATATTATTATACTTTATAAACATCTATAAACAATAATGCAATCAAAATTTTAAGTTTTAACATAAATTACTTTAACTGTTTTCCCTTTTTTTAAGTTTATTTGCGTGTCCGAACTAATATGGACGGTAGTGTACTTTAAATAAGTGTTCGTCTATTGGAAAAGTTTCGTGGTGCATTACGAAAAAATTCATATTTTGCCAGATTAAGAGACAATTACAAAATCAATTCCAAGAACATTTTAACTAGGTAAATATTACATAGTAGACAGTGAATATTATATCTCGGTACAAGAACATTTTTACAACGTAATTAACATCATTTAAAGAAGAGATTCTGGAGACTTACTCAATGTTACAGATTGTTAATACTTCTTTCGGAGATAATATTGTTTAATAACAATAATAAAACTGCCGGAGTCATCGCTACCAACTTCGCAGACATGCATGATGTCTAAATATCCCGTTTTAGTCATTGCTGACTTAACGCAAACACTCAGACACATTCATCCAAATTGCCTTTATATCATTTACAATAAATGCTGGAGTTCAATACGCATTGTTTTACAACTTAATCCATCAGACTTTTTAATTTATTTTAAAAATATGCCGTACAGATTCTATATGTATAATATGTAGCCACAACTAAGAAGTTTTAGTTATACGATTTCAATTTTTAGTTCTGTCCCTCTTCTGCTAATGCTCTTGTCTTCTTTGATTGAATGCACGATATTGTACCGCCCACTTTGCGAAAGTATACCGTGAACGAAGCACCAGCGCGAGAGAGTTGTAATTACGAGCCTCTGCCTTATGTTATGAGCATACATATGCGTTTATATCACTTATATGTATTGTGGAACACGCCAACACAAAATCGAAAAATACAGACACACCACTACACCTACACTGCCATTGAAAAGTTTGGTTATATTCAATTTAACAGTGAAGGAGGTGACAAACATCATTTAATTGCAGAATCGTAATATTGATTAATTTCGAAAAATGTATTTTATATTTTTGAAATATTTAATTATTTTTATAAATAACTGCTCAGACGTAGTCTAGCTAATAAGAAACGCAGACCAATATCCCATGAAGGCAAAGTTATTGATAGAATGAAACTGAGAGAGTAGGTAGAAGCAACTTCCCTCTGATATCCTTCACAATTGCAGGTAACAGTTTTTAACAAAATGAGTGCAGCGTAGGTAAAAAGTTACGAAGCAGTGTCTTTGCATGAGCACTGTATAGGTTGTAAAATGACAATCGCAATAGCAACTAAGTACTTACACCAGTCGGAAAACTTCATTAGACGATAGCTAAGGCGTTATCAACAAACCCAAACCGAAGATGATCTTTCAAAACGCGGGGAAAACTGCACTGCAACGATGCAGCAAGATAAGGCTACTAAGAGTTTATTTAAGACCAAACACAATTAACACTTCATAAAGGACAATCCGAATTAGCCAAAAATATATATAAAAGTTAGTTTAATGACAATTAAAAGCAGATTACGCGGACACGATAGCGCTTATCTAAACACAATTATTGAACCGTTGCTGTCTGATAAATTTTGACATACACACATGGTTTGAGTACAAGAAAATTTCAGAGATTGGTCCCACGTTGTCTTTACAGAAAAATTAATTTTCTGGACCCGATCATCTGGAAGAAAAGCATGGTCAACGGACGAAGAATATATTATACAGCGCGCTGTAAAACACTTTATGAAGGATCACGTCTGGGGTTGTTTTAACACTGGATTTAAGAATTTTATGCGTGCCGATATTTTATAAACGAAAAGCGAATAGTAAAATCGCACCAAAAAGGACTTCTAAGATTGATGAAAGTGTAGTTTTAAATTAACAGTGTAGATTGGATCCTACAAAAAGGCAACGATCCAAAACATCGGAACAAACTGCGTAGCGAGTGGAGAGCTTCAAATCATATTGCATCGATAGATTAGCATTTCCAGTACCCAGACAGCAACCCAATTGAAAATGGATGATGCACACGAAGCGGAAACTTCGTGGGAAACGTGTATATAAAATTTTCCAATTCTCTTAAAATATAAATATTAATAAATAATAAAGATAATGCTGTTAATTTATACAGAAAATTTCGTGTCTCAAGTATGGGAAATCTCTGTTAGGTTTTTCGAAAAAAAATAATGGAGACTGGACGGATTAAAGTTTGTTATTGCATGGAAAGTTCAGACATTAAAGACAAACAGCTTTGAAAATTTTATATGAAGATTTAAGAATTAACAAAGTGTTAACGAGATGGATTCCAAGATCCTTCACACCAGAACGGAAACTTGTTAGGCGAGAAGTTTGCCCAGGAAAATTTAGATGCGTTAAAACACGTCTGCGACTTTTTCTTCGAAAATTATCACTGGTGATTGTAACATGGATATATCTCTGGGACCTTCCAATGAAATAAAAATTCAATACAGTGGCTGTATAAAGGGGCATCCTCAACCAAAAATGTCAAAAAAGATTTCGAACAACACGTTAACATTAAGTTTCGTTTTAAGTCAATTGCCTTTCTGAACGAACCATTTTTGACACTTTTCTTTTGCACGTTTTCGTCTGTTTTTGAAGTCGAAGAACGTCTCGACCGTTGCTGGTTTTCAACCGACTCATTTCCACTTTTAAATCATACCACATATAAACAGTCTTTAGAGTCGCCACATTATCGCAATACACTGATTTGCAATATTTCATGGACTTCTTTAGCATTTTTTTTGTAACTTAATAAAACTTAATGTTACCAAATTGCAAAAAAAAATGCGAAAGAAGCCCATGAAATGTTAAAAACAGTGTATGGCGATAATATAATGACTATGGAGACTATTTGCAGGTAATATGATGAGTCAGTTGAAGATGAGCAACGTACAAGTGTTATGATTTAAAAGTGGAAATGAGTCGGTTGAAGATGAGCAGCGAGGGGTATTCTTCGACTTCAAAAATCTGCAAAAAGTGTCAAAAATGGTTCCTTCAAACAGGCGATTGACCATTGGAGTGCGTACTGCAACGTTTGCGAAACTATGTGCAGAGAAAGAAGCCACGAAAATGGGCTAATTGCTTCCTCTTTCATCACAACAATGCGCTATGCCATACCTTGCTTCTGATCCGCCAGTTTTTGACAGAAAGAAGGTTCCAGTTCACATCTGCTCTACTCTTCGGAATTAGCACCATGCTACTTCTGACTCTTCCCAAAAATAAAATCCGTGCTAAGACGTTTTGATACCGTGCGCGACATTGAAAGGGCCACGATGGAGCAGCTGGAGATAATTCCGAAAAAGCCTTCTAGAAATCAAATTATGGATCAACTTTGGGATAAGAACATCCCTAGTCGAGGAGAGTATTTTGTAGGAGATTAATTTAAATTTGATGTACTACTGTGGGCAAAAAATAGTAAGACTTTTTAATTTAAATTTCGCGCGAAAACCCATTCGTCGAAATATTTTTTTTCTAGATTGGTATGACTGTCAGTGACATCTGTGCCAAATGTCACATCAAAATAATCATTAGTGTTTAGTATACGCTTGTCTTTCTGAAGTACAAAAAGTGCATTCGGCGATTTTTACAATGAGTGAAATTATTTAACAAAGAAGTTCCATTAAATTTTGTGGACGGAATCAAATTTCTGGTGCCGAAACGTTCAGAATGTTGCAAAAGGCCTTCGGTGATAATTGTTTGTCGCGAGCAAGTGTTTTTGATTGATACAAATTATTCAAAGAGGGTCGAGAACGCGTTGATGACGAACCACATCCAGGACGGCCATCAACGTCAACTGATGATCAACACGTCAATAGAATCAAGGAATTGGTGCTTGAGAATCGACAATTAACAGTCAGAGACCTTACTGGCATCGTCGGAATATCGGAAGGATCAGTGAAAACCATTTTGAAAAATCATTTGGGCCTAAGAAAAGTGAAAGCACGATTTGTTCCAAAATCACTCAATTTTTTCGAAAAACAGCGTCGCGTTGACGTCTGTGAAACAACGCTTTCCGACTATCAAGACAAAATGAAAGGCATCATAATTGGAGATGAGACTTGGATCTACGCTTATGACCCGGATCAATCGGCCGAATATCGTATCAAAGCTGAGCCGAAGTCCAAAAAAACACGTCAAAGCAAGTCAAAAATCAAGGTTATGTTGACAGTTTTCTTCGATTATCGAGGTGCGGTGCACTCCGAATTCCTTTCGACCGGCCAAACTGTCAACAAAGAATACTATTTGAGTGTTATGCGTCGTTTGCGCAATGCTATTCGTAAAAAGAGGCCAGAATTATGGGCCGACAACTCTTGGTTTTTGCACCACGATAATGCACCGTCGCATACTGCATTAATTCTTCGTGAGTTTTTCGCCAAATTTTCAGCCAATATCGTGCCGCAACCACCGCATTCGCCTGATTTGGCTCCGTGTGACTTCTGGCTATTCAGCAAACTCAAACGACCGCTCCGGGGAAACCGTTTTGATTTAATTGAAGACATTAAACGTGAATCGCTACGCGCATCGAAGGCTATTCCTGAAATTGTCTTTAACAACTGTTTCGAGAATTGAAAGAAACGTTGGCACAAGTGTATTGGGGCCAGGGGGGATTACTTTGAGGGGGACGAAATAGATTTGGAAGAATAAATTAAGAATTTAAAAATTATGAACAAAGTCTTACTATTTTTTGCCCACAGTAGTATGCTTACTACTTTGTTCATAATAAAATTATTCACAATATTTTTCGATCACGCCTCGTATGTTAAATTCTAGAGTTTCTGACAATGGTGTATACGCGCGAACATTTTTTTTTGCGTAATTATATCAAAGTAATATCTCCTAATAACCGGCATAGTACTCTAATTAAGTTTATAATTAATACATAAATAATAAAGCGCATTCTTTCGCGAAGCTTGGTCAATTCGCGGTTTTTCTACCGCAATACAAGCACAGACCTGTCCTTATATCGCTCTCGCACCAAAAAGAAACAAAAAATAAACAATTAATACAACGACTCCGAGACAGAGAGAAAGGTACCTACATACACATACTTTGAGTTGCATAACCAGACAGAGCAAGCTCTCTTTGCCGTTGTATCGGTTAGTCCGTTTGGTACTGCGATGTTTCTCGGCTTCCACAATACAGTCTCGGTTACGCAAAAAGTATATACTATGCATTTCAGTAATTATTGTGAATTTACCCATTTTAACACGGCTAAGTCGGTTTCACCGCGTTCTGCACTCTCTAAATGTATAATCTCGCGTGATTTTAGTGTTGTGGTCGCCGTGTCAGTTGTTGAAGAATAAAAAGAAAACAGATCGTGTACGTAGGATTTGAGGAGTTTGCAGAACTCGTTTGTTGATTTTTTTTTTTATTTTCTTTCACCCTTTTTTGGATACTGTCTCGGTTACTTTGTTGTCAAGGTAAAGAAAAAAGAAAATCCCCTAAACTTCACTTTTATATTTAGTAGCTTAATCAGGGTACCCTGCTAGTCGTACACGTTAAATGTTAAAATATGTATTGGCCCGTTTTATTGTTTCTTTGTTTTTTATTGAAAGTTTGTCGCGAATTTTCGTAAAAATATCGGTTTAATACGTCGCTTAAATTGAAGAAAATTAAGGGACAGGTCATACTTATTCTTATTTCGGTATTGTACAAGAAAAAAATTCATTTGGGCGAGCTGTTAAATTAATTTCCACGGTTACAATTGATACCTGCTATATAAAGTTATATTAAATACTCGTCCTCCCTTGAAGAGGATGGAAAATTTTAATTTTTTATAATATGAAAAGAAATCAGTGTGTGGGGGGGGGGCATTCTTGAAATTATTATTATTAGTTTCAATAATGCACAACCCCAAAATGATCGAAACGGGAAATATTACAAAAAAAAGCATTCTATTAAACAATATTAAAATTTATTATTTAATAATCGAATAATTTTTATTTACTTACTGATGTTTCATAGGCTATAGTTGACATGTATATATATACGTTGCATAATGTGCTTGTTTTGTATTTAAAATTTGGAAACTCGCAATTACAATTTCCATATATATTTCGAAGGTGGGGAAAAAATATTAAAAAAGTATTAGTCAAAGTACAGCGCCATCTATATTTACGTATAATAAAACTTCAAGTAATTTTTTTTAATTCTCTTAACATATGGAATTTCTTGTTTATTAATATACAGTCCCTGGCCAAATTATTAGACGCACTGCAAGATTTCATGTAAAATATGAATTACCGAGTGATATTGTACCGTTTTATTATTTTATATTGATTTGCTTTTTAGTTTTATATTACTCAATCAATTACCTGTTTATTTGACATAAATAAAACAGCATTAATTTAGAAAAGCATAACTTTATTAGGTTTTAAAGAAAACTAAAATTAATGTTAGTAAAATTCAATATTTAGTTGAACCACCTTTAGCCGCTATCAAAGCTTTAATTCTACGCGGCATGCTGTCAATGCAAGACTGTACTGTCTCCTGCAATTGAGGATGATGATTCCATATGTAAATAATCTTTTCTAGGAGCTGCGTTTTGTTAGTTATCACATCCTTAGCCACTTCTCTCTTCATCAGCTCCCACACATTTTCAATCGGGTTCATGTCCGGGCTATTACCCGGCCAATCCAATAGGGGGATATCTTTTTTCCGCCAAGAAAGCTTTAACAGACCGAGCAGTGTGACAGGGAGCTCCATCTTGCATGAAAGTGAATGGTTCCTCATTTGGAAACCATTCTCTGAGCTGCGGAAGCAACCGATTTTGTAAGACTTCTTTGTACTGGTCTTGCCTCATTATTCCTTTGACGACGTACAGCCGTCCAGTGCCCTTGCCGCTGATGACTGACCAAATCATGACTTTGGTGGGATGTTTAACCGTCGGGATGACACAATCAGGATGATACTTTTCTCCACGACGACGACGCACATACTGAGCTTTGTTCTGCAAAATTTCGAATGTGCTTTCGTCACTGAAGCAGACCTGTAAAAAATAGGAAAAATATGTAAACTTCTATGTTTATTTGCTTTATATAACTCAAAATGATAATAATGCATCAATCTTTGATTAAATTGCTGTATCTTACCGTACTCTAGAAGTCCACATCTTTGTCTTGCCATTGCTTGGCCCACTGCAGGCGCTTTGCTCTCATTGCAGCTGTTAACTTGGGCTTCCTGGCGGGGCGACAGGCCTTGAAGTCTAATTCTTTCAATTTTCTTCGAACAGTGCATTCAGAAACATAAACGCTAGCACCCTCGAGTTGTTATTTTATGGCCTTTGTGGTAGCAAATCTGTTTTCTAGACTAATTTTCTGCAAGCATCTCTCTGACCTTGCAGTGAAAATTGGTTTCCTACCGCATCTTTGCTTTCTTTTCGGGCTTAATTCCTCCCCTGACTCAATTTTCGTTTTTATGCGTCGTACACTAGCTTCAGAAACGTCCAATCTTCGCGATATTTCTCTGTTTGTAAATGTTTTCGCAATTACAAGGGCCTTTACTGCAGCTCTTTTACCTGGTGAAAGATCGCCTTTTCGACCCATAATTAAAATTGTCAAATTAATTTTTTAAAGCACTGAATACAAAATGAACCAATTACCGAGTAGTATAAAACTGCTAAACAAACAACCACAGTTCACACAGCCACAAAAACACGTCCGTACCTGACTCGATTCCTTTCGCGACTAATACAGATTTGTACTTGTTTACGGTCAGGTACCACTTTGTCAGCACAATGTTGCCATATGTTAAAAATAAATACAAATATGTAGTCCACACCAATTCTCGTAAATAAAAATCAATGATATTGTAGTTGAAATATACCATTGTTGCATAAAAACACCCCATAAACATAAAATTATTAAAAAATACAGTGCGTCTAATAATTTGGCCAGGGACTGTACAGGGACGAACACGCATTTATTTTACTTACTGAAAATTTATTTATTGTACCAATACAATAGTGTAAAATAGACATAAAATAGTTACATTTTTCTTATATAAAAACTTTATCATTAATTATTATTAAATTTTGCTCTCATCAATGTGCCCACCTTTATTTTTGATAATTGCGGCACATAACCGCGGCATCGTTTCAATTAATTTTTGCAGTGTATCTTTGTAATTTGTGCCCAGGCTTCTTGAAGTTGTTTCCACAGTACAGTGGTGGGTGATAGAGCACATTCTAGAACCTTCCGGTCCAATTCTTCCCAAAGAAGCTCTATTGGGTTCAGATCAGAACTTTGAGCTGGCCATACCATTATAGAGATTTGCCCTTGCTCTTCTAGTTGACGCAAGTAATCGCAACACAATCCGGAAGTGTGTTTCGGATCGTTGTCCTGTTGAAATACAAAGTTTTCCCCAAGACTCCTTAGTCCTGAAGGAACAGTGTTATTTTCTAAAATTTCCTTGTAGCCTTCTTTTCTTTGACGAGATCGCCTACAGATCTTCCACCAAAACATCCCCAAATCATTACTGAACCTCCTCCATGTTTTACGGTAGGCGCAATACATTCTGGTAGTACTCTTTCTCCTGCGGATCTTCTTACGAATATTCGCCTTTTACTACCAAAAAGTTCAAACTTCGATTCGTCTGTCAACAACACATTATTCCACTGATCAATCGTCCAATTCTTATGTTCTTTAGCCCAATTTAGTCGTTCTATCTTGTTTTGCTTTTGTAGTAGTGGTTTTCGCAGATCAATTCTTCCGTATAAACCCGCTTGCCTTAACCTTTTCCGTACCGTGGACACACTAATTGGTTTAGCACGCGCTCTATTCATTTCAGCAGCAATTTCTAGTGCTGTTTTTCGTCTATCGCGTCTACTTATCCGTATTAGATGCCGGTCATCTCCAGATGTCGTCACTTTGCGTCGTCCAGATCTTCTTTTGTTGGAAAGTGTACCAATTTCTTCAAATTTTTTATCGCGATTACTTTTACCCGTACGATGAAAAGCAGATAATTCCTTCGTCTTCGGCATTGCATTAAAATATTCACAATAACTCTCTGTTTCACTGTTTTCGCAACAAAAGATGAACGATGACTGGCATAAAATTTATTTTTCTTTTTGAATAACACATCCTAATATTGTAATTAGTTAGTACAATGACACAATATTGGTAATAGCTTTCGGAAATGCAGGTAAAACTGTTAATACTGTAGGGATTAGCCTATATAATATTTATGGTATTTTTCCAATTTATAACACCTTTACAATATATCATAAACAATTTAAGATTTTCGTAGAAATTCATATGGAATTACTTCCATTAATAATATTGTTTGTTGAATAATTATAATACAGATTTTTCGAAAGATAATCCGTATTTCAGGAAACACATAAAATTGGGTTGGGCAAATAAATATGAGCGGTAGTGTATATATACGTTGCATAATGTGCTTTTTTGTATTAAAGATTATTTGGAAACGCGCAATTACAATTTCCATATATATTTCGAAGGTAAGGAAAAAATATAGTATTCTGATTACTCAAACTACAGCGCCATCTATATTTACGTATAATAAAACTTACTACTAATTATTAACTCCTTACATTAACATTGAAGTAACCGTCATTCATTTTTTATATTCATTCTCATTTTCTCTTTAATTCAAAGGAGGAGGTAATAAAGTGGCGCCCAACAAGTAATTTTTTTAATTCTCTTAACATATGGAATTTATTGTTTATTAATATACAGGGACGAACACACATTTATTTTACTTATGCGTGTACAGTACCGCTCATAATAACGCGAACATTTATCATCCTATTTAAAATGGGGATAATCTAAAATTTACAAATAAAAAGTAATAATATACAGTCAGTCACAAAAGTTTCGACCATCCCATGAATGTTGTATATCTTCAAATGTGAATATCCGGCTAGGATAAAACATATTCTATTTACATAACTTTAAAAATTTGTGATAATATGAAAACTATTATTACTTACAGCTACTAAAGAATTTGCTACGTTAATCTGGTACGTAGACTTCCGCGGTCGTGGTCCATGCTATTTGCTTCTGGGCTTCCGGGCTGGAACCGCGTCACTTGTATATCTGCCGACGTTTCGTACCCATGTGTATGGGACATCTTCAGGGCACAACTACTCCATTGAAACTGTCAGTTCAGTGCAGTAGTTGTGCCCTGAAGATGTCACATACAAATGGGTACGAAACGTCGGCAGATATACAAGCGACGCGGTTCCAGCCCAGAAGCAGATAGCAATTTGCTACGTATTCGAATATCGAATGACAAGAGTTTTAGTACGCTTTATTTTTACTAGACATTTCTTTATTTTAAGCCATAAATTTAGAGAGATTTCGGTAAATCGTCCTGATAATATTACGTATTTGTGAAAAATAAGCATTCGATGCTTTACAAAGATTAGTTGTAAACCACTACAAAAAGAAAAAGAAAACCTACCTTTATGTTAAAGGGCCAAATTTATCCAAAAAGAGTGTTCTGGAGTACAGATTAAAAATAAATAATCAAAATATCCTGAACTCTTGAAATTATACAGAAAAATAGGCTCCAAAGACTCTGAATGAGCGCGATCAGAAAACTACATACATTAAGAAAGCAAAGACAATTTCAATAGAACCTGGATATAGCCTTTCCATTAAGCGTCATTAACAGTTGCCTATTGTAAAGCATAAAGCATGTATGCATAGTGTTAACATCGGTAATGAAAGATTTTTAAGTGCCTACTTTTCGTTACTTTGAACTGACACGTCATCACTTTAAGTAGCATAGATATTTTCTTTTAATTTTTGCCTAATAACGCGTGCTTTAGATCATTATCGTGGACAATATAACTTGCGGCTGTATTAAAACATTTTTGACTGCAATCCTATAATTTTGTTATTTCAATTTTTATTCAGTCTCCTATTTTAGTTAGAAAAAAATAACCTCAAATAAGAATGAAATCTCGACCATGCTTGAACGTTTAATAAAACTTTCGCTCTTGTTATCAAACACATCGTATTTTGGCTCACAAGAAGTTTAGCTATGGTTCTAGTGTCCATGCCTTATGATTTCTCGGCCATTGGGATCGATTTTTGTAAGATGCAGAGTTTTTATTCATTAAATTACGATCAGATAACGTACAGTGGTGTCCACGAAAATAAAGACAATTTAATAATAATAATAATAAGTGAAAATCTCTACACATTTACTACTAAAACTTATCAAAATCTATATAAAGGAGCCTAGATATTTTAGGGAAATCCCCTTCTTAGTTAACTCTAAAATTTACTGTCTGGTCATTATAACAGAGCCACTTGATATATATATAACATTAGTGAAATGAAAATAAAATTAATGCACGTTTTATAGATTATTTTTCGAGTCTCTGTATTTCTTAATCACTTAAGGTTGATATATAGCCCCTTTCCACATTAATTTTCGTATTCTGTATACGCATTTCGACAACTAAGTTGTCATCATCAACAGATAATTAAACAGTGTCGCACCTGGAAAACAACGGCAAAAACCCGCACGAAACAAATACGATCCGCGTTTTGGCTTTCGACGGTTTCGTGCGGGTTTTTGCCGTAGTTTTCCAAACGCGACACTGTTTAATTATCTGCTGATGATGACAACTTAGTTGTCGAAATATGTATACAGAATACGAAAATTAAAGGGAAAAGGGTTATATATCAACCTTAAATGATTAAGTTAATTAACTATAGACTCCATCAAAATTACCTTCTCTGTATTTCTTTTAACCGTTAACTAATTTTGTCTATTGTTTCAAAACTATAGTATTTGTTTTCAAATTAAATGTTTATGGCTCTATTTTTTCAGATTAATTTATTATAAAAATAATAATAGTAGTAACTATCCGCAGTTGGCAACAAAATACCAATGTACGAAGATGAAAATGCTCCAATATGAAGGTTTTTATGCTATTAACTACAAGCAAATCATATTGCTGCCGGTGTATCTAGTCTCTCTGTTTTAGCTTGTATTCTACCTCGACATAAAGTTATATCTATTGCCTTTTTTCTCTTGAAGTCACTCTACTTATGTGCATTCAAACCATTCATTTTGTAAAATAAGCAGCCGCCAGAATATTTGTTTCTTCTTAAGAATGATGACATAAAGAGGTATCATTTTATGTAAACGAGTATCACTTTCACCGATATCGTTATCCGAGTCGCCAGCGGATAAAATAACGTAGTATATACTACTGTGGGCAAAAAATTGTAAGACTTTGTTCATAATTTTTAAATGCTTAACTTATTCTTCCAAATCTATTTCGTCCCCCTCAAAGTAATCCCCCCTGGCCCCAATCCACTTATGCCAACATTTCTTCCAATTCTCGAAACAGTTGTTAAAGTCAATTTCAGGAATAGCCTTCAATGCGCGTAGCGATTCACGTTTAATGTCTTCAATTGACTCAAAACGGTTTCCCCGGAGCGGTCGTTCGAGTTTGCTGAATAGCCAGAAGTCACACGGAGCTAAATCAGGCGAATGCGGTGGTTGCGGCACGATATTGGCTGAAAATTTGGCGAAAAACTCACGAAGAATTAATGCAGTATGCGACGGTGCATTATCGTGGTGCAAAAACCAAGAGTTGTCGGCCCATAATTCTGGCCTCTTTTTACGAATAGCATTACGCAAACGACGCATAACACTCAAATAGTATTCTTTGTTGACAGTTTGGCCGGTCGGAAGGAATTCGGAGTGCACCACACCTCGATAATCGAAGAAAACTGTCAACTAAGCTTGATTTTTGACTTGCTTTGACGTGGTTTTTTGGGCTTCGGCTCACCTTTGATACGATATTCGGCCGATTGGTCGTCTGTTTCCGGGTCATAAGCGTAGATCCAAGTCTAATCTCCAGTTATGATGCCTTTCATTTTGTTTTGATAGTCGGAAAGCATTGTTTCACAGACGTCAACGCGACGCTGTTTTTCGAAAAAATTGAGTGATTTTGGAACAAATCGTGCTTTCACTTTTCTTAGGCCCAAATGATCTTTCAAAATGGTTTTCACTGATCCTTCCGATATTCCAACGATGCCAGTAAGGTCTCTGACTGTTAATCGTCGATTCTCAAGCACCAATTCCTTGATTCTATTGACGTGTTGATCATCAGTTGACGTTGATGGCCGTCCTGGATGTGGTTCGTCATCAACGCGTTCTCGACCCTCTTTGAATAATTTGTATCAATCAAAAACACTTGCTCGCGACAAACAATTATCACCGAAGGCCTTTTGCAACATTCTGAACGTTTCGGCACCAGAAATTTGATCCCGTACACAAAATTTAATGTAACGTCTTTGTTGAATAATTTCACTCATTGTAAAAATCGCCGAATGCACTTTTTGTACTTCAGAAAGACAAGCGTATACTAAACACTAATGATTATTTTGATGTGACATTTGGTACAGATGTCACTGACAGTCATACCAACCTAGAAAAAAAATATTTCGACCAATGGGTTTTCGCGCGAAATTTAAATTAAAAAGTCTTACTATTTTTTGCCCACAGTAGTATATGCTAGATTTATTAGTATTTATATAACACAACTACTATATCAACTAACAAGATGCAATCGTACTCTTTCAATTAGTTTTCAGATAATATATTCAAGTATCATTACGTCCTAATTCAATTTTTTTCATTTCGTAGAATGCCGGTCAGACCACACAAAAAACAAGTGTTATACAACAATAATCCATCAAATCACCGATGGAGGCCGACAAACGTCAACGACAAATGGAAAAACGGATACGAGCAGTCGCCCAGACTAGCCGCCGTTTCACACAATCAAATAGTGCGAGTGACGCCAACTATAGCTCGTAGTATCTCAAACGTCAACAACAACAACGTAAAAGATCTCAGAGATCTTCTGAATTTAAAACGGACAGTTTCTTTCGACAGCAGCGACTCCACGAGTTCTTCCAGCAGCACGGACAGAGTCCCACATTCCGATAGGACGAACCGGGCCCACATCATGGGCGTGTTACCCCGTAAGAACGCGCCACCCGTGATAAGTCCGACCACTATGGAAAATCTGAAGAACTCCTCCATGGCGGCCGTCGATCCTAAAAGTCCCGTTTGGGACACCTGGTCGAGTTCAGATACCAGCGACGGTAGGAGTTCAAAGGGAACCTCACAGGATATGTTTACTCCTACCGGGGAACCACTGGTCGATCTGTACAATTTTACACAACTTAGGAAGTTACCGGAGCCCGCCTTTAAATCAGTGGCGCGGAAGAGTAAAAGAGGCAAATCACAGATGTACGATTGTAAAGTAGATGTAAGTCATTGAATTATTCTTATTTTCGTATTTATAAATACCATATTTCTTATAGCTTCTGTACCTTTAAGAGAAAGAAAGTACATTTTGAGACTTTTCATATATGATTATCTACCTAGTTATCAAAAAAATGCGTATCATATTAGCAATCCTTAATTTTTTTTCTTTATACCAGGTGTCCATAAAGTCATTATCGGTTTTTTCGTAAAAAAAAACCACATAATTTTCAAGAGAATGGAAAAATTTATTTATTCAAAGTATTGGCTGTTTGATTCTACACATCTTGCTCATCTTTAAGGCAATTTATGGATGCCGTCCCAAAAAAAACTGTTTGTCCTTTGAGCAAAACCATTCATCGAGCCATTTTCCAACTTCTTCCAAATTGGTGAAGTGCTGCTCTGCAAACGCGTGTCCCATTGATGCGAAAAGGTGATAGTCGGACGGGGCAAGGTCCGGAGAGTACGGTGGATGCAATATTATGTCCCATTCAAGTGCTGCATGAGACGGCGCTTTATTGTGCTGTAAAATCACTTTACCGTGTCTTCGTTCCCATTCTGGACGTTCTTCTATCAATGCATGGTTCAAATTGATAATTTATAGTCGGTAGCGATCAGTATTAACTATTTCACCAGGTTTCAACAGTTCGTAATACACCACGTCACTCTGGTTCTACCAAATACAGAGCATTGTCTTGCGACCAAAACGATTTGGCCTTGGAGTCGATGGGCCGGTTTCGCCAGGTGATTTCTTGCACTTAGGGTTTTCGAAATAAATCCATTTTTCATCATTCGTCACTATTCGATGCAGAAATGATCATGTTGAAAACAACATGTTTCATCATCTGTAAAAAACGACTTCAAGAAGTTTGGCTGAAATTATGCCTTTGCAATGTGCACTTCCCATTGGTGAAAGTTTGTGGAGCAAATTTAGCCCAGTCTTTTGTTTTGTCCAAATCTTTATGCCATATGGTCCGAATCGTTTCTTTGTTCATGTTTATATACTTTTCCATCGTCTAAGTGACGCGCAATAATTGTTTGCCGCGAAATCACGCACTTTTTCGATCTTAGGTGTCTTCGATGAACTTGGGTCTTCCAGCATTCTTATCATTTTCTAACACATCTCTTCTGTCCAAGAAACGTTTGATTTACAGTAAAAAATTTGATCTACTGAAACAGAACTCACCCTAAATCATCATTTGATAGCTTTCTAGGGCACTTTTACCAAGTTTTGCGTTAAACTTAGTTACGGTTATTTATTTCATCTCAATAATTCAATATACAAAATTGTTACTTCTCTAATCCGTTTCGTGAGTTACTTTAATAAATGCACTGAATTTTTTGGCAGTGTCGCCAGCTAATGGTCGAAGTTGGTCACACATGGCAATTACATTGATTGATTAAAAATAGGCTAAAATCTAATTTTGAAGATTCTTTGACACACTGTGTTTTTCAGCAGCTGGATTCCAGCAGGACGCTATTACTAATAATGTATCAAAGTTCAACATCCGCACAATAAACAAATTTTGTTTCATATTAATCTGGAAGACTTCCCACAGTAGCTTGGTACAAAAGCGTTTTCAAAATAAATAAAATTATACGCCCCCTCCCCCTTCTTCTTTCTATTCAATTATTGCCAAGGTGCTTCCTTATTATTTCCGCACATTTCAGATAGGAGAACATTCTTACTCAACGTATCCCGCAGATTTTACAAACGAAACATTCGCAAAACAACACGCCGCGAAACTGGCATTAAACGATCTAATGCCCAAATATACCAAAAGGAAATCGTTACTTATATCGAACGATCAAGATGTTTTGGCCAGGATACCATTGATGGTGGGGAAGCATTACCACGGAATTTGGAATTGGCAATTGGAAGCCGACTATGCGGACTTATATAACGAACAGCTTCCTTTGAATTGGCTTCAAATCGTCGACAGCAGTCCCAAAGTTTCCGTCGAGTCCTTTATGGACAAATATGTTTTGAGATATTGTAATTCCGAAGATGTAAGTTTTTGCTTCGGTCACGTTTTTTTAATTTATGTTTTGTTTTGACTGTTTTATATATTTATTAACATACATATACATATGTTTCTACTAATATCATACTGAATTTATTTCAGTACCATGCAACCAAATTAGTGCCATCATATAAATTTTATTACTTTTTTAACGAGGATAGTTTGACAAGTAGGGAGAATGACACATAGGTGGCGCTCTAATTGGTAAAACAAATGCACTGTAATTTAGGTTGCCTATTTATATGTTTACATTCCGATATTTAGATAAATCGGTTGATTAGTTTATTTTTGACAGCTGATTGAAAAAGAAGCAACACGTCGTTTTGTTAAAATGGAAAAAGCAGAGTATCGTGCGGTGATTAAATACTTCGTAATTAACGGTATGAAAGCTACCGAAATAAAAGATGAGTTACGGGAAACATTAGGTGAATCTGCTCCATCATCCGCCACAATAAGTAGATGGGTAAATGAATTTAAACGTGGTAGAACAAGCTATGTTGATGAAGCGCGCTCTGGAGCACCCAAAATCGTAATTTCTAAGGAAATGATTATAAAAATCAATAATATTACGCAAGATCGACGACTCAAAGTGAGAGATAGCAGACGTGGTAAACATTTCAACAGAACGCGTACACCACATTTTAACGAAAGAATTGGGCCTTTCCAAGCTTTCGGCTAGATGGGTGCCGCGATTGCTTACGACTGATCAAAAGTTCACTCGTTTGCGCATTTCAAATGAGTGTTTAGACCTTTATAAGCGGAATCCGGTTGATTTTTGTAGGCGATTTGTTACATGCGATGAAACTTGGATACACTACAGTACACCCGAAACTAAACAACAGTCGAAACAATGATTAGAACGTGGTTCTGCTCCTCCAAAGAAAGCGAAAACCACTTGATCGGTAAACAAAGTGATGGCATCAATTTTTTGGGATTCAAAGGGCATTTTGCTCATTAATTACCTTCAGAAAGGTGCCACAATAAACGGACAATATTATACAGAACTTCTACAAAAATTAAATGTTGAGATTCGTGCTAAACGGCCAGGAATAGCAAAGAAAAAGGTTCTGTTTCAGCAAGACAACGCTTCCTCGCATACCAGCACAGTTGCGATGTCCAAAATCCAGGAGTGGCATTTCCAATTAGTACCGCATGCGCCTTATTCGCCGGATCTAGCCCCTTCCGACTTCCACCTTTTTCCAAAATAGAAAACGGCACTAGGTGAAAAGAAATTTTCGTCTAACGACGAGCTTATCATCTTCGTAAATGAGTATTTTGCAAGCTTTCCGGAATCGCATTTTAGAGATAGCATAAGGGCATTGAAGCACCGTTCGAATAAATAGGAGAATATATTGAAAAATAAAAATTATTTTGTATTTAAAAAATGGTTTTTCTTTTCCATTCTCACTACTTGTCAAACTACCCTCGTACAATGAATTAAACAAAATAACGACTTCCCGCGTGAACAATATTTATTTACCCTTCGCAGAGAAAACCGAACATTTTTAAAATAGCAATTCTTAGTGAAGCCTTGCGCCTTTTTGACACAGTTTCAGATTTACAATTTAATTGGATCATTTCTATAAGTGAATTTGGATTTTCGCCCCATGTATCCGCATACATGGGGCGAAACTACTGAAAATGAATATATAGTGTACTAGTCATTCGACGTTTTACAAAGTCAGCAGGAGCATTAGAGAAACGTACCAGTCGGCTTGAAAATATAATTCGAATTACTAATTATTGTACACAGTCTGTCGCAGAGAAAACAGAATTTTTCTTAAATAATAATTCTTAGTGGCGCCATCTATTAAAAAAGATATGCGTCGGTAAGGTAGATCTTTCACCAATGTTATGTCAAAATATGACATCATTAGAAGCAGAGAAATTGCGCATAAAGTAACAGCGTGCATTTGGAATTGGTCAAAAAATTAATTTTGAAGAGCAGATATCAAGTTCTGTTTTAAACTTGGTAAATCGTTTACTGAAACCTTTAATTTGATGAAACAAGTGTATGGTGATGCGTGTTTACCATGTAGGAGTGTGTATGAGTGGTATAAACGATTTAAAGATAGTCTACGGACATAAATGACGACAAACATCCTGGTGCAAAAAATTTGTGGTTAGGGAAAGTGGCATCGAGCTTGTGCGTGAATTTATTAGAAATGAGACGAAATCCTCATTGCGATACGTAGGAATGGAATTAAATATTTCCAAAGATTCTATTCATCGCATTTTGACATAGCATTTGGGACTGAGAAAGATTTATGCAAGGCTTGTACCACACAAGCTAACTAAATTCAACATTGTACAAACTCGATTAAAGACTCAAAAAAGGATGAAAACTGCTGGTATTCTATTGTAACTGGTGACGAGGCGAGGTGTTGTCAATATGATCCAGAGATCAAACTCCAAAGCTCTGAATGGAAGCAACCAAGTGAAAAAAGATCTACAAAAAAGGCCGTTTGTAGAAATCAAAAATGAAGACAATGTTTATTTGTTTTTATGATTCGAAAGGCATAGTGCACAAATAGTTTGTACCAACTAGTCAAATAGCCAATGCTGTATATTATCTTGGTGTTATGAAGCGTTTTTTTTTGGCGCGTATTTGTTGTGCGCGCCCTCAATATCGTGAAAATGGTAGCTGGCGTTTGTTACATGATAATGCACCATATCATCACTCGACACTTATCACTGATTTTCTAACTACAAATGGCATTTTAACCATCAACCATTCACCGGATTAGGCCACCTGTGACTTCTATGTATACTCCAAACTACATTTGCCGATGAAAGAATAGCGCGATGCCGACGTCAAAGCCATTAAAAAGGCATCGACAGCGATCTTGAATAATACTAATAACACAATTGATTATACATATATTTGTGTGGTTCCATCCATTTTTTTTGTTCATTGTGTTTTACCGTTTTTTCTTGATTTGTGAAAGTGCTTATAACGCCGCCATTGTAACACTACTAATTGTCACGTAAAGAGGTCGCTTTGGGCATGCTTAATTTATGACACGCACCATTCTGAACTCAGATTTTCCAGAAAAATAAACGGTCTTTCGGAGGCTTAGTTTCCGAAGTGTCCGTTCCAGTGTCTTTCATTGATGTTGGCGAAGATGGCTGCCTCATAGCCGAAATAACTTGCGTCGTCTCTGCCAAGGAAGTTTGGTGCAGACAACTCGGCACCAGTGAATGTGTAAGTCCCAGTTTGTTTTATATTTATCTTAAATTATTTAAAAATCTAAATTGCGTGAAATGTATAGGTTATGTTATTATCTTTAAAATATTTTTGTTTAACATCTGTATAAAAATTAAAAGCCTTGATATTTCAATGAAACAAATTAACAACAAAAACTTTATTCCACTAAAATCTATATACAAAATACACATGCGTTATATAATTAATAAAGAGTTCAGTCTCCATTATTATTGATGATGGCTTCACAGCGTTTCTTCCTGCTAGCAACTAAATTTTCTGCGTAACGTACTGGCAATTGTCTCTATATCTTCCTTATAAAGCGAGATAGTTACCGGATGTTGAAGCTACGTTGATTACGAAGCTGCTTTCCGATACCACACGCATTTTCTATTGGATTCGCATCTGGACTTTGCGAAGGCTATTCTATCGTATGAATACATTTTGCATCTTTCTATTCAACACACAATCTATTACTGCAAGTACCATTCTGGCATAACACTTTTGCACGGAAGACAGAAGTCTCTTTTGATACAATTTTATCATTACACCTGGATCCAACGTTCTTGTAAATACGCGCAACGCTCCCAAACCACACATGCTGAATAATACCCACACATGACCTTAAATAGATGCATGACATTGCCATCAAAAATTCGGATTGTGCTCTAGGACCAAGCTTTCTTTCTAGGCACCCAAGCCCAAACTGAAGATTCATCGGAAAACACAGTTCTTGGCTAATTTCGTTCAATGTTATTACGAGTTCAGACAAAACACTTTTTGCGGTAATTGGTTGACAACAACATCGTACTGCGATATTTTAAATTACATTCTTGTACACCAGTCATCAAATTCACTTATATATTATTGCAATTACGTCACATGTACAATGAATCAGTTTTAGCGAGCGTCTCTCTGTTGCTAGGCAACGAACAGTGGTGCCCTAATCCACCAATATTCCCAAAGCGATTCCGTCATATTGTTTATGCTTTTTTCGTGCGAGGTTATGTAGTTTATTTATTCCTTTTATAACAGTACGCCATTTGTTGTGGTATTTCGTTTCGTGACGTCACACTTCGCGCATGATTTGATGACGAATTGTACCATTTTCTAAACGAAGGGACTGTATATTCTTCTTCCTCAATTCTGCCTGTCCGATACGCAATCATATTCAGGCTTTTTTAAGCAAAGTGATAGCTAGCCTCGTTGTGGTTACTCGTAATCTGCCTCGACATTGAATGTCCCCTACTGACTTTGTTCTTCTTACATCGATTAATCCACAAGTTTACGAATCCCGTAGACTTGCGTAAATATCTTGCAGCGGCAGTTATGGACATTTTTGGCCGTTTTGGGTACGTCTACCTCATAGAAGAATCAACTCAACTAATATCTCCGCGGCACATTAGGGGAAAGGTAGTTGAACACTCTGTACAGACTGTATTTTAGTTTTATTCAATTTAAAATTATAGAATTGTTGAAAAAATAATCAAGTAATCCACACATAAATATCTTGCAGTGGCGCTTATGGACACATAAAATAGTACCCCGATATATAAAGCTGCTGTTGAATCTGGTGGTTAAAAGGACTGGGAATACTATATATAGTATGTACGAGATTTTTCTCACATATATCCGAGTACAATCGATCAACATAGAAACAATTACCTTTCGCATACAAAAGACAATTAAATAAATATTATATAATGTGTATATCTGCTGATGATGGCAACTTAGTTGTCGAAATCGTATATATAATACGAAAATTAATGTGGAAAAAAGTTACATATCAATCACAAGTGATTAAATTGTATAATCTTTTAAAAACAAAAATTAATTCATGTTTAAAATTCCAATTTTTATATGATTATATTGTTTTGTAGGAAGCTTTCAATAATATGGTAACGAATTTCGAAAAACATTACACGGAAAATCCCCAGAACGTCCATCCACAGCAACTAAACGAAGGCAGTTACTACGCCGCTTACTTCGACCAGAACTGGTATCGCGTTAAAGTATTCGAAGTTAACGAAAACGACGTCAATTGTTTCTTTATTGATTACGGTGATGAGCAATTGATAAGGAAGAGCGACATTTACCAATTGAAACGAGAATTTGCCAAGGAAAGGGCTCAGGTTTGTCTAAAATACGCACACGTACAATCACATACCGTACTGGCGAACAATTCAGTGTTCATTGCAAAATCTATGTAAAACAAATATCAATTAGCAATTAATCTGGCTTGTGTGTTAGTGGAGACGTGTTTACAAATAATGTAAGACATTAAAAACTTATTGCATACAAATGATTAAATAGGAGTTCTCGGCGTACCACAAAAAGGTTTACGATGTACACGAAATTATATCTTCCGAATTCATGTAGAACGGTCTTTACAATAATGGTATGTAAACAAAACTAGCAGTCGGAGTCTTATTCATAAAATAGTAGTACAAAAACGTTATTTTGCGAACGAAGTTCTTAAGATGTATGTTATTAAGGTGTATTCGATTAGATATAGTAATGCGCACAATATACGAATAATTCCTTTCTTTGATTTTATTTATTCCACTCATTACACACTTTACAACAATTATATTCATTAATATTTAAATAGAATTTCGAATTAATTTATAAGATAACTATTCTATACGATTTTATGAAAAAGCTACAGTACTGCTTCTAGGCTTCCGGACCGGAACCGCGTCACTTGTATATCTGCCGACGTTTCGTACCCATTTCTATGGGACATCTTCAGGGCTCAATTACTGCACTGAAACTCAGTTTCTTGTTATTAGGTGCGCAACTAAGTTCTCGCAGGTTTTTTGATGAAAATGCAACTTTATTGTGAAAAAGTTTTTACAAATGAATCATTCAAAATATTGCTCATCGCTAGCGACAACTTTTTCCCTTCCTTCTGATAGAGCTCGAATACCGTCACGGTAGAAGTGTTCGTCTTTTGAGGCTATTCACGAATTAAGCCATTTTGAGATGTCTTCATATGAGCGCAAACTGCTGATTAGCGAGACCATGTGCCATCGAACGGAACAAGTAATAATCGGACGGTGCAATGTCTGGGGAATATGGCGGGTGGTGTGGGACCTCCCATTAGAGTGTTTCTAAGTAGGTTTTAACGAGTTTGGCAACGTGAAGCCGAGCGTTGTCATGCTGTAGAATCAGTTTTTCGTGCCTCTGCTCGTATCGTGGCCGCTTTTCGCGCAGTGCTCGGCTCAATCGCATCAATTGAGTTCGATACCGTTCCCCAGTGATGGTTTCGTTCGGTTTCAACAGCTCATAATAAATAACACCGCCCAGGTCCCACCAAATACACAGCAAAACCTTCGCAGCGTGAATATTCGGCCGAACCGACGACGTAGGAGCATGACCGGGCAGTCCTCATGATTTTGTTCTCTTTGGGTTGCTGTAATGAATCCATTTTTCATCACCGGTAACGATGCGATGAAGAAAGCCCTTCCTTTTTTGCCGCTGGAGCTGTTGTTCACAGGCGAAAAAACAACGCTCAAATTGGCTTCAAATCATAAGGAACCAAAGTTCCTTGTTTTTGAATCATTCCCAACGCATGCAATCGCTGGGAAATGGCTTGGCGGGTAACTCCTAATGATAAAGCAAGCTCTTTTTGCATTTGGCACGGATCCTCATCGAGCAATGCCTCCAATTCAGCGTCTTCGAAGGTTTTTGGTCTTCCTTCACCCGAACGGTTGTCAACGTCGAAATCACCGTCTTTGAAGCGACGGAACCAATCGCGGCACGTTGTTTCACTTAGAGCAGCATCTCCGTAAACTTTTTGGTGTTCTCGATGCGCTTCGGCCGCCGTTTTCTTTGAATGAAAGAAGAAAAGCAACACTTCCCGCAAATGACAACCAAAAGTATATGACGCACAACCGACCAGCACTTACTACCGGGGCCATCTCTTGAAAAACAGCGAGAACTTAGTTGCACACCTAATATTTCAACATATTTATGACAACCAAAAGTATATGACGCACAACCGACCAGCACTTACTACCGGAGCCATCTCTTGAAAAACAGCGAGAACTTAGTTGCACACCTAATATTTCAACATATTTATGTCTTGAATAAAATGCGAGAGAGAGAAAAATGCAGTAGTATTGAAGTTTTTTGTTATCTTGTCGAAAATGTAAACAAACTCGCGTACTATTCGTTTTTTTTTTTTCAATGAAACATACAAGAGCTCTCTTTCTAGTTTGATATCGTAAACCTGTTGTGGTAGCAATTGTACCTGTCTCGTATAATACATTACAAAACAAATTTATATGTCTCACTTACATATATTCCATAACTCCCATACCTTTATGAATTGCGCGCCAGTACGCTGTACATTAGCTAATAAATGTTCTTTTCTTACGTTTAATATTCACCTCGCAGGCGTTCATTTGTCGTTTAGCTGGTTTGGAAGAATTATATGAAGTGTCAACTAATTCGGAGCATTTACAAAATTTAATTGGAAAGACTGTACATATAGAGACTGATACTGTGGAAGATGGTAAGTACAATCGACACAGGACTGCGTTAAATTCATTTTTGATAGTTTGTCCAATGTATTTCATATTTAATTTTTTTTGCAGTTAATCGCGATACGTGTGCTTCGATTTCAGTTGTTTTATATGATTCTGAGACGGCAAAATCGATTAACCAAGAACTTATAGCAAATATTACGATAGAATCGGCAACGCCTGTGTTAAATAAGGTAAATAATCTGCATTTTTGACATGATTATGATGTGAGATTATTTTAATATTTCAGAACGCCGTTACTCAGGCATACGTCTGTCATGCCGAATCCAACGGCGATGTATACGTCCACATCCAGTCGCCCGGCTTCGAAAAATTACAAAGCTTATTGGCTGATCTAGAAATAAACATTTTAGAAAATGCTCCCAACTTACCAACGAAGACGATGACGCGCGAAAACTCCGTGGGACGTCTCTATTTCGCCCGGTACAAGGAAGACGAGCACTGGTACAGGATAAAAATTCTAGACTGGTCACCGAAAGAAGACTACGCCCAGATATACTTCGTAGATTATGGAAACTGTGATGTCATTAAAGTAGCGACGGAGACTCTCTATCCCATAGACGAACTCTCCGATGTGATAGACAAGTTCCCAGCGCAAGCAGTTAGAGTTAAAATGCAAATAGACAATATACCCAGTGACTTTGTGGAGAAAGTTTACAAATTAATGCCGAAAGATCAGGTTGTGCTCTTGAAGGTTATCGAGGAGAATTCCGAAGGTGTTCCTCTAGGTCAGTTTTTCACTAGGATAGGTGCGAATAACGAGCTGTGTTCTATCAATCAATCGATCGACTTCGAAACCGAACAAGAGTAAATATGCATGTCTTAATGGGAAGTGACTTTTAATATTTTTTTTTTACTTCATAGAGGTGCCGTTATGAGACCCGAGAGATTACAGAGGTTGCGTTCGTTGACAAAAGGCGATGAGACAATAAACAGTAGGTAAATTAACATTAACCGTCCGTAAGGTTACTTATCATTTCGTACTTTATAGAAAATGTACCATCGACAGGTATACTGAAAACTCCTACCTTGCCGAAGATCGGTGATTATTTCGATGTGAAAGTTCCCACGGCCGTAAATCCATGGAACTTCTTTGTGAGTCTTTAAATATTAAAAGTCTACACAAGAGGGAAAATATGTTTTTGAATAGGTGCAGCCATATGACAGCTACAGTAAGTTATCGAAGCTAATGACACAACTCCAAACCGCGTATGGTACGGTTATTCACAGTCCCTTGCAGATAGCTGATGTCCAACCTGGAAAAATCTATGCTAGTAAACATGAAGATGGTAAATGGTACAGGTATGCGTTTGGCGCATTTTTTTCACATCAGGCACCGAAATTTGAGATATAAAAATTCGTCATGTTTTAATTCTTTTCGTCTCCTTTTACCATTAAATATCGATGCGCCGGACACACTATACCTTGTCTCAGAATAAGAAGGGTGATTCAAATATTGCGTCAAAATAGTACATATTTTTAAGAGATTTCATTTGTTCTTGAACAGGCAAGTTTAATATGCATAAATAAAATTCATAACCTGTAAACATTTAACTACATTTTTGCATTGTTTATTTATTATTTAATCTTAATTTTGGATAAGTTGTACATGTTATTTCAAAAAGTAACGTTTGTACAATCATACGAGGGCAAGGTGAAGAGTTCTCGGCCTGACACAGAGATGGCGTTACAAATAACAGAAATTTATGTTTCCTGCGTGGCTGCATGTGTCTTTAGTTCATATGAAAACTTTCAACTTGTTCTCTCAAGTAGTTTGTTTACAAGAATTTTTGTAGTAGACGTCGTGCGTGTTATTTTTTTAAATGGATAAACTTGAATATCGTGCTGTTATAAAATTCTTTGTTTTGGATGGTTTAACACTTATGGAAATTTATCCGAAGTTGACAAGTGTACGGTGACTGCTCCTTCGATGTCAACTGTTAAAAAGTGGACAGCTGAATTTAAACGTGATCGTACGTCCCTCGAAGATGACCCACGTGAAGGACGGCCAAAAACCGCAACCACACCAGAAATCATCGAAAAAGTACATGATATTGTGTTGGACGATAGGCGAGTGAAAGTGAGTGAGATAGCTGAGGCTGTGGGGATATCGGAAGAAAGGGTGCGAAACATTTTGCACAAAGAATTAGAGATGAGAAAGCTCTGCGCAAGATGGGTGCCGCATTTGCTGAATGTCGATCAAAAGCAAATGCGCAAACGATTTTCGGAGCATTCTTTGGACGGATTTTGTACGGCGATTTGTCACCATGGATAAGACATAGGTCCACCACTACACGCCAGAAACGAAACAGCAGTCGAAGCAGTGGGTGGAAGCCGGTGGTTCAGCGCCAAAGAAAGCAAAGTCGATCGCACCTGCCGGAAAAGTCATGGCCAGCGTCTTTTGGGATGCAAAAGGAATCTTGTTAATTGATTACCTTGAAGAAGGCAGAATAATTACAGGCGCATATTACTCTAACCTTCTTGACCAGCTGGATGCCAAAATTCGCGAGAAGAGGCCTGGTTTGAAGAAAAAAAAATCATTTTTCATCAGGACAGCGCATCCGCACACAAGGGTGCGTTGGCGATGGGAAAATTGCGGGATTTGGCGTACGATTTGCTCGGCCATCCTCCCTATTCTCCTGATTTGGCACCCTCAGACTTCCATCTATTCCCAAATTTGAAAAAATTTGTTTCTGGAAAGCGATTCACATCCAACGAAGAATATTTTGACAGCCTTCCAGACCCCCACTTCCGACAAGGAATATTGATGTTAGAAAAACGCTGGACCAAGTATGTTGAACTCAAGGGAGATTATTATGTAGAAAAATAAAATCATTTTTTAAATTTAAATCGCAGTCTTTCATTGTCAGGTCGAGAACTTTTCACCTTGCCCACGTACTTCTATTAAAATGAATTTTTTTATATTTGTTTTTATATAATGAAAAAAAAAATTAATATTGTTCACAAACTACTGCATTCACATTGTTTATGTTTCATTTTTATGGTAGGTTACATTTTTAAGCTGTGTTCCGCGTATTAGCGGGATATTTGAATCACTCCTTATTCTGAAACAATTCCTAATTAAACCGTTATCCGAGAGTTTTTATTTTTTAAGATGGTAACCGTTATCGAATTTACTGCACTGGTACTGTACGGGGTGCTTATAAAAACATTACAATTGTTTCTATAATACATTCGCTGGACTCTAATTTAAACCTAACTTAATTTTGACACAATTTTAAAATATTCCAAAGTTCGGTTGCCTGCCAGAATTTTTTCTTAGACAACGTTTAACTATTACTATGTTTCATACATATTTGTAGAAATTTACAATATTCCACAACAGATTTTTATTCCACACTACACGTACCACCTGTGAATCAGTATGTTTTAAGTCTTCAAACTCCTTTATAACTTTACGAATTATGTAAATGACAAGCTATTGTTTCTATTTAGTAGTTTATCCGTCATATTTCTACATGCATTACTGTATGGATATGCATCGCACGAAACCCGCTACAACAAATGACAAACCTGTTACAATACTAACTGATAATAAAACGCGTTCATATGCAGATGCTCTCTTCAGATGTACACTTACAACCAGAAAAAGGTTTACGATGTATACGAAAATATATCTGCCGAGTTTATGTAGAATGGTCTGTATAATAACTTGGTATGTAAACAAATCTTTGTCAGCCCGAGCATATTTCATTCACAGCATAATAGTACAAAAACACCTTATTTTATTATATTATTTGTAATATGTATTACATTATTATTATTATTATATGTATAAATACGACATAACTCCACAAAATATATCGCTTTTTCTAAATATATCATGAGATTCCTATATACATACTTCTCACACATTTCAAGCGAAAGGGAGAAAATGCAGTAGTATTGAAGCCTTTTCTTATCAGGTTGAAAATGTAAACAAACTCGTGTGCTATTTGAATTACACACTACGTACACCATTGTTCGTTTTTTTTTTTTTTTAACGAAAGATACAAGAATTCTCGTTACAGTTTGATATCGTTACGGCTAGACCTGAAAATATAGATCATAAATTGTGATTTAGATCGTAAACCTTTTTGTGGTAGTAACTGTACGTTTCTGGAGGTGATTTCCAATATGCGAGCTTTAATATGCTGTGACAGAAGAGATTTAAATCTGAACTTATTGAAGACCAATCAGACGCTGTGAAAAAATAAATAGCCTGTCTCAATTCTCGAGAAATGGCGCCTAACCAGGGCGTACTTTATTAAATTTAATTTTAATATTTTTCAGAACCAGCGTCATGAAAGTGATTCATCCAGGTTCTATATCGGTCTTTTATTGTGACTTCGGATATTACGATAACCTAACGTTACAACAGCTGATTCCATTGGAGCCCCAATTCCTGGAATTGCCCTATCAAGCGATCAAAGCCAAATTGAGCGGTAACAAGATTCCTCTATTGAACGTTAAAGAAACGAAATCGGATTATTTCTTTTTACAGGCATAAGACCTAAACAAACCAAATGGACAATGGACGACTGTAAATTCTTCCAGAAGCTCGTTTTGCGCAAATCTTTAGTTTCCATTCTAGTCAGCATTGAGAAAGATGAATTGTACAAGTGTGACAACGTTTTAAATTTGAAACTTATCGACACATCGACGGACGTCGATGTGCATATTAATGAAGTGCTGACAAAAAAAGGCATAGCCGTGGAAGATACTGCCCCGATTAGTAATGGTAATAACTAAGTCGATAGGTTAGACAAACAAAAGTGATAAAGCCATCATCGATGGATCATATTGTATGATGGGCTGTTATTTTTTATTATGGGACTGATAATATTTTCTATTTATTCAAAAATACCAATTATCGGAGAGCAATTCTTAACCATTTATGATGGCTGTAAATATTACGTGTATAAAAAAAATGAAAAGTAAGCTAAAAATAGCAATATATTACTTTTATATGTTAATATTTATTTAACAGAAATGAGTTTTGTTATTGCATTTATGTTTTCAAAAAGATGTCGTGCATCTTTTTGAGCATAAGGTTACCTAAGGATTTCGCTAACCATAGGTTCCAAAATGAAATGCTCGGGCACCAAAAAAGAATGATCTTAGCAATAAAATTATTTATTCGACCACGAAAAAAGACTCATAATTTTAGATTGTATTTCCCCAGTTATATTTTTCAAACGTATTAGAAAAAATATTTAAAATCTGTACAATAAATGGTTCATCCACACTTATTGGTTATTGAGTAAATTACGTAAAATTTATTAAAATGAATATCAAATTTAGGAGGAATTTACACCGTATTATCTTTTATTAAAATTTACAACGTAATAGCTTTTCGTTTCAATAAGAATCCTTGTTTATTTTCAAATGCAAGTTATTTTGAGTGAGAAAAGTGATGAAAGTGCTAATCAACAATGAAAATTAAAAAATTCACGATGTATTTGTTAGAATAACATTTTTATTTTACTTAAAAAATATGAGATTGTTTAAAATACAAACATATATTATTTTAATTATTTAAAAGTGATATTTAGTAGCAGTTAGAGGCATGGTAGTAGGGACAATAATATCTAAAAAAAAAAGCAGAAACAAGAGAATTAATTTTATTTTAAATCAAACATTATTCCAATTAAACACTCTAGGGGTTGTGCACAAACCAAATTATGGTGTTGTACATTGATAAATTAATAATATTGAACGCTTCTAGTACAACTGGTTGTATCACACTTATATATATATATATATATATATATATAATATATATATAGTATATATACATATACATATATATACATATATATATACATATGTATATATATATATACATATATATACATATATATATATACATATGTATATATATATATATATATATACATATATATAATATTATTAAAGTATAGCACTAATTAAAAAAGTAAAGGTAATTTGTTGAAATAAAACTCTGTTTTAAATATATCCGAGCTTTTATATTATATTAATCTACGGAAAAGCAAATACAGACTGTCGTAATGTTCTTTCTTTGTTCTTACATTTAATATCTAATCATGCATATGAGATATTACCAATTTCACATTAAATTATACCATGCAAAGAAAATTTATGAACAAATACTAAAGCAGTTTGGAATATATGCGAAACACAAGTCACAAGTATTTGTTAAATATTTTTTATTCTTCGTTTTATTTATTAATTCGCTTTTATATTGTATCTCTTCGATGACGTATAAAATTAATACTAAAACTCTGATATCACTTAAAGAGAGCTTTATTTTATCAATTTCATTAACTATTAATAGAAACCGTTTCCATTTATAATTTACTAAATTTAAACATATAAACATAGAGTTCGTCTTTTTTAATTGGTACTCAAAACATTCTGTGACTATTGGTAAATCCCCGGCATAAAATGCAAGGTGATTTTTTTAAAATATGCAGTTGCTATCAAATAAATAGCGGTAGAAATTAAATAAACTAAAAATCAATTGTTAAATTATCAATTAGATTAATTGTACTACAAACTATTGGAAATATAACAATTTTTTCAAATAAAACGTAAAAATAAATATTTCAAAATAGCAATTTCATGTGAATTTGATATAATGTTAATTAATTTATTTTTTTGTTAAAAAACATATACAGAAGTGGACAAAAAAAATAGGTGTATGGAGAATAACCTAAAAATTTGTTTATATATTGGATAATTACTAAATATTTGTATTTTACGAGGTTCGATACCATGGTATAATTAACATCAAACAATTCATTACACGAAAACTGTACATTTTATTATGTCGTGTTAAAAATTTGCCAGTTTAACTTAGATGTAATAATAGATGAAAATATTTTTTATAAACAAAATTACTATACAAAAATATAGATTTATTTTTTAATATTTTGTGGCACAGTCTTTATGCTTGAGGACTGTTACGCATCTCCTAAACACTGAGTCCACTAAATGCGCGTATTTTTCTTCCAGAATAGCATACCAGCTCTTCTCGACAGCTTCCCATAATTTTGATTTACTTTTAAATTTTTTACACGACAATGAATCCTTTACAGCAAAAGGTTTTTTTATTGAGTTCAGATCGGGTGGCTGTTCCTGTCAATTTAAAACATTATTTCCCTTAAACCATTCTTTAACATACTTGAAAATGTGTTTAGGGCCCATTGTATTATTGAAATATATTTAGGGCCCATTGTCTTATTAAAAAAATTTGTTTAGGGCCCATTGTCTTATTAAAATATGATTAGGGTCCATTGTCTTATTGAAATACTTTTAGGGCCCATTATCTTATTGAAATACGTGTAGGGCCCAGTATCTTATTGAAATACGTTTAGGGCCCATTATCTTAATGAAATATATTTATGGCCCATAGTCTTGTTGAAATTGACAAATTCTGGGCATATTATCATCTGCATACGGATACAAAACATTGGTTAAAACGTCTCTTTTGCTGTTTTAAAGCAATATTCCCTGAACGTTTTATGAGTTTTGAAATTTCTTTTACGTGCTCCCTTCTTTCGCAATTATTATATTACATGTCTCTCCATTACGGTACCAAATATTTTTGGCCCATTTTATTTGTGAATATTAATTTTGTAATTTTTTTATTTCTGTATAAGATACAATTGTTGTTACCTCATAGATTTTTCGATACAAATATTAATGTGGATTAATGATAATACTTATTCTTTAAACTTATTTTTATGAGCAGCTACAATGCAACTAAATACCCTATGCAAGCGTTTCACTCTCTTTATTCGGGGAGTTCCCTCATATTCTTTATGATGTAATAACATGCATTGGACAAATTCATCGAAGATACCAATAGATGTTTATATCAAATGAGAATATGTAATATATAATAATGAATTAAATTACTAGTTCACCCCTATTTTTCTTGTCCACCGTTGGAGAATTAATACTTTGAAAATACCGATTGTGTACTACATTTCCACTTTGTGATAAAAAATCTGCTAAATACTGACGGAGTTTGACGGGGATGCTTCTAAATCTTGAATATTTTTCCATGAATCAGCCACATTTGTTGGTTTACCTTTAAATACAACAACTTCCAAGTTTATCTATAGAATTGAGATAAGGAAATTGTGCTGACAACTCCAGAACCTCACTCCTTTCTCCTGCAAGTCCTTTCACCTTTTTACCTTGTATATTTTGGATCATAATATGCATTAGATCCCATTGTAAAGGCATTTCGTATTCAACATATATTTCAGTATATTTATTTATATGTATTGAGTCATGATATCCTTTATTCAAAATATCTTACACAATAATGTGAGAAATATCTTCATACCCGTGAGTTTAACCCCGTCGTGTTTCACTGTTTTAACTGTACACTGTGGACGATAAGGCACTTCGTGGGGTGCCTTTTAACATACAAACTCCGACTTGGTGATTCATATAAAATCATCACGCTTGTGGGTCGAAACAAAATTTCTCCTCTTAAGACATTTTATGTTGGTTCAACTTTATATACAGCAACTTTCAAGTTTGTCTATTCATTTTCTATAGAATTCAGATAAGGGAATTGTGCTAGCCACTCCAGAACCCCACTTTCACTATTTCACTTGTCTATTTTCGATTATTATGGTGCATTAGAACCCATTTTAAAGGCATTTTATATTCAACATATGGATACATATTTCTCAGTATATTTATATACACATATTAAATCAATAATATGTTGTCCTTTATCCAAAATATGGAGTCTACACTATAATGCGAGAAATATCTTTATATCCATGAGTTTAACGCCATGTTTCACTGTTTTAATTGAATACTACGGACGATAGGTACTTTAACTACTTACTAGTGGATGTCGCTGTTTTTCAATAATGGTTGTTTTGGCGGACTCCTTGCCACAAGATTATTTTCTGTTGGTCATCTAAATATAGTTAATACACACGAATACATTTGATTCATTTTTGTATTCTAATGTCTAGCATAAATGGGTCATATTTCACTGAACGTTTTTGTTGCAATCATTTTCCTTTTATAATCACGTATTTCGTAATTTTATTACCATTTCATAATTAATATAATTTTAGCAGAACAGTCTAGAAGTGTTGTAGAAAAATATAAACTTTATGCTGACGTAATTTTCTTGTTAATATTCGTTTTTTTGGCATAGCAACGCTTTAATTGATTCAACATTTCTAAATATGTAACTATACTCAAGTGAAGTAAAAAAAGGACAAGGAACTATTAACATGTGCACTGACTTTAATCTCTAGTCTCTACTCCAATATCTTGAACAGTATTTTCCGTAATTATTTGTTACAATTCGGGGATTTACAGATTCCATTAAAAACCTTCAAAGTTTTAAGCTGGAATATAACTGCTAAACAGTCGAATGTAATAAAAATAGAGAGTAACTTTTCTATTACTATTAAAAACACTGCTATTTATTTGATTTAAGTGTAACTTAATTCAAAGCTTTATTATTATTTATACATTTGTGTAGCTGTTTCTATTACCATGTCTGCAGCTGTATTTTCTATTTATTATAGTATATTCTAATGTAATAGCATGTAAATATTACGTAGTTTCCCGTAAACCTGGTTATAACTGTAAGAAGAAAAAAGACATTCCTAAATATATTGTTTTTTTCTTGCTTCTTAAATCCTTGCCTTATTTTTCTTTGCTTTAATTCACCAAAGATGCTTCACAAAAAAAAAGGACTTTTTTCATTTCCTAACTAGTTGTTTTTTTTTAATATGCTCAATTATTGTTATTTTGTATAACTTGTTTTATTTACTTGTTTTCATGATGTCACAAAAATAGCAGATTATATATATTGTGTTGTTATGTGGCAAATACAATTATTTAAAAAAGTTTTTTTTTGTTTTTATTTAATCCTGTATTGTTTGACGAGATCTACCTCAGTTCATCGTGATGTTTTTATTTTTTCGTTTTATTCTGATCAGGAAGTCGGTAAAGGGTCGTATTAAAAAGTAGTAAATTATTTCGACGAAACTCAAGATGCTTGCTCCGAGGAAAAGACCAATTGTGCCACCCATAGATACTAAAACAAATATATCAACAATTTGTAGAATTATATTAGGTGCGCAACTTAGTTCTCGCTGTTTTTCAAGAGATGGCTCCAGTAGTAAGTGCCGGTCGATTGTGACATAACCTAAACGTCATGAACCAAGCTTAGACATATGGTAAACAAACCGCTTTGACACATTAGTGATTTTGTTTTTTCGTCATATACTTTTGGTTGTGTGAAAATGTCTGATTTTGCGCCCAATAATCGTCATTTGCGGGAAGTGTTGCTTTTCTTCTTTCATTCGAAGAAAACGGCGGCTGAAGCGCATCGAGAACTCCAAAAAGTTTACGGAGATGCTGCTCTAAGTGAAACAATGTGCCGCGATTGGTTCCGTCGCTTTAAAGACGGTGATTTCGACGTTGACAACCGTTCAGGTGAAGAAAGACCAAAAACCTTCGAAGACGCTGAATTGGAGGCATTGCTCGATGAGGATCCGTGCCAAATGCAAAAAAAGCTTGCTTTAGCATTAGGAGTTACCCGCCAAGCCATTTCCCAGCGATTACATGCGTTGGGAATGATTCAAAAACAAGGAACTTGGGTTCCTTATGATTTGAAGCCAATCTGAGCGTTGTTTTTTCGCCTGTGAACAACTGCTCCAGCGGCAAAAAAGGAAGGGTTTTCTTCATCGCATCGTTACGGGTGATGAAAAATGGATTCATTACAGCAACCCAAAGAAAACAAAATCATGGGGACTGCTCGGTCATGTTTCTACGTCATTGGTTCGGCCGAATATTCACGCTGCGAAGGTTTTGCTGTGTATTTGGTGGGACCAGGGCGGTGTTATTTATTATGAGCTGTTGAAACCGAACGAAACCATCACTGGGGAACGGTATCGAACTCAATTGATGCGATTGAGCCGAGCACTGCGCGAAAAGCGGCCTCAATACGAGCAGAGGCATGAAAAAGTGTTTCTACAGCATGACAACGCTCGGCCTCAAGTTGCCAAACCCGTTAAAACGTACTCAGAAACGCTCAAATGGGAGGTCCTACCCCACCCGCCATATTCCCCAGATATTGCGCCGTCCGATTATTACTTGTTCCGTTCGATGGCACATGGTCTGGCTAATTAGCAGTTCCGCTCATATGAAGACATCTCAAAATGGCTTGATTCGTGGATAGCCTCAAAAGACGAGCACTTCTACCGTGACGGTAATGAAGCTCTGCCAGAAAAATGAGAAAAAGTCGCTAGCGATGGGCAATATTTTGAATGATTCATTTGTAAACATTTTTTCACAATAAAGTTGCATTTTCATCAAAAAAACAGCGAGAACTTAATTGCGCACCTAATAGTTATATCATAACAAAGCTACAGTCCCTAGGAGTACTAGCGCCACCTTGAACTTACTTTACTTATGCAATTCAAAAAAAAAACGAATAAACTGAAAAATATGACTGTCTAATGTTTATTTAGTATCATTATTTCTAAGAAGAAATTGGGGTTTCCGGTAAAGAATCTGTACGCGCCATATAATACCCTTATCAAATGTGAGCGGGTTCTTTCAAGAGCATTGTAATAATTCAGCATCTAACACTTGATAGTATTTCAGTTTATGTTCCTGTGTGACGCTGTGTAGGTTTTGTTTTTTTTTAAATTCGCTACTATACTTTAAAAAATGCTAGACTTACCTACTAAATCTAATTTCCCCTTTATAACAGTTCTTTTAAACCGCTCACTTGGCAATCTATCTAAACTTATTTCTACAATGGCGTAATCTTCAGGTATTCTACAATTGTACATGGTAAAATGTTATTATTCCACTTAAAAAAAAGAAATGCACCCTGTTTTTATGTCTCTTACTAATTCCATTTCTAACTCTGTGCAGCTCGGCAGGCAGTCGCAAATTAGACCGCTCCTGTTTGACCATTGGGCTTTCAAAACTGCCAAGTTGTTATAATTATCGTTTAAACAATCCAAACCGTCTATTGTACATTGCAGTTCGTACGCTGAAAAGCACTTTAATCAATTAATACATACAAAAAAAATACATTAAAATCAAAATATAAATTTTTTTAAAAATTATCAACTACCAGGTGTACCGGAAAGTCATTACGAGTTTTTCTAACAGATGTTACTAGGCTTAAGTATGCAATGTTATGATTTGACACATACATATGTTATTTTATTCTACTGACATCAAGCTTCAAAACTATACATGTTATATTTTGCGAAAGTAACACCGTCATAGATTTATACCTCTGAAAATGTCGAGTTTCCTGCCTGAAAAAGTGCATTACTTTTCTTAATTAATCAAAAGAAAAAAGCCGCTGAAAGTCATCGTTTGCTGGTAGAAACTTACGGTGAGCATGCTCCAACGATAAAAACATGCGAGGTGTGGTTTCGACAATTCAAAAGTGGTGATTTCGATGTGCAAGACAAAGAATGTTCTGGTAGACCGAAAAAGTTTGAAGTCAAATGGAAAATCGAAAAATAATCTGTGAAATGCTGCATCATAGGTGTGATCGGAAGTATTTTCTGCATCTAATAGTGACGAGTAATGAAAAATGGATTTATTTCGAAAACCCTAAGCGTAAAAATCATGGCGAAGGTGGTCAATCGACTCCAAGCCCAAATCGTTTTGGTTGCAAGACAATGTTCTTTGATGGGACCAGGGTGGCGTCGTGTTTTACGAACTGTTGAAAGCTGGCGAAACAACTTATCAATTTGGACCATGCATTGGCAAAAAAAACGTTCGGAATAGGCCGGAAGACATGGTAAAGTAATTTTACAGCAAGGAAGCTTTGAAAGCACTTGGATGGGACATAATATCGCACCCGCCGTAGTCTCCAGACCTTGCCCCGTCCGACTATCACCTTTTCGTATCAATGGGACACGCATTTGCAAAACAGCACTTCGCCAATTTCGAAGAAATTAGAAAATGGCTCCATGAATGGTTTTGCTCAAAGGACAAACAGTTTTTTTGGCATGGCATCCATAAATTGCCTGGAAGATGGGCACGATACGTAGAATCAAATGGCCAATACTTTGAATAAATAAATTTTTCCATTTTGTTGTAAATTATGTAGTTTTTCTACAAAAAAACAGTAATGACTTTCCGGTACACCTGGCATACGCCAATTTTGTTGTAGAGATTCAAAATTATAATCTAAAAATGTATACAGCAAATATTAAAAACGAAAACAGCGAAAAACATCTACACCAATCTAAACTTACGCGTTCTAGGTATTAAATGATGGATACATTCACAAGTTCTAAATTGTGCCGTTTTTCTGCATTGCACGCAGCAACTACTATAGCTGTAATATCTATAAACGTCTATATCCCAAGCTTCGTCCATAAATCTGCAATTTCTTTGTGCAATACTTACATCTTTTATCTGTAAATTAACGCAAGATTTAAACATTAAATTGAGAATATAATACACGTTAAGGTAAAAGAATAAGTTTCAATTTCTAATTGACCTTTTCTCCATTATAGATAAAGATGAGGTAATTTCAAATGTGGATGATCTTATATAAATAGGAAATTTTTACAAATTTATACAGTAAAAACCTGTGTAAGATGACCAGTGATGCATATATTACTTTTTCCATCTATTTACGAAGTTTCTTGAGCCAAAATTGCTACAAGACCGCTACGTCATTTCTTGGAATAAACCGCATTCGACACTACGACTGCTATGCCTAGATATTTGCAAGGAGTTGTGTATGTACGCTACGTAAATGGACAGCAAACCACGCTATGCAAAGACTTAACTGCAACCTACTACAGCCGACGCAGCGCCGTCAATGTGTATCCTACTCAGGTATCGAGTGCGATTTATCCGAAAGAGATGTGGGAATTCTGACTTGACAAATATCGTAGCGGCTATTTTATGAGTACAAAATCAATAGTAGCGACGTATACCTCTAAAACTAACCTCTGGTTCATTATCTATTTCATTTATAGCTATTATTCTGCGATAGTGAATATGGGGTGTAATTTGCAAAATGTCTGTTTGCAATGTTGTCATAGATGGCACCTCCTGTTCTCCTATAATATAAATCTAAAAAAAATAATCGCCAGTTTATTGGTTTGGAATAGAAGTTTCTATTTAAAAGATTAACTTTACATTTGCACTACCCATTATTTCAAAATATATAGTTCCTGGACCTGTGTGTTTATTGGAGGACCCATTATTTCAAAATATATAATTTGATCATTTAAAATACGTATCTAAAATAATTTTCAAAAATTTTAACCTGGACCTGTGTGTTTATTGGAGGACATTTTTAAAATTCAAATTATTGTTACAGTCTCTTCAGGGCGGCTGCATTGAGGCAGTGCCTCCCATCTAAATCTTGGAAGTTCTTTTAATTCTTTATAAATTAATTATCATATACTTTAGAAAATAGTTTTAAATAAACCGCCATATTTACAAAGTTTTTCAATGCTTGATCTAAATATCCCTACTAAACACGAGAAAATTGAAAATTTATAACGCACTACAGCAGTCAATTTAAACTAGCTAATTTGATCATTTAAAAAGTAATAGATTTTTCTAAAATAATTTAGAAAGCATTATTAAAAAAATTTTAACACATAAAGAAAAATTCTTCACAGCTGATGCAGCAAATAATATGTTTTAAGTTTTAACAGGAATTTTTATTGTTTCAAGTAGATATTCTTTAGATATTAAACTTTTCATCGAATCACTTTGATCAGGATTTTAAAAGTTTAATAAAAATTGTGAATATGGATTTAGAAAATGTAAGAAATACACAAGACATTGTAGATTTTTTAATAAGCTGACAAAAAAAGATTTCATTTTAGAAGGTAAGTGACGACAATTTTTAAAATTCAAATTATTGTGTGACAGTCTCAGTACTGTATACGAAAATTCGATGTGTTACGAATCTGTTGCACATAAAAGGCGTAGAATTGATGACGTTCCAGATACTAAACAAAATTATAGAAAATTATTTTTCGAAATTCTAGAAAGGAAATTAGTTATTGATTTAGAAAAACTGCTTTTTTTGATTTATTAACAAAAGTAAATTTGAAGAATATATTTGAAGGCATTTCCTCAGAGGCTCTTAAATAATTTGTTTGAACAATATAAATTTTTTGATCAAATTCAATTTCTGTTATTTATAGTGACATGCAACTCCTTGGTAATTCTAAAACACCATGTGAAATGTTAAGATTTATGCACGAAAAAAGTTAGCCATCTGTATGCCAGAACTTTTTAATTGCTAAATAGTAGTTACCATAAAGAGAAGTAATTAATTAGGGCTGCCACCTTAAACAAATAGTCAATTCCAGGTTCCAAATTAATCTTCACTCGGTGTATTTTATTTCGCGTAAATGATCAAATTAACTATAGGAACGTTAGGTATTGTCGAAGGTAAGAAATTGAATACTAAAATGAAAAGGTATATAGAGTTTATTAATCAATTGTAAACAATTTTGAATAATTAAGCCATATATATATATAAATATATATAAACTGCTACCTAGCTTGTTTAGAATTTATACCATAACAAGTACCAATCTCCGTATCTATGGGCACAAAATACGTACAACAATCAAAAGATTTATTATTCCATCTGCAATTTTTCATAATTTCCTCACAAGTACCCCGCACTAAGTTGCTGTACACTGAAAAATTTTTTGTAATGCAATCGGGATTGGGGGAAGCATCCGGACCGCACATTTGTAAGGTGTAAAAAGACAGTCCCCTAAAGTACACCAGCTCCTTAATTATTTCATCAATATTGTAATCATGAGGATCACCATAAATCCTTGGAATTAAAAATTTTACACAAAACGATCTAGGGAATTTTAGAATTTTCAGTATTACAAACCTGTCGGTCACTTCGCCGATTTTTTTCGAATTATCCGTTTCGCAATTTATGATTGAAGGAAAGGTAGTATTCCAATCTAAATAATTCGTTTCAACGACAAAACTTATTGCGTTATGTTGAAAGTCGTCCCAATTTGCCCTGATGAGCAAACCAGAGGCGTACCAACTCAATGTGCAGCACACCAACCAAAAAATTCTTAAAAAAAACAATATTTTATTTACTTTTAAAAAACATTTAAGGGAAAGATAAATAACAATTTTTCTAATAGCAAATATATGTTGACACTGTCTACGTATACGTCGAAATTAGAGAATCAATGGAAAAGCATTTTTAATACAAATATAATTATTTTTTGGTAGCGTTGAACAAAGTCGAAACATACTTTTCTGTCCAGTGCAAAGTTGGTTCAGCTACAAATCTAAACCCATGAAAGGAAGTATTCAAGAAATATTGACGCACTATGAACAACATTGTTTAGAATACGCACTACCATATTTTAAAATCATTCTTCCGTTTTATATAAAAACGAGTACAAAGGAGGTTATAAATAATAAATACTGGTTTCAATAATGAAACATGAACATAATACATAAATATGGTACACAATGAAACTTATTATTAATTCATGATTTTTTAGGTTTCGATATCCATTTCATGTTAGCTCTTGAATAGGAACATTAATTTTTATTGTCTGCTATTATCAAAAAATTGCTTCGATAACAATCGAGGTTATTTTAATAGAAAACCAATAATTTTATTAAAAAAATACAAATATTAATGTTTTAGACTATATTTGCACATCTGAAGTAAGAGATACAATAAAGATAAATTAATTTAATCTTAGAAGTATAAATGCATCAATAAATATATCTTACGTATTAATATAAATGCAAAAAATACATAACGTGCACAATTTTCTCTTAGTTAAAAAACTTCTTTAATATCATTAACCCGACTAAAGACAGAACACTAAACCAAAGTATCTTCTCTCCATCTGGCATGTCGTTTAGGTCTACACTTTTTACAGTTTGCACGTCTTGGGATGGTGAAATCTTTTGCTTATTAACAGCATACATTAATTGACGGTGATTATTCATGATTGTGTCCATAATAATTTCATTTTTCTTCTGATTTTCCTCTATATTTTTGAGTAATGGTGTGGTGAACACAGCTGCCACTTTTTCTGGGTTTGTTGAGACTTCTTGCATATGTTCTTCAATAAAATTTTTTAAATCATTCTTTCTGAGTGAAGAATATGTGAATGCTAAAAAGGAGCCAGCTATGCTTAACACTAAACCAAAATACTTTGTATATTCTAGTTGCGCTCGTTGTTTTTCATGTGAATCTCTTATAGCATTTGTGAATGCTGTAAATATTTCACGTTCTTCCCTATCGCAGCTTGTAAATATTTCTGTTACTTCTTTTTCTTGCTTCAGTATCTTTAACAAAATTTAATTTATCAAAATTAGTTTTTAACAATTAATAATTAGGAAATACCTCAGTTTCTTGTTTCATTAAATCTAAAAATCCCTCTAGATTATCCTGTCTTTTTACTTTATGTATCTGATCTTGTAGTTCATTAGATTTCTTTCTAATATCACTTAAAGCAGTTCCAATTTCCCTTCGTCTTTCTTGAGCATTTAATAATCTTTGCTAAAAATTCCTTTAAAAGTTAATTAGAAAAGAAATATAAAAAAAGTTGAAATACCTGTAAATCGAAAACCCTATCTTGATATAACTTAACTTCATCTAAGCCTATAATTTTTGTGTACCACTTATTTATATCATTAATTTTTTTATAAACTACGTCTTCTTTAAATGCATTTATGTATTTAGGTGTTTCCTGCACGGCCAAATTAAAATTTGTACTTGCGGCTTTAGAAACAGCTGTGGTAATTACTTTAACCGGAGGAAATCTCATTTTGTTTTTTTTACTTATATAATATCATTTACATCTTTTTAAGAGACTATGTAAAAAGAATTATAAAATATTATTAAAAAATCATTACATAACTGACAATATGTATTAAAATTACTGTATTTACGTTAATTAATAAAATTTGAGGTTATAAAAACTGTCATATGGAATGATACAAAGGATAATGATACAAAAGCTTCGTTCCACAACTATCATAAAATTTTAATTTACTTATGAACGTTTTCCTAGTTTCAATTTAATTTTTTAAATATTAAATTCTATGACTTATTTTTGAAAGATCGTTTTACTACTAAAATTTCTACTTTATATAAAATTTACTTATTTTTCAATATTATGTAGATAGTGAAATCCTTATTTGGTTTAAACAATCATAAAAACACGTTTCAAGTTTTCTTTCTCTACGCTCCTGTAATACACCCCTAACGCTTATGCAACCACTAAATCAACACAATCAACTAAGAGCTCCAGTAAACATTAGATATTAATTTGCATTATATCATCCACACTTTGAGAGCGAAATTCTTAAAAAAGAAAAAAGGTAAATCTTCTTTTTAAAATATTGTGTTTTCAGTGTTTGAAAGTTTAGTTTAGACTAAATATTTATAAATCGGTAAGTTGTTAATATTTTAACATTCCTGTGTTATTAGAAATTACTTATCAATGTGTGCCAGTTCTTACACATTTTTCATGTTATTTGTAAAATTAAAAAGCTATATAGGTCAAGTAAAGCTGTTTTTTTGTCAATCTACTGACCCAGTTTGGACAAGGCAATAGGGAAATCAAAGTAATTAAAAATTAATTATATAAAAATGTATTTTATATTTATAGCAATATATCATGCAATTTTCAAATTAAAAAAATATGTTTATAAACTCTGACAAATAATCAAGTATAGACATTATCAAAATCACAAAACATATAACAAAACATAAAGAAAAAAAACATGTAATGAATATTTATCACAATATTGCACTAAAGTAAATCACCAGATCTTGCAATTACTTTCAAGTAACATCAATTGAAAAGTCCTACTTAGTATATCAAAAAGTTTGTGCCTATTTCGACAAGAGTTTTGAATTATTTTTATGTAATATACGTTTCTGTTTTGGTGTCTTATTCTGTTTAAGGGAGTTTCCAAAAGTTTCCTGGCTTGCATATGTTACATATAGAAATCCATCAGCTCCGGCGTGTTCACTGTATACTTCAGCGAAAGTCAGTGAAAGACTCACTAATGATCTGTTATTTACTAGTAGATAAAGTGTTTGGGTTGACTTTACTCTGGTACGATTTCTGTAAGGGAAAGATTTTTAAAAATATTTTCATAGAATAATTATTTTTAATTACCTGATTATCGTTAGAAACTGAGACATTGTAAGTTCTTGTGGTACTAGAAATTTCGTCTTGTCTAATTGTGGTAAATTTGTTTCTTTACTAAATCGCTGCACTATTATCTGCACGTTAAGAAAGTGACGAATAAGAACTATGTAAAGATGTAATAATTAGAATTTTAAGTAAATACTTACTGGAATTTTTGTAGGGAATCTATTTCTTATGGCTAAAACTTCTTCTTTTCTAATTTCTACAAATAAATAAGCACATAAATTAGTATTTGACATTCATTTTTCGAGTTTCAATTCCTTCAAGAGGACTACTGGTGACTTATTTTGCTCACTTTGTACTGTAATTTTCTATGGCATACATTGCGTCTTTATTTTAATTTTTTAGAATACTTTATTTTTCTTTATTATTATTGTTTATTTCTTTGTTTTTTTTACAATTGTATTTAACCAAACATGCTTCCTTTTGGAATGTTATGTATTCTATTGGGCAAATAAATAAATAAGTATTATAATGAATAAATTAAATTAGGGGATTATATTAACTCTTGCTATCTAATACTAACGGATGTTTTTTTAAGAGCTTGAGAACTTTAAATGTCAATACAAGACAGAAATATTGTTGGAATGAAATTTTTTTGATTATAAACTGGTAGATAATTACATGGCATTTATTTTTTAAATATGATTTCCGGCATATATCCGCCGAGGTTACGAGTTACACGATCCATTCGATCACTCCAATTTTTGACTAATTTTTCCAATAAATCTGGTCGTATGGCGTCAATGGTGATTGAATATTGGCTTTCGATGCTTCAAGAGTTGCTGGTTTGTCGGCATAAACCAATGACTTAACATAGCCCCATAAAAAATAATCCAGAGGCTTTAAATCGCACGAACGAGGGGGCCAGTGAACAGGACCACTTCTGGAAATAAAGTTGTCACCAAATTGATTTTGCAATAAATCCATTGTTAAGCGCGCTGTATGGCAAGTTGCGCCGTCTTGTTGGAACCAAGTGTCGTCGATGTATAGCTGATTAATTTTTGGAAACAAAAATTCAGTTAGCATGGCTTGATAGTGCTCGCCATTCACCGTAACGGCAGCTCCTTTCTCATTTCGAAAGAAATAATGACCGATGATGCCGCCAGCGTGTAAGCCGTACCAAACAGTCAATTTTAATGGATGTAATAGTGATTCGTTAACGGCTTGAAGATTGTCTTCGCTCCAAATACGGCAATTTTGCTTATTGACGTAGCCATTTAACCAGAAATGAGCATCGTCACTAAACACAATTCTTTGATAAAAATGTTCATCTTCGGCCAGTTTCAAATGAGTCCAATCAGCAAAAATGCGACGCAGACGATGGTCGTTTGGCTTCAATTCTTGCACGAACTGTATTTTATAGACACGTAAGCCAAGATCCTTACTAAAATTTTCCACGTAGTCGAAGGACAAAGGCCAACAAGTTGAGAACGACGACGAATCGACATTTCGACGTATTCTTCAATACTTCGCGCTACAGCAGCAATATTCTCCTCGGTACGCACATTTCTTTGTCTTGTTGATGGTTTTAAATCCAGAAGAGTAAAATTAGTGCGAAAACGATCAATAACTGCACGAATTGCTTGCTCACTAGGCCGATTATGTTGACCGTAAAATTGACGAAGTGCTCTATGATCTTCTCGAACAGATTTATTTCTTGCAAAGTAAATTTCCCCAATTTGGAAGCGTTGTTCTGGCGTTAAACGATTCATGATGACTTGCCAAACCTTACTGAACAGAAATGTCAACACAGTTTGACATTATCAGAAGTCAAATCATAGTTATCGATATCGATAGTTCTCATGCAGCTTAAAAAAACACCCATTACATAAATATGCAGGAATTTTAATTTTTGGTAGCTTTGCTATTGAAATAATTGTGTAGTAATTTTCACAAGCAATTTTTTTCTTGGAGGCATGTTGACTATAATTTTTCTATTTAACTCTTTTCAAAAACCCTTCTTAAGTATATTATCTATGGTAATTTTGATGGAGCCTGTGGTTGATTCACTTAATCACTGAAGGTTGATATATAACCCCTTGCCAGATTAATTTTCGTATTCTGTATACGTATTTCGACAACTAAGTTGTCATCATCAGCAGATGTATTATCTAAATTTTTTTTATTAAATTGTGGTATGTTTAAATCGAATCGTCCAATAAAAAACATATTCTCAAAATATATAGGCCTCTATAAGGCAAAGAGAAAAATTCAGTTGAAATGAATAATTCCAGAAGAGCAAAGGAAGAATTCTCAAATAAGAGAAATACTAAAGTTGCTATCGATTCTAGAATTTACAGAACAGAAACGACTTAACTAATGAATACTTGTAACAAAGAATGAATACTGATCTGTTAAAATGTACGAAGGCTGATTCCCTCGATCAGCCCCTGACCCATTTATAAACCAAAACAATTATATATCATCACGTCGTATTGTAACCCACTATATATAGACTAACGCTACAAACTTACAAGACTGAACCTGTTAAAGTGGACGCCCGACGTCGAGAACGTCATATATCAGTATCAAAAAGGATCGTGTCGAGCAACGAGCGATAATTAAATACTTGCGTTTAAAAACGATGACCCCAACTCAAATTCGTCAAGATTTGGTGGATACATTAGGGGAATCTACAGTATCATATGACATATTTGAAAGGTAGTATCGTGAGTTTAGATGTGGTCGATAGTCGTGTACAGACGAACACGCAAGTGGAGCGTCCATAACCGTCACTACCCAAGAAAATGTTAAAAAGATTCATGACCTCGTGCTTCAAGATCGACGTGTGACCATTAGACAACTAGTTGAAGATACTGGTCACTCATACCATGCGGTATATAATATAATTACTGGCGAATTAAACATGAAGAAATTGTCTGCAAGGTGGGTACCACGAATGTTAGCTGATGCACACAAAGAAACTCGCAGTCGTCTTTTAACACGGTATAGATACGACAAAGAAAATTTTCTTGCAAGATTTGTGGCAGTGGATGAGACTAGGATTCATCTTTATGATGTAGAGACTAAAAACAGGGTAAGGAGTGGACACATCGAGGTTGATCATCGCCGAAAAAATTCAAGATGCAACCAAGATGCTTACAAGCTAGTATTAAGAGCGAAAACAGAGTAATCTGGCAAGATATATGGAAATGAAAAGCAATTAAATTGCTTGATTGAAACTATATAAAATAAAGCAACTGCTACTGTAAAAATTACAGAAAGTCATACTAAACTTGATGCGTCGTTTGACTTTTCTGTTTCTCTTATTTTTTTAATAAAATTCTAAAAGCTTAATATGAAAATTATAATTTTTCTAATTTAATGATCAAAGAGACTGTACCGTACTACACAGTGACATTATTTCTACTTGCGTCTGTACATTCACAAGCATATATCACATGAATCTAAAAACTAAATTATTTGCATTGGAAATATTAGGTTGTTACAAATGTAATGTCCGTTTTTTCCTTCAGTCTGAACTGAATCGCACCTGTGTGAAGACGTGTATGTTTTTGGTGAAAATTATTATTGTATTTGTAGAAAAGGGTATTTATTTTGAAGTGTGTACCTGTTCCATTTCTTGGAAAGATTAATACACCTGTCCTTGTCTCGCCTATGGAAATGCTGTCGGCAAGAGATATTCGGGCAATTTACCTCTTTCAATTTAAAAAGGGATTAATAAATGCAGCTGCATCAACGCGAGAAATGAATCAGACGTTCGGTGAAACCACGTGTAATGAACGCACATTACGGCGATGGTTTAAAAAATTCAGCGAGGGAAATTTTGATTTGGAAAATGAGCCTCGCGGATATGCGCGTAGTACCGTTAATGACGACGAGCTGCGTGTAGAAGTTGAAAGTAATCCGTCGAGAACAGTGCGTAGCCATGCAGAAACATTTCAAGTGTCCATTGCCACCATTAGTCGTCACCTTTCTTCGATTAGCAAAGTGAAGAAACTCGATCGATGGGTGCCGCACCAATTAACGGAAGGCAATAAGCTCCGTCGATTAGAGATGGCTACCTCTTTGGCTAATCGACAGAAAGTTGAACCGTTTCTTCATCGAATGGTAACATGTGACGAAAAGTGGATACTTTATGATAATCGGAGACGGTCACTTCACCCGCGAAAGATTATGGTGACTGTGTGGTGGACCAGTAAGGGTATTATTCACTATTCATTTTTGCAACCTGGTGAAACCATCACGGCAGCGTCCTATTGTGGCGAACTGGAAACTATGCATGGAAAATTGAGCTGCTTGCAGCCCTCACTAGTCAATAGACATGGACACATTGTTCTTCATGATAATGTAAGACCTCATGTTGCACGACAGACAATCCAAAAACTTTCGGAATTTGGTTACGAAATTCTCCCTCACCCACCTTATTCACCTGACTTTTCGCCAACTGATTTTCATTTTTGCCGAAGTTTAGACAATCACTTAAAAAATAGGGACTTCCCTGACCGGGAGTCTGTAATAGCAGTGTTTGAGCAATATGTGAGGCGTCAAAACCTAGATTTCTTTTCAAAGGGAATTTTTCAGCTTCCAGGCCGTTGGCAACAAACTATTGATGTAAATGGAGACTATTTTGCAGAATAAATATTTATATTTTTTTAAATTTAGACTTTTTTTATTCCTTACAAAATCGAACATTTCATATATAACAACCTGATAGTTTGGTATCAAGAATTCAATGTTAACATTGGCTATAATTTTCAGATCGGTCATTTTTTATGCCCATGATTGTACACACACACATTTGATGCATTCCTTCTCATGACACTTACCAATTGGTTTGTTTTTCTTCTCCTTTTTTTCGTTAATGTTTGCGTTAATGTCATGCTTGTTTTTGTTCATATTTAAAGTCTTATCTAAGGCTGTTTTTATCATACAGTTGTCCAGTGTTTTGCTATCGTCTTTGCAATTACAAAGTGACGATATGAACGTTCCTCTAGAAAACATAGATTTTGTGTTTTCGGACCTTCGAAATAGTCTATTCAACTGGAAATAAAAAAAATATATTAGTGTAAATAAGAAAACGATATTTAAACAATCTTTAACTGCGTTTTCTGTTTTGTAAAATTATAGGTTTTCTTTGGATGATATCTAAACATATTTGTTAGTTAATTAAATTGTTTTTTGTGTAATAGAAATGCAAAATATCAACGCAATTCAAGAATCAATGAGGAGATAAATCGAAAGTTAATATTTAGCTGTGCTAAGACTCTAGAAAAAGAATATTTTAAATCTAAAAAAAGGAAGAAATAAACAACAAAAATTAATTTATACTTTTTGGAGCTTTAACCTCTTGAGTAGTATTAGAAATTTCTGATTTACCAAAATATAAACACTTTAAAATGTCGTATACAGTTGAAATATTGGATTGATTCTATTTTTATTCAAAGTGTATTCATTTTAACTATTTAAATTAAGTACAATATTATCAACATTTGATTTTTGTTTCCACAAGCATTTGTTCTCCACAGTATTTCTTTTTTGGTTTTTATTTTGAACCAAATATTCTAGACAAATATAAAAGTATCAGGAATTTTGATGTTTATAATCAGAGCAATTAGGGAAAGGTAAATTTCTTTTATTGGGTTGGCAACTAAGTACTTCCGGTTTTTACTGATAGAGAGCGTTTCTTTATTTTTTGTATAACGTATGTTAGTGCTGTACTTTACCGTTTGTCGCGTGATACTAGTCACATTGAAACTTCAAAGCAAGTAGTGCGTGATTTTTATTAAAGCTATTAGTTGTGGGTTAATTTTAAATGGAGTGCAGAAACGAACATTTTCCACATATTTTACATTTCCGTAAAGGAAAGATATGTGAAGTTTATGGTGCTAATTGCTTAACAGAGCGCACGTGTGATTTTTCCCTCAAAGATGAGCAACGTTCTGGTCGGCCTACTAAAGTTGATGATGACCAAATCAAAGTCATAATTGAAGAGGATCGTCATATAACTGTTCGAGAGGTTGCGGAAAGGCTACATTTATCGCACACAACAATTGAAAAACATTTAAAAAGTCTTGGGCTAGTTAAGAAGCTTGATATTTGGGTACCTCACGAATTGAAAGAAATTCATTTAACACAAAGAATCAACTTTTGCGATATGCACCTTAGACGAAATGAAACCGACCCTTTCTTAAAAAGAATCATCACTGGTGATGAAAAATGGGTCCTGTACAGTAACATAGTTCGAAAACGATCATGGAGCAAACACGATAAACCAGCTCAAACCACATCGAAAGCTGAATTGCATCCAAAAAAGATCATGCTGTCAGTTTGGTGAGATTACAAAGGTGTTGTGTTTTTTGAGCTGCTTCCAAGGAACCAAACGATCAATTCTGATGTTTCTGTCCACAATTAGTAAACCTGAATGAAGCAATCAAAGAAAAACGGCCAGAATTATCAAATCGGAAAGGTGTAGTTTTCCACCAAGATAATGCAAGGCCTCACACATCTTTGGCAACTCGTGGGAAACTATTGGAGCTTGGCTGGAAAGTGATGCGACATCCCCCATACAGCCCTGATCTAGCACCATCAGATTACCATTTATTTCGAAGTTTGCAGAATTCTTTGAATGGTAAAACTTTCACAAATGACGATGACCTTCACTCGCACCTGGTTCAGTTTTTTGCTGATAAGAATCAGAAATTTTACGAGCGCGGAATCATGCAGCTGAAAGGAAGATGGCAAAAGGTCATTGATCAAAATGGAAAATATATAATTGAAAATATATAATTGACTAAAAACTAACTTTGTTTAAAAAAAATGTGTTTCATTTTATACTACAAAACAGAAAGTACATAGTTGCCAACCCAATATAAGTATAATTATTAAGTCTTACGGACATGCGTAAAAGAAAAACAAGACAATTGATTGACGCAGTGTGAAAGTGTATTGTTGAATTTTCCGATTTATATTATGATGGTATAGATATACTGTAAAGTTTGCGGTAAGCTGTTGATGTGGTGGAACAAGCGCTATAAAAATTATATAAAGAGTGTACAACACCAAAGTAAGAATAATCACGTGCCACCAAAAACGCAATTTATATTTGATTTACTGTTCATGATTTTTGCTTCTGATTAGAGACTTTATCTGCTCGATAAGCAACCGTTTCATGACTTCTAGAATAAATACAATCCCAACTAGAAGCTACCATTCCGTAGAGCGTTACAGAACCATATGCCAACTGCGCATAACGACGTCGAAAATATGATCAAAGTTGGAGTAAAAGATAAACAACTGTGGTTATGTGTTGGCGAAACGATACATCGAAAAAAACATTCTATTTTGATTATAGTGCGTGTTTTAGATCCTGTTAGCTAGCAAAAGATTAGAAAAGTGCACTGCGAAGCAATTTGTGAAGGTAGTGTAGATGTGTGTATATGTCGAACGGTCATTTTTTAAATATAATAACATCTTTTCATCACAGCGTCCGTTGCTCTCTGTGACAAACGTGTGCACGCTGCAGATATTTTGTTATTAAAAACTATTCTTTGTTTAAAAAAAGTGTTTTATTTTATACTACAAAACCGAAAGTACTTGGTTGCCAACCCAATATTTGTGCATTACTATGTTATGTAACAATAGGACATAACAATCAAAACAAATTAGATAATTTTAATACATAGCACTATCGATTATAGAGGATGGAAAAATAGAAACGTATCAGATAAAAGAATTAAAACAAACTCGATATTATACTTCGTACAAAATAAACACGTATTTGATAAGAAAAGAACTGTCAAAAAAGGCAAAAATAAGGTCGTACAAGCACCAGCAGTGAGATTTGAACTTGAAATCACGGTCTTAAGTAAATAACAAATTAAAATATTATAAGCAAGTGAAATAAAAACGCTAACAACAGAAGGTTGATGACAAAATAAAGATGTTGGTCGAGTCAAACCCACGATACACGACACTAGATATTGAAACGTTAAAGAGCCATCATTCAAGCGTTCACAACTACAGGAATAAACTAGTATACGTCAGCAAGCTCGATATTTGAGTTTGTCATGTACTCATATTTCATTTGACGATGCATATAAATATCTGCGATATGTTCCTCAAAGGTGAGGAAAACGATCCTTTTTTGAAGCGATTAATGACTGGTGATGAGAAGTGACTTGTATACAATAATATGGTGCAAAGACGGTTTTGTTCCTGGTCTGAAGATTTGCCTCAAACGCTCTCGAAAGAAGATATTCATGAGAGGAAAATTATGCTCTCAATGGGGCGGAATTTTAAAGGTATCGTGTTTTTCAAATCCATCATCCAGAAAAGTCCAGAGCTCCTTAATCGTAAAGGAGTGGTACTTCATCCAGACTATGCAAATTTGGTGATGATTTGATTTTGGATGAGATACAAGGTGTGGTAATTAAATAACGAGACTGATGTGAGAAATGTTATTTATTGCAAGTAAATTTATATTTAACTTTTATCCCCTTCAATATACTCTCATTTCCTATCTATACACCGCTGTTTACGTGTCTTCCATTGTTCGAAACAAGGCTGTAGTTCACCAGTTGTCAGCCACTTCAACAACTCTGCCATTTTTGCGTTCACATGTTCAGCAAACTGAAAACGTGTTTCTTTTAATGCACTTTTCACTTTTGGAAACAGACAGAAGTCACATGGTGCAAGATCTAGTGAATACGAAGGATGATCAAGCACAGCGATGCGCTTGTCCGCTAAAAATTGCTTCACAGATAGGGGATTGTGAGCTGGTGCAGAATCCACAAGTCGTTTTTCCACAAATCCGGTCTTTTTTTCCCTACTCTTTCCCTCAGCTTGATTAGGATTTCTTTGTGGTATTTCTGATTAACGGTTTGACCCTCAAGCACCCAGTCAGTCATGATAATATCTTCGTTGTAGAAAAAAAAACGATCAGCATTGCCATCAATTTCGACTCGCTTATTCGTGCTTTTTTTCTATCTTAACGCTCCGGTGGCTTTCCAGTACATCGATTGACGCTTTGTTTCCGGGTCATGCTGGAAAATCCAAGTTTCATCACACATGTGAGTCGTTCCATGATGTCAGCAAATGTTCATCCGATTGTCTTTTTGTTCCTGAATGAGATTTTTCGGCACCATTTTTACTACAAGCTTTTGTCATGTTTAATTCATTCGTGTCTTGCGGTTTCTTCATATCTGCAATATTCTGAAAGCTCAGACGTCGACCTTTCCGCGCAATTTTTGACTTCCCTTCAGTTCTTGCAATCACAGGTCGACCAGGACTTTTATCATCTTCGACCTCTTCCCGACCTTCAGAAAACCGTTTGTACCATTCAAAAACCCGCGCACGTGACATAATATTATCACCAAACACCTTCTTTAGCATTTGTAAACATTATGTTGGCGATTTTTTTAATTTGACAAGGAATTTCAGGTTAATTCGCTACTCGATTCTTATATCAATCATTATCACGGCACTACTAAGTAACAGTGTAGTCTAAGTAAACTAAAACAGACAGAGAGACGAAACTACGGGTTATTGCTTGGGAAGTATCAAGGTCAATGACATTCCAATTATAGCTTCGCCCGATGCGGCTACGCGATGGAAGGAGCGCAGTTTCGTTATTTAATTGTCATACCTCGTATGTAATCGCACCCACCATACTGAACCTTGCTCATTGTTAATAAAGATAGGTCGTTCTATGAATGACGAATCATGAAGTTCGTTGAAAGTCGTCTTTCAATGTCTTTTTTATACGTCATTTATATTAACAAATGACGTATGACAAACAACGGAATATTTAGAATGATTTTAGAGCTCAGTGTTTTCAAGAATGACACATTCACAAACTTCTCGTTTTATTACAGATACGGCTTTTTTTATGAATAGAAAAGCTGACTAAGATACACATATTTTATTGAATGTTCAATATTTTTCGCATGAAATATTTTTTTTACAAATTTACTGTAAAACTTGACAGAAAAGTAACAAAAATGCGATATTTAATCAACTATAAAAAGGTTGGTTTACTACTGTGGGCAAAAAATAGTAAGACTTTTTAATTTAAATTTCTAGCGAAAACCCATTCGTCGAAATATTTTTTTTCTAGGTTGGTATGACTATCAGTGACATCTGTGCCAAATGTCACATCAAAATAATCATTAGTGTTTAGTATACGCTTGTCTTTCTGAAGTACAAAAAGTGCATTTGGTGATTTTTACAATGAGTGAAATTATTCAACAAAGAAGTTCCATTAAATTTTGTGTACGGAATCAAATTTCTGGTGCCGAAACGTTCAAAATGTTGCAAAAGGCCTTCGGTGATAATTGTTTGTCACGAGCAAGTGTTTTTGATTGGTACAAATTATTCAAAGAGGGTCGAGAACGCGTTGATGACGAACCACATCCAGGACGCCCATCAACGTCAACTGATGATCAACACGTCAATAGAATCAAGGAATTGGTGCTTGAGAATCGACGATTAACAGTCAGAGACCTTACTGGCATCGTTGGAATATCGGAAGGATCAGTGAAAACCATTTTGAAAGGTCATTTGGGCCTAAGAAAAGTGAAAGCACGATTTGTTCCAAAATCACTTAATTTTTTCGAGAAACAGCGTCGTGTTGACGTCTGTGAAACAATGCTTTCCGACTATCAAGACAAAATAAAAGGCATCATAACTGGAGATGAGACTTGGATCTATGCTTATGACCCGGAAACAGACGATCAATCGGCCGAATATCGTATCAAAGGTGAGCCGAAGCCCAAAAAACCACGTCAAAGCAAATCAAAAATCAAGGTTATGTTGACAGTTTTCTTCGATTATCGAGGTGTGGTGCACTCCGAATTCCTTCCGACCGGCCAAACTGTCAACAAAGAATACTATTTGAGTGTAATGCGTCGTTTGCGCAATGCTATTCGTAAAAAGAGGCCAGAATTATGGGTCGACAACTCTTGGTTTTATCACCACGACAATGCACTGTCGCATACTGCATCAATTCTTCGTGAGTTTTTGCCAAACTTTCAACCAATATCGTGCCGCAACCACCGTATTCGCCTGATTTAGCTCCGTGTGACTTCTGGCTATTCAGCAAACTCAAACGACCGCTCCGATGAAACCGTTTTGAGTCAATTGAAGACATTAAACGCGAGTCGCTACGCGCATTGAAGGCTATTCCTGAAATTGACTTTAACAACTGTTTCGAGAATTGGAAGAAACGTTGGCACAAGTGTATTGGGACCAGGGGGGATTACTTTGAGGAGAACGAAATAGATTTGGAAGAATAAATTAAGAATTTAAAAATTATGAACAAAGTCTTACTATTTTTTGCCCACAGTAGTACACATATTTTATTGAATGTCCTATATTTTTCGCATGAAATATTTTTTTTACAAATTTATTTTAAAACTTGACAGAAAAGTAACAAAAAATGCGATATTTAATCAACTATAAGAAAGATTAGTTTATATTTCTCGCCCAACCGGAAGCTATAGAGAAAATATTTCAATTATAAAGAATTTTTTAACGATCTCGTTTATAAACTTTAAAAACTCTACTGTTAGATGACTCTAAATTCCATTCTTTTTATAAAGAAAGCGAAACAGTTTATCTGAAAGTGTTGACAACAATATTATTTACTTGTTAATTAAACATCTATCTTCGAAATTAATTAATTAATACAAGTTAGATATGAAAGTTTGATCATTCTCACAGTAAATGCCCCAATGATTTCTTGTCTTGAAAAAAAAAAAGATTATATGCAGTTTGTGTTATTTTGAATCGCAGTAGCTGGGTCACATTCATATGCAACGACTCAATTTTTACCGCAACTTATCACGAATCGCATTTTCTTTTAAATATCTTCTTTCTTGTTGTATAATTCTCGTAGACGTACATTTCGCAACGTCATTCGTGGATAAACTTTGTAATCCAGGGTAAATATATGCAGATATAACAATAATATTGTTATTATCAAATAGCATTCAGATTTATCTATTTATACAGACAGTGTCTTTATTAATATATTCATATTTATTTGAAGAAGTTAACGAAAATACAGTTTTAAATTACTTATTATAAAACGTAAATGTTGATAAAAAAAGGCGTTATACAGTAAGATGTAGGTGTGTGTATGGTTGTTCGGGACGACCCTGGAGTATGTCCGAAACTTTAGTTGACAATAGTCTATAATGGAGGAAGATCTACACCAAATGTCTAGGGAACTTGCTGATATATGTTGGTTGTCTTTTAAGTTTTGTATATAAAACTGGCATAAAACAGTAGATAGCTTTTAAAAACTTCATTGTTTTCGAAGTATGGAAAATATTTCGAAAATAATGAAGTCTTTAAAAGCTATATACTGTTTTATTCCAGTTTTATATGCAAAACTTAAAAGATAACTCACATGTATCCGCAAGTTCCCTAGAATTTTTTTCCAAACAGACTAATCCACTTTTGCATGCGCTCGAACCAAATTTGGAAGCAGCTATTCCACTCGTTTGTTGGTATAGTCAAAATTGCGTTTTTGAAGGCATCGACTGCTCCTTCGGACGACTGGAATCTTTGGCCACAAGTCCGTTCTTGATTTTCGGAAATGTAAAGAAATCGTTGGAACTTAGGACCGAACTGTATGGATGATGGTCCAACAATTCGACGTTTTGTTGCGTTAAAAATTCATTGTTATGCTGGGTGCGAACTTGTATTGTCTTACTAGAGGATGATTCGTCGTTCGGGGTTGGTTTTTCGAACCTTAGCGACGACTTGCAGTAAACAAATGGTTGTATACCAATCGGCAGTAACCGTTCCTTGATCTTATAAAGGAATTGTTGCTACATGACTTACTTTCGAGACAAATGTCGTGACCGTCTTGTTGGAGACACTTCGAGAACGGATGACTTTTGTAGGCTTTTCTTTACCTTGGAACACCCAAACAGACGACTGACGTTTATTTTCTGGCTCGTAAGAGTAAATCCAAGGTTCGTCATCACTGTTAGTGTTGCCTCCGATCTGATGATTGCATCGTGAAGTTTGTCATTTTTGACAATATATTTACCTTGACAGTTTTATTATCCGGTCGCTATTTCTATTGTTGACAGTAACTTGAACATTTTATGTCAGCGAAAAAATGGAATTAACTTGCGAACATTTTCGTGCAATTATTTTTCGTAACTGTCGGCGTGGATTATCTCAACAAGAATGCATCGATGAGCTGAATTCTTTATATGGTGATGAAGCACCATCGAAAACTACAATATATCGTTGGTATAGTCAATTCAAACTTGGACGGTGTTCTTTGGACAATGAATTTCGTGAAGGTCGTTCCACAAATGTTGTTGTGTCAGAAAACATTAATGCAGTGTCTGAATTGATAATGCGAGACCGTCATGTGACATACCGTGAGATCGAGGCATCTCTAGGTATTAGTAACACCAGCGTGCATAAGATCCTGCATGAACATTTAGCCGTTAAGAAGCTATGTTCACGATGGGTAGCACCTAATTTGAAAATCACTAAAAAAAAGACTCGCGTCGATTGGTGCCAACAAATGCACAAAAAATACAATGGCGGTGCTTCAAAGAACATATATAAAGTCGTCACAGGTGATGAATCTTGGATCTATACGTATGAGGCCGATAGTAGTCGACTGTGTGGATATTCCAAAATGAGTCAAAACCAACAAAAGTTGTTCGCGCTCGAAGTTCATCAAAACAAATGATCGCCTGTTTTTTCGGAAAAACCAGTCACGTTGCAACCGTGCCTTTAGAGAGTTATAGAACGGTCAATTCCGAATGGTACACAACTATTTGTTTGCCAAAAGTTTTTGAAGAAATATGGAAAACAAATAGAAAACGACAGATCATTCTCCACCATGACAATGCGAGCTCTCACAGGTCGGTTCAAACAATTGAATATATGACCAGGCAAAGCATTGAATTAATAAGCCATCCGCCGTACAGGCCTGATCTAGCACCCTGCTATTTCTTTTTGTTCCCACGCGTGAAGAATAAACTTCGTGGTCAACGGTTTTCTACGCCGGAAGAAGCAGTTGAGGCATTGAAAACTTATATTTTGGAGACACCGCCTTCACAGTGGCAGCAATGCTTTTCGGATTGGTTTAAACGAATGCAAAAGTGCATTGATTTTCAAGGAGAATATTTTAAAAAGCAATAAAACTATTTTCGATAATAAAAAATTTCGTTTTTGGCTATTCCCGGAATATAAACGGCTACCCTCGTATTATAATGTTAATAAACAATTGTTCATTAGTGTTGTTTCGTTATTTTGTCTTCTTTCTTATAAAAAATAAAGTCGAATTTATATGGTGGCCCCAATTTTATTGCCCTATACTGTACTTGGTGTGAATCTAGAAACTACCGATTCCTGTTGATTATTTTTGTTTCTGTGACAGCTAATACGAATGATACCACATATATAGGAAAAGTATGGCAGTAGCATAAACTATTATATTGAACTGTTAAAAATGTGAAATATTAATAGAATACAAATGATACCAGTAACTGTAGTCATGCCAATAACTATATACGCTATCCTGTTATTTTTTGTATTTATAAATATTGAATATCATCTTAAAAGTTAATTCGAAACTAAATTTTAATATCCTAAATTCCTCAAGATGTGCAAATACTTGTGATTCAAGGAATATCGATTTTTATCAAAATAATGCACAATTTTAATCATTTATTCTAAGAAGTATTGTAAAAATAAAAGATGTGGTTCTCATATAAAAGGAGTAATATCAAAAGTTTGTTCGTTTATGATTTTAAATTAATTTCATAAAAAATATGTTCGTCCCATATACACTACCGGTCATATTTATTTGCCCACCCCAATTTTATGTGTTTCCTGAAATACGGATTATCTTTCGAAAAATCTGTATTATAATTATTCAACAATATTATTAGTGGAAGTAATTCCATATGAATTTCTACGAAAATCTTAAATTGTTTATGATATATCGTAAAGGTGTCATAAATTGGAAAAATATCATCAATATTATATAGGCTAATCCCTACAGTATTAACAGTTTTACCTGCATTTCCGAAAGGTATTACCAATATTGTGTTATTGTACTAACTAATTACAATATTAGGATGTGTTATTCAAAAAGGAAAATAAATTTTATGTCAGTCATCGTTCATCTTTTGTTGCGAAAACAGTGAAATAGAGAGTTATTGTGAATATTTTAATGCAATGCCGAAGACGAAGGAATTATCTGTTGAAGTGCGTGCTATGATAATTGCTTATCATCGTACGGGTAAAAGTAATCGCGAAATTGCAAAAGAATTACGATTAAATCGCAGAACCGTTGATTATGACGTTAAAAAATTTGAAAAAAGTGGTACATTTTCCAACAAAAGAAGATCTGGATGATGCAAAGCGACGATATCTGCAGATGACCGGCATCTAATACGGATAAGTAGACGCGATAGACGAAAAACAGCACCAGAAATTGCTGCTGAAATGAATAGAGTACGTGTTAAACCAATTAGTGTGTCCACGGTACAAAGTAGGTTAAGGCAAGCGGGTTTATACGAAAGAATTGCTCTGCGAAAACCACTACTACGAAAGCAAAACAAGATAAAACGACTAAATTGGGCTAAAGAACATAAGAATTGGACGATTGATCAGTGGAATAATGTGTTGTGGACAGACGAATCGAAGTTTGAACTTTTCGGTAGTAAAAGACGAATATTCGTAAGAAGATCCGCAGGAGAAAGAGTACTGCCAGAATGTATTGCGCTTACCGTAAAACATGGAGGAGGTTCAGTAATGATTTGGGGGTGTTTCGGTGGAAGATCTGTAGGCGATCTCGTCAAAATTGAGGAAATCTTAAGAAAAGAAGACTACAAGGAAGTTTTAGAAAATAATGCTGTTCCTTCAGGACTAAGGATTCTTGGCGAAAACTTTGTATTTCAACAGGACAACGATCCGAAACACATTTCTAAATTATGTGGCGATTACTTGCGTTAACTAGAAGAGCAAGGGCAAATCTCTATAATGGTATGGCCAGCTCAAAGTTCTGATCTGAACCCAATAGAGCTTCTTTGGGAAGAATTGGACCGGAAGGTTCGAGAACGTGCTCTATCATCCACCACTGTACTGTGGGAACAACTTCAAGAAGCCTGGGCACAAATTACAGAAGATACACTGCAAAAATTAATTGAAAGGATGCCGCAATTATCAAAAATAAAGGTGGGCACATTGATGAGAGCAAAATTTAATAATAATTAATGTTAAAGTTTTTATATAAGAAAAATGTAACTATTTTATGTTTATTTTACACTATTGTATTGGTACAATAAATAAATTTTCAGTACACATTTGATAGTTTAATAGTTTTGCCAAAAACTAAGGGTGGGCAAATAAATATGACCGGTAGTGTATATATTTTTTTTAAGGAGGGAAGAATATAGTATTTAATGTGTTACAATAAGTAATTTACATCAAAAATAATTGTGTAAGTAATTGTATTCGATGGAATATTACTTATTGTAGGAAATGAAATGCTATCCTCCCCCTTTAAGGAAAAAAAATATATGGGACAAACATATTTTTAATGGAATAACACCGAAGGATTTACAAATATTTATTGTTACATATAACTCAACGTTTGACCACAATAATGAGTCAATGGTTACTTTTAACCAAATAATTACCATCAGATAAGATTATAATGAAAGAATTGAGTAATTAACGAAATTCAATGAAGTGGTTCTTTATAATCAAACGAAATTTTTAAAGTATTTATAATGTAAAATTATATTTGTTATTTCCTTTAAATTTTTATATAAATAAACGCGTAAAAAAATTAACGTAAAAAATGAAACACTTCATAAAACAAAAATATTCCATCTTCATTTGGTTTGTAAAAAAAAGACCTCTTATATTATTTTCTTTAAATACAATGGCACTTGTTTACATAAATTTAAATATAGCACATACATACCTTTATCTTTTATTACGTTATACTATCCACTTTCACAGATATTGAATTACAAACGATAATTCTTTACCGAGAGTTATCTGCCTCAGCAACTAAAGTGTAACTGATCCCTACATCTATTCTTGAAGAATAATCTCTGTTTCAAAGACGATTTCAATCCGCGTTAAAGCCAGAACAATTATGCATACAGGCGTATAGTAAGTCACGCATCTATATGAGTACTAAAATTGTGTGATCTTCTGTATTGAAGACTTTAGTTTGTTGGAGATTTATATCAATTGTCATTATTTGTTTTGCATATATTTACATGTATATGTATTTTATATACAGAGGTCTATGTATGTAAGTATATTGTTGTGTATGCATTTAGTGTTTATCGTGTAGTTGCATTATCATAGATCAGTGAACACAGAGCCGTATTGTTTTTATTTTATGATTTATGTAGGTATGAAGAATTATTTAATTTGAAAACCTGTTTTTTATTGGTAAAAGGTGTTATGGTACGTATATACATTAAACATGCCTTTTTAATTTAATCACTGAAGGTTGATATATAACCCCTTGCCACATTAATTTTCGTATTCTGTATACGTATTTCGACAACTAAGTTGTCATCATCAGCAAATAACCAAAATGTACACTGTGGTTGGTTCTCAATGGTACGGATCGCGTAAGGAGTTCGTTTTCGTACGGGTAATTTTCGCCGTAGTTCACCAGGTGCGGTACTTTTTAATTATCTGCTAATGATGACAACTTAGTTGTCGAAATACGTATACAGAATACGAAAATTAATGTGGCAAGGGGTTATATATCAACCTTCAGTGATTAAGTGAATCAACCACAGCCTCCATAAAACTTACCTGCCATGCTTTTTTAACCTTTTTTTCTTTATGGAAATAGTCATGAGTAAGTTTGTCATTTGTCTCGGCGCGACAGGTTAGAATACACTATATGAAATACGTATGTGCCCATGTACTCACATACTTAAACAAATCTAAAACAGTGGCGCGAATTGTATAAATATATAATTAAGTATGTCGAACGTGTGGAAGGAAAATGGCGACCATTGGTTGGCACGGTCAAGAAGTATATCAGTGAATGTCCTGATCTACTTTATGGTTCTACGATAATACGGGGGTAGCCGTTTATATTTCGAGAATAGCAAACAAAATTTTTATTATCGAAAATAGTTTTATTGCTTTTCAAAATATTCTACTTGAAAATCAGTGCACTTTTGCATTCGTTTAAACCAATTCGAAAAGTATTGCTGCCACTGTGAAGGCGGTATCTCCAAAATATGAGTTTTGAGTGCCTGGAACTGCCTCTTCCGGCGTAGAAAACCGTTCACCACGAAGTTTATTCTTCACGTGTGGGAACAAAGGAATCGTAGGGTGCTAGATCAGGGCTATACGGCGGATGGCTCATCAATTCAGTGTTTTGCCCGGTCAAATATTCAATTGTTTGAACCGACCTGTGAGAGTTCGCATTGTCATGGTGGAGAATGATCTGTCGTTTTCGATTAGTTTTCCTTATTTCTTCAAAAACTTTTGGCAAACAAATAGTTGTGTACCATTCGGAATTGACCGTTCTACAACTCTCTAAAGGCACGGTTGCAACGTGACCGATTTTTCCGAAAAAACAGGCCACCATTTTGTTTTGATGTGCTTCGAGCGCGAACAGCTTTTGTTGATTTTGGCTCATCTTGGAATACCCACACAGTTGACTGCTGTTTACTATCGGGCTCATACGTATAGATCCAACATTCAACACCTGTGACTTTATAAATGTTTGAATCACCGCCATTGTATTTTTGTGCATTTCTTGGCACCAATCGACGCGAGTCCTTTTTTTGAGGGGTTGTCAAATTATGTGGTACCCAACATGAACATAGCTTCTTAATGGCTAAATGTTCATGCAGGATCTTATGCACGCTGGTGTTACTAAAACCTAGAGATGCCCCGATCTCACGGTATGTCACATGACGGTCTTGCATTATCAATTCAGACACTGCATTAATGTTTTCTGATACAACAACATTATAGGACGGCCTTCACGAAATTCATCGTCCAAAGAACGCCGTCCAAGTTTGAATTCACTATACCAACGATATACTGTAGTTTTCGATGGTGCTTCATCACCACAAAGAATTCAACTCGTCGATGCATCCTTGTTGAAATAATCCACGCCGGAAGTTATGAAAAATAATTGCACGAAAATGTTCGCGAGTTAATTCCATTTTTTCGGTGACGTAAAATTTTCAAGTTACTGTCAACAATAGAAATAACGACCGGATAATAAAACTGCCAAGGTAAATATATTGTCAAAAATGGCGAACTTCACGATGCAGTCATCAGATCGGAGGCAACACTAACAGTGTTGCCAGTTTCCGAAATATAAACGGCTACCCTCGTATTATGTTTTTGAAGTGTGATCGGGTAATAGCACGCTTACAAGACAATGGAAATTTGTTCCATTTCTTTGTTTTCGTATGATTTGTTATAAGTAATCTTCGTCAGCACGAAGAACTTCGTGCTTGGAAGAAATCAAATAATTTAGTGATTAATATTAAAAACTTTGTAGGTCTGAAAGTAAAAATTTCGAAAAATCAAACAATTTAATGATTTCTACTTTCAGCTGTGCAAATAAAGTTTTTATTACCACCTTTTTTTGCACTGGTAATGTCTTTGCGTTTTCCCATTGTTCAAAAATCCTGATAAAATTTTAAAACTAATTATAATATTTTACAAATTCGAGTCTACAATAAAACTTTTGCTTTACACATACAACGGCTCACTCATAATGACGAAAAACAGGTAAAAGTAACCCTCTATAACTGTGCTTAATCCCGAGAAGGGTGTTTAGTGGTGGTTAAAAAACTGAGAATTTTATAGTTGTAAGAGATCATCGATAATATTACAAGAGAAGATATTTTAACAGAAAATATGATATTCTCTCTACTTTCCAAATAGCTCTAAATATATCTGAGAAATGCGAGTGACCCTAATTTAATTGAACAGCACTGTATATCACAAGAAAAATTACAGCAACCAATTAATATTTTACTATGTTTTCTACATTTTCCTTATTTTATGCAATTAACTATATATCTTTTTGAATAAACTCTGTAATATAATTTTTTTACCAACTAATTTTCAACAACTCGTTTGGCGTATAAATTCGCGAAATGCAACATTGCTTCAAATATAGCCATCGATTATGATCGTGTTTGTCTTTGACAAGTGTATTTTAGGCATTTTTGGCAGAATGAATCGACTTTCTTGACGTCATTACAGGAATTTATTACTTCTTGTTTTCCATAATCACCGAGATACCGTACGACAGAAATTACAAAGCATTAAGCTGTGATTCCCCAACAGATTAGGTTATTTATATACTTCGAATCGTGATTAATTTAGGACGAAATAGATTAATTATATTTTAACAGTTATTGTGTATTTGAAACGTTGTAAATTCTTCCTAGAACTTCTCGTAAATCTCATTTTTCAGTTGAATACAAATACAATTGAAATTCTTTTTTTTGAAGTGTAGTTGCGAGTTTGTATGAACGCTGCTAATATCTAAAATGATCTTTATTGCTAACTACTATTCAAGTACTTATGTTTTTATTACATTTGCAAATAATGTTGTAATAATGTATCAGTTTGTTACAAACGTAATGTCCGTTTTTTCCTTCAGTCTGAACTGAATCGCACCTGTGTGAAGACGTGTATGTTTTTGGTGAAAATTATTATTGTATTTGTAGAAAAGGGTATTTATTTTGAAGTGTGTACCTGTTCCATTTCTTGGAAAGATTAATACACCTGTCCTTGTCTCGCCTATGGAAATGCTGTCGGCAAGAGATATTCGGGCAATTTAGCTCTTTCAATTTAAAAAGGGATTAAATACAGCTGCAGCAACGCGAGAAATTAATCAGACGTTCGGTGAAACCACGTGTAATGAACGCACATTACGGCGATGGTTTAAAAAGTTCGGCGAGGGAAATTTTGATTTGGAAAATGAGCCTCGCGGATATGCGCGTAGCACCGTTAATGACGACGAGCTGCTTGTAGAAGTTGAAAGTAATCCGTCGACAACAGTGCGTAGCCTTGCAGAAACATTTCAAGTGTCCATTGCCACCATTAGTCGTCACCTTTCTTGGATTGGCAAAGTGAAGAAACTCGATCGATGGGTGCCGCACCAATTAACGGAAGCCAATAAGCTCCGTCGATTAGAGGTGGCTACCTCTTTGGCTAATCGACAGAAAGTTGAACCGTTTCTTCATCGAGTGGTAACGTGTGACGAAAAGTGGATACTTTATGATAATCGGAGACGGTCAGGACAATGGTTAGATCGAGGTGAAGCACCAAGACAGCATGCACGAGCATCACTTCACCCGCGAAAGATTATGGTGACTGTATGGTGGACCAGTAAGTGGATTATTCACTATTCATTTTTGCAACCTGGTGAAACCATCACGGCAGCGTCCTATTGTGCCGAACTGGAAACTATGCATGGAAAATTGAGCTGTTTGCAGCCCTCACTAGTCAATAGACATGGACACATAGTTCTTCATGATAATGCAAGACCTCATGTTGCACGACAGACAATCCAAAAACTTTTGGAATTTCGTTACGAAATTCTCCCTCACCCACCTTATTCACCTGACCTTTCGCCAACTGATTTTCATTTTTTCCGAAGTTTAGACAATCACTTAAAAAATAGGGACTTCCCTGACCGGGAGTCTGTAATAGCAGAGTTTGAGCAATATGTGAGCCGTCAAAACCTAGATTTCTTTTCAAAGGGAATTTTTCAGCTTCCAGGCCGTTGGCACCAAACTATTGATGTAAATGGAGACTATTTTGCAGAATAAATATTTATATTTTTTTAAATTTAGACTTTTTTTTATTCCTCACAAAATCGGACATTTCATATGTAACAACCTGATACTTCGATATTTCTCCCTTGAATTACTATTATTTTCAAATATATACAGGTACTCGCAAAATTGAGCGCACAGTAATAAGAAACTAGAACGATGTATATTATTTTTAAGAAATTTTTATTTAATATAAGAAACAAATAACAATTCAATGTATACAGAGATTAAAGTTTATAATTTCTACAAAACTAAATGAAATATAATAATGTCAATGCTACTGTAATAAAAAAAAGTAAGATAAATACACTGTATGAGGGTGGCCCCAGAAGTACCCGACCTAACAAAGAAAACACAAAAATTTTGGAAAGAAATATATTTATTTTTCAACATAATCTCCTTTCAGGTCTATACACTTTTCATAGCGATGTTCAATAAGTTCGATACCCTTTTATAATAAGAACTATCTTGCTCCTCAAAATAGCCATTAACTGCCGACATCACTTCTTCATAGTTGAAAAATCTTTGACCACTGAGCAATTTTTTCAAGTTTGGGAACAGAAAATAATCCGAGGGGGCTAAATCTGGCGAATATAGTGCATGAGGTAGCAATTCAAACTTCAATTCATTAATTTTGGCCATTACAATAACGGATTTGTGAGCTGGTGCATTCTCTTGATGAAACACCTTCTTCTTAGCCAAATGCGGCCGTTTACTTGATTTCTTCGCTCAAACGTTGCAATAAGTTCACGTAATACTCGCCATTGATAGTTTTTCCTTTTTCAAAATAGTCAATGAAAATTATTCCACGCGCATCCCAAAAAACCAATGCCATGACCTTGTCTGCAGACGAAACGGTCTTTGCCTTCTTTGGAGCTGGTTCCTCCTTTTGAATCCATTGTTTTGATTGTTCTTTTGTCTCGGGTGTGAAGTGATGGACTCATGTTTCATTCATGGTTATGAAACGGCACAGAAATTCTGCTTCGTTGCTGTGAAACTTCGCTAAACACTCACTTGAAACATCTTCACGACACTGTTTTTGCTCGAGTGTGAGCAAACGCAGCACCCATTTTGCACACAGCTTTTTCATGTCCAAATTTTCAGTCAACAGGCGGTGTACCACACTTTTTGAAATGCCTACTATGTCGCTAGCTCGCGCACGTTTAGTCGACGACCATCCAGTACCGCTTTGTGGATTTTCTTCACCATTTCTGGAGTCGTCACCTCATTTGGTCGACCACTGCGATGCTCATCTTGGCAGCTCGCACGGCCTCGTTTAAACTCTGCTACCCAATATTTCACTTTTGTAAATGAGGGAGCAGACTCACAGAACAGAATCCTGTTCAGCTTTTATATCGGTTGGGTTTTTGTAAGAATTATTCCAGTAAAACTTTAAAAATGAATATTTCTGTATGTTTCCTACACTAAAAATGCAACATTTTATGTTCCCCAGCGTCATATTTAAAAAATTCAAATATATCTTCGGATACTTGTTCACAAATACGAGGGGTGTTTCCAATATTCTGGAAATTGGTGCTATAATTAAATAACGCAGAACTTATACGCAATGTTATTGATGCCAGACAAGTCTTGACATGTTTATGCAACTATCTAGTGCAACATTGTTCAGTCTGATTCAGGTATTCGACTGAGTAGATGCGTTTTAGTAACACTGTTTTTGTAACCATGGAACACGCGGCAAAATCTCAAAGGGCGATAATTTTCTTTTTGTGGAAAGAAGATATGAAAACGTCAGAAATTATTGGTCGTCTGCAAGGAGTATTTGGTGAATCTGCAGAATTCAAAAGTACTGTTTATCGGTGGATCGATCGTTTTAAAGCCGGTAGAACATCACTAGAAGACGGTCCACGCAGTGGGCGGCCAAGCACGTCGGTAAATGAAAGAAACATTATTGCCGTCGAAAACCTACTGAAAGACGACAGGTGAATGACTATTCGTCAAACTAATGTACACCTAGAGATAGGTACACGACAAGTTCATCACATCTTACATGATTGTTTGGGCGTTAGCAAGGTTTCGGCGCGCCAAGTGCCAAGGCTGTTGGGACCAGAACAGAAACTCAATAAGTCCGATACTTGTCGTCAACTTCAAGAGCTGTTAGCCCGTTACGGTGATGAATTTTGGCAACGAATAATAACCACTGACGAAACGTGGATTCCTTATTTCAATCCTGAGACGAAAAGTCAATCCAAAGAATGGCGCAAACCTGAAGAAGGGCCTCCACTTAAGGCGCATGCAGTGCCGTCTGTTGGAAAGGTAATGCTTACTGTATTCTGGGATTGCGAAGGGATTATTTTCATGGATTATCTGCCGAGAAGTACTACAATTAATGCAGAATATTATTCAAATTTATTATCCGGACCACTGCGACAGGCACTAGTCAAAAAACGGCCTGGAAAGTTGCATAAGCGTCCGTTATTGCAACAGGATAATGCAAGACCACACACCGCAAGAAGAACAAAGGATGTTTTGAACGATTCACGATGGCAATTGCTGTCGCACCCACCTTATTCCCCGGATCTTGCACCCAGTGATTACCATCTGTTCTCAGATTTGAAAAAACCCTTCGATTTGAAAGTTTAACTGACGTAAAACGTGCCATAAATAGGTGGATCGACAAGGCACCGAAAAACTTCTTTGAGGACGGCTTAAAAAAAATTAGTTTATCGTTAGGATAAATGTATTCAGTTAACTGGAGATTATGTTGAAAAACGACATTGTAATATTGACGAAAATTAAAAAAATTATATGTAATTCCCAGAACTTTGGAAATATCCCTCGTAAATATACTAAAACCAAAAAAACGATGTTAAATATACAACCATACTCAAACGTATTAGACACCTTACGAATTTATGTACATACATACATATATAGTTTATATAGTTTAGTCAAAAGAGAGGTGAGGAAAATAAAACTGTTGTGAAAATTATATACAAACTGTTATTTAGTAATATAGTACAATTTATCAATATTTTGTCGCTCCGCCCTTGGCCTTAATGACAGCTCGCACTCGTCGAGGCATACTTGCTACTAAATTGTAACACTCTGCCGGTGGTATTGCAGCCCATATTTCGCGAATTTTTGTTGATAATTCTGCTTTTGACAGGCATTTACGTTCCGTGATCTTAGTTTTTAAGATACGCCACAAATTTTCAATGGGCGACAAATCAGGACTTTGTGGCGGCCAATCCAATACCTCCACTGTGTTTTCCTCGAACCAACGCATTACAGCTCCCGATTTGTGGCAGGGCGCATTATCTTGCTGAAAAATGTATTGTGGAATATCCTGGTCGAATAGTTTTAGCACAGACGGTTCTAATACTTCCTCCAACATGGCTAAATAGCGTTGGCTATTCATCCGTCCATCGCACAGGTACACTTCTTCAACACTGTATGCAGACATACAACCCCAAACCATGATACTACCGCCTCCAAATTTTACTGTGGGAATGATACATTGTAGTTCATAAGCTTCCCCTTGCCTACGCCGAACGTATAGCGTCCCAGGTAGTCTCCAAAGCTGCCAGGCAAAAGAAGAAAGTTAGCACTTAGACAGGATTAATTTTGTTTAATGTTACATGTAGACTGAATTGCATACAACGATAAGAATATTAGTCATGAAGATGTACTTACATACCTCGATATTCGATTCATCAGATCAAAGAATCTTCGACCACTTCTCGATTGTCCAATTTTCATGTTGTTTGGCCCATAAATACCGCTTCTTTTTATGAGCGTTAGTTAAAAGCGGTTTACGTCGCGCTTTACACCCTCGTAAACCAGCACGCTGGAGACGCCTTCTCACTGTTTGCGCAGAAACTGTTACGCGATAACGCTGTTTCAGCTCACTGGCGAGCTGTTTCGACGATTTTTTCCTATCACTGAGAGCCAGTCTTTGTAAAATTCTGTTTTCTCTAATCGAGGTACAGGGTTTTCTGCCACTTTTTGGTCTGTTAACAAACGACCCACTCTCCTGATAGCGACTAATGGTTGTACGGACTGCACATCGCGAACATTTTTTTTTGCAATTGCAGCTATTGATAACTTCTGGGAATGCAGTAGCACTATTTGGGCGCGTTCCCCTACCGACAACTCGCGTGTTTTAGGCATTTTTCTTCAACAAATAACTGACAACGTGAAAAAATAGTATAATCTAATTGATCTCTACCACAAACTCACAAACGCACGTTGCTCACACACTGCTAGAATGACACTAAATTTCTAAAATCCACAATTTCCCCTTTCCACCTATTCTTTTCAATAGGAGATTAACTAGGGTATTCAAAAACGCATTTCCGTAAATACCATTAACTATTTTTACGGTTAATTTCCGTCAGACTTGGATAATACCGAGAATAAGGGTTTTTACCTGGGGTGTCTAATACATCTGAGCATGGTTGTATTTTTTTAAAATTTATTATTAGTTTTATGAAATAAAAAATTTGTTTTTGAAACAATTCGCATAATACCACTAAAAATTCTGCAAAATACAACCCTGATTTAAAGACAACCAATTAATAGGTACCACTCACAACTTTTAGACTATATTATGGGTTAATTGTTGACAACTAATTAAGTAGTCATCCAAAAGGCATTGTTCATTGCATTTTATTTGCTAATTTGTGTCAATGAACTTTCTGTGTATTTATTCATTAATTCTAATATTAGATTTAATATGGGAAATTTCCATTATTTCATATTTTCACGCACGCACAAGCATATATATACATATGTTTGTTCATATGTTTATGTATACATATATATATATATATATAAAAATGTATATATGTATATATATATATATATATATATATATACATTTTTATTGTAAATAAGAACAAAATAATATATTCCAAAAAAAATATAACACGCAGTCATGCCTTTATATTAAAACAACACATTTATATATAAACAACTGTAAAGCTATAAACATTGGCATAGATATCTTGACCTGATTGCGACCTAATTATTATGTATTCCAGAAAGAAATAATCTTTTTTTTTGCACATAAAAAGCAATTAACCTTACAATTAATCCGGCTTATAGGAGTGTAAATATCAACATTTCGTTAAACAAAGAATAACTTGTATTGATAAGTTGACAACATTTTCTTGTAATTGGAATAAACACTTTTTAATTCAGCGTTAAATCGACTGTCACAATTAGCATATACGAGGCGTGTTTTTTAAGTAAGATCCGTTTTGTTGCATATACTAATAAGTTGTGCGCGCGCCGCAGCTAGTGCTTGCGTCGTGCGAATTCCTTGGGAACAACTGTGCTCAATTGCAACTGTGTAGGTAACCTGTACGGTCTATTTTGTGTTTTTAAAATGTTCAAGGTTATCGAATCGCGGGTACAGTCAGTGATACGTTTTTTGTCTGCAAGCTACGCAGAGCGATTTAAATCAAAAGACGCGGCATGCTGACAGAGGTAATTTTGCTACTCCATGACAATACAAAGTCTCGCACCGCAGCTCAGATCCGAGCTTTATTAGACTGTTTTGGCTGGGAAGTTTTGGACCACCTCCCCCACAGCCCCGACCTTGCGCCGAGCGATTTCCATCTTTTCCGTTATCTCAACCATCACCTCGGCGGCAAGCACTACAACGATGACGAAGACGTGAAAACGGCCGTGACCTCTTGGTTATCGGAGCAAGTGACAAGTTTCTATGACGAGGGTATTCAAAATCTAGTTGTAAGGTTTGATAAGTGTTTAAACAAATTTGGCAGCTATGTAGAAAAATAGAAAAATGTATGTAGAGTCTGAAAATAAATTCGATTTTTAAAAATTTACTTTCGTTTGGTTTTCTTTTTTTCAAACGGCCCTTATTTGAAAACCAAGCCTCGTATATTGAAGTTTTTTATTCTATGTCAGAGAACGCAATTGTTCCGGGCAGAATTTAAGTTGTTCCCTTCTCTAAACTTACAGTTTCATTATTTTTAACTTTACTTTGGAAAGAAATATCGAATTTTGCTATCGTATGGAATGCCTTATGGAACAAACTTAGGTCCTATTCTGTCTCATTTATATTTAATTTAAATTATCAATTAAAATTTTTGCTTTAAGTAATGACAGAACTGAAAGGGCGGAAAATATCTAATGATACTTTTCATATAGTCGAATCAAAAGTGGGTTTATGTGAAAGTTTCGAAGCTTTGTTTCAAAAACTTTGAAATAATCAACTGTAAGGTCTTTATGCACTCTCGCCCATATAACAAATCTTCGTAAAAAAGCTTCGCCTTCATTTTTTCTGTCAATTTTGGTTTTCTTACAGGGTGCCGACTATAAATCTTTCTTAATACAACTGCGACTTTAATGTTCCTTCCAATATGTTTATGCTGTCCTCCTGTAGAGTGTGTAGTACTTCTCTAAAAGGTCATTGCTGATTTTTCAAATTTCTGTTAATAATAATGCAATCTTCGGTTAATGTTTCAATAAGTACGAAAGGTCGACATGAAAGGTAAGTTTTCTTGAAAAGTGGGTGTTGCGACTTAAGTCGTTTAAAAAAACTTGGATCAATTGAAATTTCAGATTATACTGTTTAGCAGTTTTACTCTCGCCAACTCAAATGGAAGAAGTTTCAATTGGATGAAGAGTTCATTGTAAAGAATGTTTCAAATTGCGCGGTTTTCTTTTGAATAAATAAAATATAGTACTGAATTTGTCAAGGTTCAAAAAAGAAACGCGTTCAAATTGTTGAATTATTTTATGAAAATCAGCGTACTGCGAAAAGAGTTTTTAGAAAATTACGTGAATTTTATGGTTTACATAATCGTTCATCTGAAAACACTATTGGTCGAATTATTAAAATATTTCAAGAGACCGGTTCCGTGGAAGATCGAAAAAGTGAAAAATACAGTCGTAGTGATCGTTCACAAGAAAATATTGGTTTGGTTCGTGAAAGTGTTGCTGAAGATCCTGAAATTTCCATTAGACAACGTTCACAACAACTTGGACTTAGTGGATCAACAACATGACGTATTTCACACAAGGATTTAGCTCTGAAGGCGTAAAAGGTTCAAATAACACAGGAACTGAAGCTATTAAATCATTTAAAACGTCGTTCATTTGTCAATTTCATCAATGAACAACCAGCTGGTTTTTCTCAAGAAATAATATTTTCCGATGAGGTACATTTTGAACTTGGTGGCTATGTTAATAAAGAAAATTGCCGTATTTGAGGTGAGGAAAATCCACGAATTATTCATGAGAAACCTATGCACCTAAACGAATTACTGTTTGGTGTGCATTATGGTCAGGTGGTGTAATTGGACGTTACTTCTTTGAAAATGCTGTTGGTGAAGCTGTAACTGTCAATGGTGATCGTTATCGTCGGATGGTAACCGAATTTTTGTGGCCGAATTAATGAATATTGATCTAGAGGATATGTGGTTTCAACAGGATGGCGCTACACCTCACTTTGCACACGAATCTATTGATTTATTGAGAAAAAAATTTTCTAGACGTGTAATCTCAGGAAACGGTGATGTTAATTGGCCACCAAGATCATGTGATTTGACACCGTTAGACTATTTTCTTTGGGGTTATGTGAAAAGTCATGTTCATAAAAACAATCCACAATCAATTCCTGCTTTGTAAGATGAAATTATCCGTGTCATTGGTGAGATAGAGCCTCAATTATGTCAAAATGTCATTGAAAATTTTAACGAAAGAGTGGACGTGTGTGGAGCTGCAAGAGGAGAGGCCATTTGGCAGATATTATTTTTCGCATATAAATGTCATAACCGATACTTCAATTACCAATAAAAAGTTTTTGAAAGTGAATGCAAATTATATGTTTTATTTATTCTTTAAAAAAACCACGACATTTTAAACACCCCTTAGTAACAGAGCAGTAGTTTGAGAATCTTTAGAAAAATTATCAATAATCGAAACGACAGAATGGCATTTCAGCATTCTTAGTTCAAATGCGTGGAAGAAGAAGGTAAATGTGTTGGGATATATTAAAGAAATTCATTTCTTTCATTTTGATTCTCACTTCCCGTCAAATCATATTCATATACCTTGTTCTGATATAAATTTGAATTCTGACACGTTTATAAAATAATTGCCTAAAATTAATTTCATTTTAGTACATACGCGAGTATCTGTATTGTAATATTCCTTGTTTTTTATTCACCAGTGATAAATCCATTCATTCGATACATTTAATTAGAAGACGTGCCAAATGGTGCAATTTTCAACAACACGACGTCATGGAAAAAAGTAATGAACCGCGTAAACACAAGACCAACTTCGATAAATGTCTTTCTGTCGTGCAAAAAAATAAAACAATTATAACAAGATTTAGGAAATGTTGTCTAAATAACACCCTTATCACTCATAATAACTGAGATTTATCAATTAAACCAGCGTGATGAAGGACGGAACTACAATCACATGTCAGTTTTGGTCCTTGTCTTCTGCGGTGTATAATTTTAATCTTTGTTTAAATATCTTATTTGGCCTCTCTATCTGCTTATTTTAATATTACATTTTGTGAAAATTATTCTTAATTAGATTGCTCTTAATTTACGCGAATACGTTTTCATTGCGGAAAGTGTGTTTCTCAATCGATTTTATAAATACATGCACATGTTTCGTTATGGTAATAATATAAAAGCTATTCTCTTCTCTGATGTTTATACGAGGGCAGACGTTTATAATTCAGGAACTGGCAACACTGTTAGTGTTGCCTCCGATCTGATGATTGTATCGTGAAAATTGTCATTTTTGACAATATATTTAACTTGACAGTTTTATTATCCGGTCGCTATTTCTATTGTTGACAGTAATTTGAAAATTTTATGTCGGCGAAAAAATGGAATTAACTCGCGAACATTTTCATCCAATTATTTTTCATAACTTTCGGCGTGGATTATTTCAACAAGAATGCATCGACGAGCTGAATTCTTTATATGGTGATGAAGCACGATCTAAAGCTACAGTATATCGTTGGTATAGTGAATTCAAACTTGGACGGCGTTCTTTGGACAATGAATTTCGTGAAGGTCGTCCCGCAAATGTTGTTGTGGCGGAAAACATTAATGCAGTGTCTGAATTGATAATGCAAGACCGTCATGTGACATACCGTGAGATCGAGGCATCTCTAGGTATTAGTAACACCAGCGTGCATAAGATCCTGCATGAACATTTAGCCGTTAAGAAGCTACGTTCACGTTGGGTACCACATAATTTGACAACCGCTCAAAAAAGGACTCGCGTCGATTGGTGCCAAGAAATGCACAAAAAATACAATGGTGGTGCTTCAAAGAACATTTATAAAGTCGTCACAGGTCAATCTTGGATCTATACGTATGAGCCCAATAGTAAACAGCAGTCGACTGTGTGGGTCTTCCAAGATGAGGCCAAAACCAACAAAAGTTGTTCGCGCTCGAAGCACATCAAAACAAATGGTCGCCTGTTTTTTCAGAAAAACCGGTCACGTTGCAACCGTGTCTTTGTAGAGTTATAGAGAGGTCAATTCCGAATGGTACACAACTATTTGTTTGCCAAAAGTTCTAAAAGAAATAAGGAAAACAAACCGAAAACGACAGATCATTCTCCACCATGACAATGCGAGCTCTCACAGATCGGTTCAAACAATTGAACATTTGACCGGGAGTTGATGAGCCATCCGCCGCACAGCCCCGATCTAGCACCTCGTGATTCCTTTTTATTCCCACACGTGAAGAATAAACTTCGTGGTCAACGGTTTTCTACGCCGGAAGAGGCAGTTGAGGCATTCAAAACTCATATTTTGGAGGTACCGCCTTCACAGTGGCAGCAATACTTTTTCAATCGGTTTAAACGAATGCAAAAGTGCATTGATTTTCAAGGAGATTATTTTGAAAAGCAATAAAACTATTTTCGATATTAATTTTTTTTTTGCTATTCCCGAAATATAAACGGCTACCCTCGTAGATGTTATACGAATACAACAACTATTTAAAATTTATTTTTCTTTTCAGATATTCTGAAAAAATGCTCCGTTAATCCCCATCATCCGGTAAACTCAAATACTGCCAAAAATATGATATTTACCCTGTTTTATATGTACTCCACTTTCGTCCAATGGTGGCGCCTGGGCATATTAAGAAATAAACTCAAGGGCACACTAAACGGTAAAAACGCCCTTTTAATATGCGCAGGAAATAATACTATATCGGAACCGGATCACCAAAGATCTTTAGAAAATTTACTATTTCAAAAAGACGATAGACTAGCTTGTACTGTAATGCCAAGGGTAAGTAAACTTATTTTTCAATGTAATGCCTTTAATTACCTAAAATTTTAGCAAATTATTAATCTAAGTCAATGGCTACGCTTTCCCAAAGATTTTACTCAGTTTCCTATTTATATCGGACCAGCAAAGACTATCGTAACAACTCCCAAAATCTACTTGTTAGTCAGAGCCAACTTAGAACATTATTACCCCCACCAAGCTGAAATTATAGAGGTTAGATACGAATATTACTCTTGTTTTCCAATTAAAATGTTAAATATCTTTCAGATAGAAAAGTACGGTGAATTATTCGCTTGGAGGGTGAACAATTATTTCGAATTGATATTGAAAACTGACTTCGATAACATAACCAAATTAGTTAACTGCCTTGCAAATAGTGATGTTGACATCAATCATGAATTAAAATTGTTAAAAATCGAAAGTGAGTTTTGTAGTCCTTCACTTTTATTATCAAAAATTATTTTATTTGCTTTCGTTGCAGTTGTAGATGTTGAAGGAAATCTATCTAAGATAAAATATGATAAAATATTTCCATTGGAATCAAAGTTAAAATACTCCTGCGCCGAAGTGCATTGGAAGAATTTCGTGACTTCTCTAAAAAATATTTATTCAAGAATACACGAAGTAACAGTAAAGTAAGTCATTTAAAGAATGTTTAATTAAACATAGCAATTTTTATTTGAAAGAAACAAATTACACACAATCTGGTCTAAGTACTCAACTATGTGGAACTCCAAATTTCACGATTAATTTATGTGTAAATTTCCACGTTCTTTTAACTTGCTATTACAGTCCCCGGCCAAAACATTAACACCACCTGCAAATATTATGTTTTTCGCTGTATATCAAAAGAAAATAAAGAGTTTAAGGAAAAATATTTATTGTAAGTAATACAAAAATAATGTTCTTGAAGGAACTCGTGTTTATATTACTGCTTGTACCTTCTTCAGCGTTTTTTCCACGCAGATTTTTAATAACCTCTTAATTATCCGATCTTTTTGCCAACACATCTTGGATATTGACCTTCAATTCTTAAACAGCAGAATTTGTTTTCGAAAAGACTACTGATTTCAATACGTTCTACATATTTTCAATAGCGTTTAGGTCTGGTGAATTTTCCAGCCATGAAAGCTGTGTCAAATTCATCGACTCCAAAAAGTTCGTCACACATTTTGCTTTATGACGAGGGGACTTATCATGTATAAGAAACTTCATTAGGATTTAGTCAGTCTAAATAAGGGAGCAGAACATATTTCAAAACGTGTTTGTATTGTCTTTGCTCCATTGTGCTTTCGCAGCAATACAGGGTCCAGGATCTTCTGACTTATACAGAACCAGATCATATACTATTATGGGCAAAAAATAGTAAGACTTTTTAATTTAAATTTCGCGCGAAAACCCATTCGTCTAAATATTTTTTTTCTAGGTTGGCATGACTGTCAGTGACATTTGTGCCAAATGTCACATCAAAATAGTCATTAGTGTTTAGTATACGCTTGTCTTTCTGAAGTACAAAAAGTGCATTCGGCGATTTTTACATTGAGTGAAATTATTCAACAAAGAAGTTCCATTAAATTTTGTGTACGGAATCAAATTTCTGGTGCCGAAACGTTCAGAATGTTGCAAAAGGCCTTCGGTGATAATTGTTTGTCGCGAGCAAGTGTTTTTGATTGGTACAAATTATTCAAAGAGGGTCGAGAACGCGTTGATGACGAACCACGTCCAGGACGTCCATCAACATCAACTGATGATCAACACGTCAATAGAATCAAGGAATTGGTGCTTGAGAATCGACGATTAACAGTCAGAGACCTTACTGACATCGTTGGAATATCGAAAGGACCAGTGAAAACCATTTTAAAGATCATTTGGGCCTAAGAAAAGTGAAAACACGATTTGTTTCAAAATCACTCAATTTTTTCGAAAAACAGCGTCGCGTTGACGTCTGTGAAACAATGCTTTCCGACTATCAAGACAAAATGAAAGCCACCATAATTGGAGATGAAACTTGGATCTACGCTTATGACCCGGAAACAGACGATCAATCGGCCGGATATCGTATCAAAGGTGAGCCGAAGCCCAAAAAACCACGTCAAAGCAAGTCAAAAATCAAGGTTATGTTGACAGTTTTCTTCGATTATCGAGGTGTGGAGCACTCCGAATTCCTTCCGACCGGCCAAACTGTCAACAAAGAATACTATTTGAGTGTTATGCGTCGTTTGCTCAATGCTATTCGTAAAAAGAGGCCAGAATTATGGGCCGACAACTCTTGGTTTTTGCACCACGATAATGCACCGTCGCATACTGCATTAATTCTTCGTGAGTTTTTCGCCAAATTTTCAACCAATATCGTGCCGCAACCACCGTATTCGCCTGATTTAGCTCCGTGTGACTTCTGGCTATTCAGCAAACTCAAACGACCGCTCCGGGGAAACCGTTTTGAGTCAATTGAAGACATTAAACGTGAATCGCTACGCGCATTGAAGGCTATTCCTGAAATTGACTTTAAAAACTGTTTCGAGAATTGGGAGAAACGCTGGCACAAGTGTATTGGGGCCAGGGGGGGATTACTTTGAGGGGGACGAAATAGATTTGGAAGAATAAATTAAGAATTTAAAAATTATGAACAAAGTCTTACTATTTTTTGCCCACAGTAGTATTTTACAGATTTTACCGCACAGGCTTCATTTTATCGTTCATAACTTCGTCGTATCACAAGCAGCCCTTTCTGTTACTACCTCTACTTTTGATTCGTCACTGAACACAATCTAGAAGTTCAAAAATCACGTCAGACTTTTAGCAAAAAAGTTTTATTTATTAATAAATGTGTATTCCCTTACTTTATCTTATCGTTCTTTAGCCCTCGATTGTGTAGTTTTCTTGAAGTTGTACCCATCGAAAACGAGCTTTCTTCATTGCAACTGTGAGTCTTGGTTTTGTAACTGAACGATTAGATATTAAGCCACCTTCGTACAAGCACCTGTGAATTGTGGGCGTCGAAAATTCATGTCCTTCAAAGAGAATCTTTTTGATAGTTTTACTTGATCGTATACAACTTTCTTTCCCTAATTTTATGTCGATCAAGCCGAGTCGTAGTTCTTTTATTTTATAGCACAAAACTAGCGTCCGGTACTTGGACTAAAAACACTGTTCGCCGAAAAACTTCTATTTGAACACTTTGTCTTTGAGAGTACCTTCTGTACGCAACAACGTTGAAATAGTAATTTTTTTCATCAAATATGTCGACCCATATCGTCTACTTGTATCACTAATAAACTCATTAATTTAAAATAAATAAAATTTCCACAGCATCACACAGGAACATAAACTCAAATACTGTCGAGTGTTAGATACTGAAATTATTACAACGACCATTCACAATTCCCTTGAAAGAACCCGCTCACAATAGATAAAAGGGTTACATGACCTCTATTTTTTCTTTGAAATAATTAACTTAAATAAATATCAGATAGCCATACCGTTCAGTTTATTCGCTTGTTTTTAAATTACATTAGACGAAATAAAGTAAATTTAATAATAATAAAAAGTGTCCTTAATATTTTGGTTAGGAACTGTAGTGCTTTATCACAATTGCAGCCCAAAAATAACAATAGAAAATGGCACAAAATCCGAAGAATCCAAAAAAGTCCCCGTATCGGAAGTAAAACCCATTAAAAAGGAGACGAAACGGAAAGACGTCGAGATCCCGGAAGACAAGAAAGATACTCTAGAAGTGCACCAGAAGAAATCCAAAGAACCGCGAGCCAAAACAAAAGAGTCGAGATCTCCGAAGGCCCAACACCAGCAGCACAAAAACATCAAAGAAGATCACAAAAGGGAAGGAGACGCAAAGCACAAGGACGAGAGAAGATATCACAGAGAAGAAAGACATAGACAACATAAAAACAAGGAGGATGCCAGAGCCACGCACAAATCAAGTGATGTTAGAGCAAAAGATAGGCGTAAAGATGTGGCCTACGTCGTCGGAGAAACGTCAAAATCGAAAAATGAAATTCAGTCTGGTTCAAATGGTGATACTCCAGTTACAGAGGGACCTCCCCTAAATACGAAGAATGGGGAATACGGCACAACTGACGTAATTGAAACTGAAAACTTGGTCTCTTCAAAGAGTAAAGCTGAAATGAATTTAATAGATTTAACCGATGGAAGTCAAACAGTGCCAAAATTCGATGAAAACGCGACAAATAGTTCTTTGCAAAATTTGCAAGATGTACAAAATGAGCCTATAAGCGATTCAGATGATGCAAATAATTTATTGAAGCCCGCAGTGAATCATTCTTCGTCTGTTGCGTCTAAAAAATTCGATAAATATGGGAACATCGCTGAAACATCGAATACTCAAAAAGTAACTCCTTCCGAGGCCGAGGTTAGCAATATTATTCAAGAGAAAAACATAAAGTTTTCGGAGACCAAGAGACCTTTAAGAAAATCATCAAAAAGTACAAAGAACACGAAACCCCCAAATGTTTTAGTGTACGCTGATAGTTTGGTAACGAAAGAAAATGTTAAAGCCGTATTGGGTAAGATCTTAAACCGCGAAAAGTGAGTTAGTTTTGAAATTTTTTTACCAAACATTCTTCAACTAGTTGTTTCAGATATACAATTTATGACTTGCCAACAAACAAGACTAGTACTTTTTGGGATGAATCAACTACTTTAATCGTCGTCTGTGGTAATGTACCTACAACATTAACATCGGATTTGATGCAGTATCTAGTAAATGGTGGACAACTCCTTTGCTTGTGCAGCGATTTGTTATACGCAGTATTGCAAACGTTTTCAACGGCTGAAGTAAGCTACAATTTATTTGGAAAAAGCTAAATTAAAATTTGTTAATTACAGGTTAGGGAACACGAATTGGTCAGATTCAACTACGGGGAATGGAAGGGTGTTAAGATGATGCATCATATTTTCTGCTATCAACCCTCTCCGGCCAAAAAACAATTTTCAAAAGATTCCGATCAATCAAATCACAGCGGCGGAGAATCCAGTCCCATAGCACCACGTACTCCATCTGTAGTCGACATCCAACACAATGGAAAGACATATACGGTTCAAGTGCAAGTTTTGGGAGCTGAAGAAACTTGGCAAACGCCCAGCCTATTATTAGCTAACATCAAAGGAAGTGGTGGTGGAAAAGCAGTATTTTCGCAAGTAAGATTGAAATCGACTCTTCCTCAGCTCTTCAGTCTATTTGTTTCTCATTTAGGTACATCTAGAAGTGGATCCGATGCAATATTTGGATGATGAGAATATATATGCGGCATTGCAAGGCAGCGATACAGCGCGTTTGCAAATATTAAAGAATATTTTGAGCTCTCATTTAGAAATGGACTGCACGAATCTCGGTGATGATATTAAACATACTTTAGGCTACTTATTAGGTCGACATGATGTAATGATACCATAATTTTCCTTTACCTAGCATGCAGTATCATGTCTATTTCAGATGAAACTGCAGATGCTTAAGGATAACGAAAATATCCTTGAGAATAGAATGGTTGGGGACAAGCTTACTTTAGTTTTTTGTGGAAAGGACGACGAACCTGGAATCGTCAGTTCTGTCAGGTTACCGGTCATGATACTGTCTTGCCCAGCACATTTCTCAACTGTACAGTATTTTGAAGTAATATCGACGACTAGAAATCAATTTTTTTCCATAATTTATGATTGTTTTAATTTTACAGACTTTAGAGACTGAAGAAATTGGACGCTTAGTAATTTACTCGGATGTTATAACGAGTTCGCAGGATGTCTTATCGCATAAGTTAGTTAATGGGTTGGTCGTTATACCAAGGCAGCAAACTAAGGGTCTTGGTAAGCTTCAATACCACACTCACCCCAAATTTATTAAGAAAACAATAATTAAGAAAATATTTTTTAATAAAATACCGAGGAATATTTTTTTTCAACTCCAAAAGAGTATGAAATAAAGACAAGTGTGAATAACAAAATGGTTGTGTTACAAAGAGACAAGAATAATCAAAATAACTTCTCGAAATAGTCATCATGAATATTGGAATATTTGTCATAATGGTGGATGAGTTTTTCAATATTCTCTTCGTAAAAGATTATCGTCACGGCGTTTAGGTTGGTCTTCATTGATATAGAAGCATTGTCATCCTAAATCTGTCTTCAGCTGTCGAAAAAAATACGAGTGATCGATCACTATCCTTTTAAATTACCCAAGAAGCTGGTGGGTTACCAGAGTTGAGTGTTGTCATGAACAAAGACAATTCCAAAAGACAGCATGCTTAGTTTTTTATTTTGAATAGTTCTCCACAGGCGATGTAATATCTGATAATACACGTTTGTAATGATCATGGCCATCGTCTCTATAAACTTCGTATGCAGTACACCCTTCTGGTCCTAGAAAACGATAGCCACCGTCTTTCTTTTGCTGAACGTCAGTTTAAACCTATCTTCTTCTGGGTTTCCGGGTTGGAATCGCGTCACTGGTATAACTGTCGACGTATATACCAGTGACGCGGTGCCAGCCCGGAAGCCCAGAAGAAGATAGTATGGACCATGGCCGCGGAAATCTGCGTACCAGTCTATTTAAACCTTTTGTGTTTCTTCGGGGAGTTAGTGTTCGTTCCTATTTGGATTGATTTCGAATAATCATAAAGAATCCAGGTTTTATCTCCTATCACAATTGATTTAAAAGATTCCAAAAATTCTTTCCCTTTTCAGCGTAACGTGTGAAAAAGGTTGAAACTGATGCCATGAACTGTGCTTTGTGGTTCATTTTAAGAACCCAACGTGTAAGCTTTTAATAACCTAAGTGTTCCGTTAAAATCTTGTACAAAGCTGACTTTGAAACTACCAATTGTTGCCTATAATCACAGAATTGAATTAAAAATTTCTACGTCGGAATAGAGCGCGAACCTGTATCTGCCGTTTGCTAGACGGTTACCTTACCAATTAGGCCACCAAGCAGTGCAGTTTCGCGTCTCTTAACATGTCATAAAATCCCATACAAAGTAGCATACTTGTGAATAATTTTGAACGACGATTTTTTGTGTGTTAACTCAACAATCGACTTCAATCTACTTACGGGAACAAAGCACAATCATATAATACTGTTGACAACGAATTTGCAGAATTACAGAACGTAGAAATCCGAATCAGATATTTTATAGAGATCATCCGTCAACCTCTACAAAATCCAAAAACATTATATAATAAATTTGTTTATTATGTATTTTGGATTCGTATTTTTTTTTTCAAAAATATTTTTAAAATTACAGGTAGATCCAGTAACATATGGTTAAGTCCAATAGGTTGTGCCATGTTTTCCTTGCAGTTGCATATACCTATTAAATCAACGTTAGGAAATTACTTACCCCTAGTGCAGCATGTAGTTATGGCGGCTGTAGTTTCAGCCATCAGAAATCTACCCGGTCACCAAGTAAGATCCTTTTATTATTAACATTTCTATACTGAATTATTAATTGTAAAATCTGTCTCAATGTTAGTAACTCATCATTTTTATTTTAAACCTTTTGAAACTCCGCGCAAAACCGTTTTCGTTCTTTTGAACAGCCTTATATGTAGTTAATTTAATTTTTAAAGTTTTCTGTTTTCTTTTAGAATTTGGAGATTGGTTTAAAATGGCCCAATGATCTTTATGCTTACTCACATGTTAAAATCGGAGGCCTTATTGTAAATTCTCAAATTCATAAAGAATTGGCTGTAGTTAATATTGGTAAGTTCTACATTTCTTATTATTTTACTTCTTTAAGTTTTCTTTAAGCGTGTGGAAATTTTATATTAAGTATTTAAACCTTTTAAAATTAGTGTCCAAAACTTCTGGTCCTGTTATGTTATGAGTAAATTACTTTTAAACAATATGCCATAATATTCCTCTACACTATTTTCTATTTATATTTACATCAATGAAGTTTTTTCTAATTTACGTCCTAATTCTGCTACCATTACTGCATATATTCTAGATCATCTAGAACTTGGATAAATAACTTAAGGCAAAATGAAATAACATACTACTGTGGGCAAAAAATAGTAAGACTTTTTAATTTAAATTTCGCGCGAAAACCCATTCGTCGAAATATTTTTTTTCTAGGTTGGTATGACTATCAGTGACATCTGTGCCAAATGTCACATCAAAATAATCATTAGTGTTTAGTATACGCCTGTTTTTCTCAAGTACAAAATGTGCATTCGGCGATTTTTACAATGAGTGAAATTATTCAACAAAGAAGTTCCATTAAATTTTGTGTACGGAATCAAATTTCTGGTGCCGAAACGTTCAGAATGTTGCAAAAGGCCTTCGGTGATAATTGTTTGTCGCGAACAAGTGTTTTTGATTGGTACAAATTATTCAAAGAGGGTCGAGAACGCGTTGATTGCGAACCACGTCCAGGACGGCCATCAACATCAACTGACGATCAACACGTCAATAGAATCAAGGAATTGGTGCTTGAGAATCGACGATTAACAGTCAGAGACCTTAGTGGCATCGTTGGAATATCGGAAGGATCAGTGAAAACCATTTTGAAAAATCATTTGCGTCTAAGAAAAGTAAAAGCACGATTTGTTCCAAAATCACTCAATTTTTTCGAAAAACAGCGTCGCGTTGACGTCTGTGAAACAATGCTTTCCGACTATCAAGACAAAATGAAAGGCATCATAACTGGAGATGAGACTTGGATCTACGCTTATGACCCGGAAACAGACGATCAATCGGCCGAATATCGTATCAAAGGTGAGCCGAAGCCCAAAAAACCACGTCAAAGCAAGTCATAAATCAAGGTTACGTTGACAGTTTTCTTCGATTATCAAGGTGTGGTGCACTCCGAATTCCTTCCGACTGGACAAACATTTGCGCAATGCTATTCGTAAAAAGAGGCCAGAATTATGGTCCGACAACTCCACCGCATTCGCCTGATTTAGCTCCGTGTGACTTCTGCCTATTCAGCAAACTCAAACGACCGCTCCGGGGAAACCGTTTTGAGTCAATTGAAGACATTAAACGTGAATCGCTACGCGCATTGAAGGCTATTCTTGAAATTGACTTTAACAACTGTTTCGAGAATTGGAAGAAACATTGGCACAAGTGTATTGGGGCCAGGGGAGATTACTTTGAGGGGGACGAAATAGATTTGGAAGAATAAATTTAGAATTTAAAAATTATGAACAAAGTCTTACTATTTTTTGCTGACAGTAGTATAACGTCGATTTAAAAAACTCCATTCTAGACACTTTCCAGGAACAATTTTGAATCAAAAAGAATTACGATCTTAATTTCAACCTGTTTCCCACATCTCTCATCACAAGATTTTATAAGTGAATCTAAGAAATGTATGACTTTGGAAGTCTATTGTGTTATTTACAAAAGCCGTCAATATGTGATTCATCTAAGACGATAAATACGAAAGATGTTCTATTGACATTAAACCTAATACATGTCTTTTGCTTTGTGATGGGTGCCCAACTGGGTCATAAGTCTTTCCGACTTACCATGGTCACAGAAGCAGCAATGTGTATTTGGTGTGTATAAAATATTCTACGGCTTTATTACTAACCTCTCCTCGGCGTAAGAGAGGAAGCAGTGTTGATTGTTCTCCCTTAACACTGAATGGTACTAGGAGAGGTACCGCCCAGCTCCGAGACGAGAAACGATTATTAAAAAACGCACCGTCTGGGAAGAGATTCGAGCCGTCGATTTCTGTAGATAAATATCAGAAGTCCAACTTTCTTACCACATACGTTATCCTTGCGTTGAAATACAATGTTTTATATTTAATTTTTTTTAAAATTATACATGCACTGTACTATAATCATCCAAGACTATATTTACAAGTCCAATGATACTTAAGATTAAGAAAAAGATTAAGTATGAACCATTTTATTATTATGGGTTCTTCCATAAGCAATTTTTATTGAAACAGACCCATTTTGGAAAACTTAAATAATCGTTGACTAGATTCCCCTTTTGTCGCCTTTCACTACGTTATAAACTAGAGTTGTTACTTTGTGCTAGTTGACACAATGTCTTGAGTTGAAGTGAAGCTAAAAAGTATTAACCCAAACAACCGTCGAAGATAGTGTTGATTGTTTTCACATCAACGATCAAGGTTGCAATAATCGAATGGATAGTAATATGTTGCATACAATTGTAAAGTGTTTGTCGGTGGCACTTGTTTGAGAAAACTTATCTTTCAAAAATTCAGGCTCAACTAATGTACACAATACACTTTTAAACATCTTGGGTCCATCAAAACTTGCCCACTAGATCGCTGTTTAAGATTGCAGAAAATTGCGTCTTGAAAATGTCCGTTATTAAATTTTACGAAATTTTTCGTAGATGTGGTTATAACTTCAAAATATCTCAATACTTTTTAAGATCTGTGCTAAACTCGTTAAGTATGGAATAAAAACATCCACCTACTAGTTTCAGACTCGCTAATAGAAGACCAATCCTCGTATATACTTATTTTTTAATATTATTTTATAAAATTTTATGAAATTTTTCGTAGAAGTGGTTATAACTTCAAAATATCTCAATACTTTTTAAGATCTGTACTAAACTCATTTAGTATGGAATAAAAACATCCGCCTACTAGTTTTAGACTCACTAATAAAAGACCAATCCTCGTATATGTTTTATTTTTTAATGTTATTATTATTTTGTATATCATTTCTAATAACTCAATGACTTATTTATATTTACCCTAATATTTCGTATTTATAACAGGTTGTGGTGTAAACTTAGATAATTCCGATCCAACTCTTTCCCTGAACGATATAATTGGTAAATATAACGTGGATAATGGAACCACTTTACCAGCAATTTCCTACGAAAAATATTTCGCGTTAGTTTTCAACGAAACAGAGAAGATACTGAAAATCATTGAATCTGGGAATATGAGTTATTTCTATGATATTTATTACAAGTATTGGCTCCATAGGTAAATATTTACAACTATGTCTTTGTTTTTGCAATCATTTTTTTTACAGAATATAGATTAATAGGTTATAGGTTAATATACACAGCGATATCATATAATAACTTTAATAAATTGTAATTAATTGAAATTTTTAACGTTTGAATTGCTGTTACATTTTTGTAGCATTCAAATATTTTTAAAATAAAAATTAGTAAATTAAGAAAACAAAATAAATGTAAATGGGACTTTAGCAGGTCTATAAACGGTTGTATATAGTGTAATTTTCATCTTCAACCTTTTTTTTGTATTGGGTTGACCGGAAAAATTTGAATTTTAAGACAATTTTTTTGAAATTAAAAATTACTATAATCTTCTGCAATAATAATCCATGCCTTTACATCCCCCAACTGCTTAACACCAATGATAGGGAGTATTAGCAAACCATGTGTTATTATTATGCCTATATGCTGTGTTATTATGTCTATACTTGTAGTGTGACTTAAAATTTTTTACTTAAACGGTAAAGGAAAATCACGGAAAACCTTCAGCAGGGCGCCTAACTCAATCCCGAGACCGTCGTCGTGACAGGCCAGTAACTAAGCATTGAGCCGAGTTGTATGTATTGGGACATTTCGATCTGGTAACTTCAGAATTTTCCTCTCATAGAATTCTTGTTTTTCCACAACAAAAGGCGATCCAAGTGGTTTTGTAGAAGTCCCAAACAAATAAAATTCTTACAATTAAGTTAAGAGATCTGTAAAGATCGAATGAGGTCAAACGTTGCGTCGCAGCTCCAGTAAATTTAAACGACTTTGATAAAAAAGCGTGTGGTCTAGCATTGTCGTGCTGAAATACTTCCTTTCCTATCTTTTTCTTCAATTTTTCTAACCGAGAGTAATATATAATTGAACACATGCTGTGGATGTGTGATAACAGTTCATAATATAAAATTCCACCAAATACAAAACATAAACTTAGTTGGATGAAAAAGTTGATGGGGATTAATTTAGTTCACCTGTCTTACTCCATCTTTTTCGTTCCTAGTCACTAATCCTTTCAAGAATGGCAGACCATGAGTTATTTTACACCTACACCGTGGTGTGACTTAAGATCTTTAGCTGACAGCATTCACTCAAACGGGAAAGGAAAACCGTGGAAAACTTGGACAGCAGGTCGTCGAACTCAATCCCAAGACTCACGCCATAATGGGTCAGTAACGGAACTATCAGTTGGCTTTTATGTACTAACAGTTTCGATCGATCTTTTTTCATTTTTCTAGTAAATTCATGATTCCTTTTTCTTAGGAGTCTTGCATTTTTTTTTTTAAACCATCCAAGTGGTTTTGCAGAAGTTCCAAAGAAGCGAAATTTTTACAATTAAGGGTGTTCTGTAAAAACCGAATGAGACAAAACATCACATTGCAGCTCCAGTAATTTTTGGCGACTTTATAGAAGAAACATGTGGGCTAGAATTATCGTTTCGCAACACTCCTTTTCCTATTTTGATCTACAATTTGAGAGTAATACTTAGCTGAATCTATGTTTTGGTTGCGTGGTAATAGCTCATAATATAAAGTTGTAGTCCTACCAAATGAAAGGTATAAACTTTGTTGGATGATGAAGAAGCTGATGTGAATTAATTTGGTTCGTCAGTCTTGACTCCAGGATCTTTTTCGCTCCACGTTGTCATAAACGTTACAGTTCACGTCACTAGTCAGTAATCGTTTCAAAAATGGCTCATTTTCATAGCTTTTGTATGGTGAATCGCAAACTGAAAAACATGCGATCCATTCGACTTTTTCTGACACCTCGTGTGGAACTTAAATATAGAATTTTTCACCATACCAAAGCTTGCGTAGCAACTCTGAAGCTGTCAATTGATCTATATTTAGTTTTGCTGCTATTTTTTGAGTCCTGATTTGTGTTTCCGAATCAACTAAATTAAGTATTGATCAACTGTAGAAACTGGTTAACTAGAATGAAGAACATCTTCGATATCTTTTCTTCTATATCAACTTACTTACTTACAGTTTCTTTTCATACACAGAACATATTTTTCTTTTAATCTTACTTGCCCTTTTCCGTTTGCGGAAATAAAATAACATAATGCTGCGAAAAATATACTACTTCTTTCAATTTTAAATCACCCTTTAAAATATAATCATATATTTTACCAAATTACTTTAACTACCAAATTGTCTGCTAATATTCCACTGTTAAACATTTCAATAAGTTTAACCAATCTATAGAAATTGAATCCTGAATACTACACATTAACGCCATCTGCAGTTAAACGCACGAATTTTCCGGTCAACATACATCATGTCATTTAGCATAAAAATCTTCGCAGAGACTCACAGTTAGTATGTAAGTACAAAACGTTACACAGGAACGGAACCCTTAAGGGTTCCCCCGGAGGCATGAGGGTCAACTCTCTTGTGTTCAACCTTGCCAGCTCAAGGGGATTAACAGTCCACCTGATCGAGTGGTCTCTTGACTCCCTTGCTGCTCGTAACCCAAAAACAAAAGAAAATGGAAAAGATGTGAGAGATTCCAAAGCTGCATGGCAAGAATCCTCCATAAAAAATCCAAGAAGGCAAGACGAACACAAGTCAACACCGTAGAGGAAATGTCGGATGAGAAGATCCGATCAATCGGGGTCATCTGGAATTTCTAAGGTTATAGTGTAAAAGCTGGTGGAACAAAACCATGATTATATAGAGGCTAAACGAGCCATAATCAAGGCTAACTTCCACATGCATATACAATGAAGCGAAAAGACTCCGAAGAAACATATCTTCTCTCTCATATCATATCTTTATAGCCATCTTATGTAATTTTAACTTTAATCTTTAAAACTTTAAACATTCATAATTTTGCTACAGCAACTCCGAAATATCCGTGACAACAAAAGGAAGCCAAGTAAAGAAAGTGAAAATCGTCGGCATAGATGATTACGGATATCTCACGGTTAGATCGCCAGATGGCACCGTTAGTGCTGTACAACCCGATGGCAACACCTTCGATATGCTGAAAGGACTTATAGCGCCAAAAATCAATTGAAACGTGTCAAAAACTAAGAAATTTTCGGCGAGACGGATCGCTTTTTCCTTTAAAATTCTCGGTGTTGTGTGAAAAGATGTGGTAAACATATGAATTTCGATTTTTGTGATAACAAGCGATAGACATGAAGTATATTGATGTCAAAATCACGCGTGGAAACTGAGAACACGTTTATTTAGTACGTCGAAGAGTTTTGATATAATTTGTTTGGAAAATTTTTTGGAAAATATAGCTTGAACTGTGAAAAATATTCATTTTGGTAGCACTACCAAGACGTAACCAATAAGAGCAAATCGAAATTATTTTCAGTGGCGGTAAATTTAAAATACAGATAGAGGCGCTGGATACCTCTGATCGTTAATAGATTGTTCACTAATTAGGCTTTTCCAGTATCCATTTTGCGATGTTTGAATATTCCGCGTCAAAGGGAGCAATTTAAGAGGGGATTCCCTGTTGAAATAGTGACATCAATATATTTTATGCCGTCAATTATTGATATAATTAAGGTATATTATTATTATTGTATACAGATGATCATCGCTTTTTAAATGATGAAATTAGGCGAGATTTTATAAATTTAAGTCAAGCAAGTTCCAGATATATAGAAATTTAGGAAAGATTAAAAACAACTAAAGCTAAAATAGAAACTTAACTTATTATTAAGGTTGAACAATCCTTCGGATGTAACTAGCGACAGAAACTGATGGAGGAACGGACTCGTGTAAGCATTCCCGATAGCTTGTGTCATGTCAGTGACGCGAAGTTGACTCGCAAAACGATTTCTTACGTTAGAATGTATAGGAACTATAATTAAATATGTTATTTGTAACATTAGTTTTTGTCGTGTGACATAGATTGTAAAACAACACGTTAACAGCAAACATCACGTGTTGAATGCAAAATATGAAATACCATATTATAAATTTGTATTTGATAGTTAGACTCCGAGTAAAAAATAAGGTTAGGGACCCTCTAAAGACTACAGATGCTAAAAAAGGTATTGTGAGTGTATTAGTACGCATTTTAGACAGCTTTAAGAGTTTGTTATCTCTTCTTTTATGCAGTCAAATATTACAAAAAACAAACGCGGAATACATAGCGCAAACTATAAAAAATGCTGTTGGGAAATTTCGTATATCGTCAACGCAACATATAATGTTCTTTACAGATAGCGGTTCAAACATGGTTGAAGCAGACAAAATACTAAAATAATATTTCCCTAAAGTGCTTCTCGTAATGCTGCATGCAATTCATCTGGTAGCAAAGTATATTAGTAACAGCTATCCAAAAGTAGATAAGTTAATACCTTCTACCAAATAACTTTTTATTCAATTTCACAAATGCATTCGTGAATTTAAAAATTTTTGCCCCGACACTTCTCTGCCACCACAGTCAGTAGATGAGGAACATGACTTCAAGCAGTAATATACAACGTGAAACAATTTGATATTGTTAAACCTTGTATTTTCAAATTAAATACACAAGAATTTCAAGCAATTCTGTTAAGCTAGACAATTGTTTATAGATATCGAAATCTAAGCACAAGTAGAGAAAATTTCTGAAAATTACTTTGTTTTAGAAGCCATCAACCCAATTCGAAAATGTCTTTAAATAAAACCCCGAGTATAGTAAGTACATTAAACAAAAGCCTCTAATCTAACAGATAATGTAGGTACCTGTACAACCGATAAATTGTGTGCAATTTTAAAATTCGTGCGTATAGACCAGTGTGTAGTGAACACCGAAAGTGTGAAAGTGGTACGGAGGACTTTTTGAAATTCACGAATATTACTTCATTAGGCGTACACTACTCATTTTCCAAATATACAAGTATATTTTCACCTTGTTGTCGACGTCTGACTGAATCCGTAATGAAATGTGTACTGATGATACAATACTACACCACATTTTCACGTCAAGATTACATAAAAACGTAAAAAATGAAAGGTAATTATATACATTACTTATTTTATTTATAATTGCACGTATCCAGCCTTCCTGACAAGACTATAAGCCACTGTGAACCCGGGGGTTTGTTCAACATTACTTATTAGGCCAGTCGTATTTCTTTAAGAACATAGTAATAAGAGAAACAAAGTATCCTTATGATAAGGATAAATTCTTGTGTATCCTACTTTAAAGTATATTGTATTGTTAAATTGAATATTTTTATACAATTTTTAGTTTGTCAAGTCTTAAAAATATAATTGTGATATGAAATAAAAATATAAAATTAAACTTTTAAAAAATAGTTTTAATGTATTATAGGCTTCCGCAACCGATGTCGCTAACAGTAAAAATCTTCCTCTTTTAAAATCTTACCATTATGCCATTAAATAATTTAAAATTTCACTGTTACCCTATGTATCCTGGTAGCAGATTGTACTGAATGTGTTGTATTTTATAAAATATTTTATTATTGAGAAAAATAATACTGGAGGAAGCAATCAATAAATGATCTAGAAAGAAAGTAAATAAAAATAAGTTTTCCACCGAGTTTCTGGATTTTATTTGACTTTTAATTTATCTTTGCTTTACGTATTGCTTTAATATGTAACATGTGTGACATATCGTGCAGTTTATTTCCGTTAAAACTAAATTTTTTTTATCTACAAATTCCTCATTCAATTGAAAGATTGGATGTCGTTCAAAAGGAGTGTCATCGTAATAAACTCCCTGTTAACTGGAAGCTTTAGCCAGTATTACTTTTCTGAACTCTAATTTATAAGTAATTTTGTTATCTGTAAAACTACCTCGAAAATTACTTCCTTCTTACGTAACCCACATTACTCCACTTTAATAACCATACCAATTGCTTTCAACTGCGAAGCAAATTTTCCATTTAAATTTTTATTGTGATATATATATATTCCTTATTAGAAAAAGACTAAGTAAAGTATGTGTAGTGAGGCTTACCAAATATGATATATAACATGATTGATGATCATACTGTATATCTATTTCTAAATATTTATTTTTTTGATGTACTGTAAGAGAGAAATGTGTTTATAGGTGTTTCTTCTTTTTGAAAATGTCACTTAAATATTTTAACGAGGATTGATGTAATTGTGATGATATATAATGTGCATAATTTTATTATACTCACATATCTTTCAAATGTTTACCTTTCAAATTCTATTTTGTAAAAAAAAAGTTCGTGTGGCTAAAAAAGAAATGGTTAATAGTCGTTAAAAAATATCATAATGTATAGTTTATATCTTGTAAAGTGTAAAAATTATAAATATATGTTCTTAAATAATGACAGAAATGCGTTTTTATTTATTTTTAATTAATAAATGTTCAAACTAAGTGCTGTCATCTAACATGAAAATCCCTCAATACTGCCATTTTGATTAAACTACGCTATTTCAGATGGCGCCATTTTTGTTAATTTATAGTTTACAGAAATTATACATTTTTATATTGTTTTTAAACATGATAATATTTTGACGATTTAAATTATTTAATTATAATTTTCAACACGTGAATAAAAGAACATAACCTCACTTTGAAAATCTGAACATTTAACCAACAAAATATTAGTGTTTTCTGACATCAATTTCTAGGAAGGCAACTAAGGTACATTTTATAATAAACTATCTGTTGCATATAATATACAATCACAAATGAGCTCTAAAACACGCAAAAAATGGGAAGATTTAGGGGTGCCTTTATCAGAAAATATAAAATTAGGTATAAAGGCTTTAGGCTTTGATACAACTACTCCTGTTCAAGCTGCTACTATTCCGTTGCTTTTAAACATGAAAGATGTTGCTGCTGAAGCAGTTACAGGTAAGGTAAAATAGATTTTGAATATGGAACTATTAATTTTCACTTTAGGTTCTGGAAAAACTTTAGCATTTTTAATACCATTATTAGAATTATTATTGCGAAGCTCGAAAGAAGAAACATGGAAAAAGCATGAAGTGGGTGGAATAGTAATTTCACCGACAAGGGAGCTTGCCCTTCAAACATATGAAGTCTTAAAACAATTATTAGAAGAGATTAATGTATGTAATTAAAACAAGAAATAATAGGTTGTGTTACAATTTAACAGTTTTAGAATTTAAATCAAATATTATTTGTTGGTGGTAATAATGTTGAAGATGATGTGAATAATTTTATAAAAAATGGAGGTAATGTAATAGTTTGTACACCTGGTCGATTGGAAGATCTTTTAACTAGAAAAAAAGATATAAACCTGCCTTTGGCTGTTAAAAAACTTGTAAGCCATATCAATCAATTTTTCTAAACCCAGACTAATATTTATCAACATTTAATAGGAATTACTTATATTAGATGAAGCCGATCGTTTATTAGATTTAGGCTTTCGTAATACATTAAATACAATTTTAAGTTATCTACCTAAACAAAGGAGAACAGGATTATTCTCAGCAACACAAACAAAGGAAGTGGAAGCTTTAATTCGTGCAGGGTTGCGGAATCCTGTTTTAATTAATGTAACAGAAAAAGCCACTCATAGTACACCTATTTTATTAAAAAATTATTACATTATTGTAAAAAATGATGGTATAAGATACATTTGAAATATCTTTTAAATGACTAATTTTTAAGATTTTAGGAAAATTAGCTACACTTTTATCATTTTTGGAGAAAGAGAATGTAAAGAAAGCCATGATATTTTTTCCAACATGTGCTTGCGTTGATTATTGGTCATCTGTTTTCCCAACAATCCTACCTAATTCCATAAAAATGCCAGTTTTAGCTTTGCATGGTAAAATGAAGGAGAAACGTTCAAAAATTTTAGATAATTTTCGAAGTGCGAACGAAGCTCTACTATTATGTACTGATGTTATGGCTCGTGGAATTGACATACCAGAAGTAATTTTTGATGCACATTTTATATTCTAAATTATATACTTCTCTTCAAATCAGGTCGATTGGGTTTTGCAATGGGATCCCCCATCAAATGCAAGAGCTTTTGTTCATCGAGTTGGTCGAACTGCAAGGCAAGGTCATGATGGGTCTGCTTTGATTATGCTTTTAGAAACAGAGGAATGTTATGTAAATTTTATAGAAAGGAATCAAAGAGTGCAACTGCTAGAAAAAGAAGACCCTGCACCAGAGGAAAATGTATTTCTTTTTTTAATAATTATCAAATTTCCTTTTGTAACATTTTTTTTAATTTAGAGCCTTAAATTGAGAGAAATTATAAGAAAGATGCAAATGAAAGATAGATCCTTAATGGAGAAAGCTACAAGAGCTTTCGTTTCACATATTCGTGCCTACTCAAAGCATGAATGTTCGTTGCTGTTGAGAGTGAAGGTATATGCGCTAGATATTAAATTAGGATCAAAAATTGTAATTGTTAGTCTTTTTTTAATAGGATCTTTCAATAGGGGAAATGGCTTCTGGTTATGGATTACTTTATTTACCAAAAATGCCGGAATTAAAAAATAGAGATGTATCCGGCTTTTCTGTAGCTGAAAATTTTGATTTTAATGCAATACCTTATAAAAATAAAGACAGAGAAACTGCAAGACAACAAAAACTTAAACAATACAAAAATACAGGTAAAAATGCTGATCATTTTCATTTGAATGTAATGTAATGTATTCTAAATGCCAATATTTTTAATGCATTAAAATATCAATTTTAAGGTGTTTGGCCAGGTCTAAAATCTAAACATAAAATCAAAATGAAATCTAGTGAACCTTGGTCCAAAACGAAACAAAACAAAGAAGAAAAAAAAGAGAAGCGATTGAAACGTAAACGCCTTAAAGATGCGAAGATAGTAAACAATGTACCAGTCAATAAGAGGAAAAGGAAAAGTATGTGTTGTTATTTTTTATGAGTAAACACTTTTTTTTAAAAAACTTACTGCTTTTTGCAATTCAGATAAAATATCAGAGGAAGATATGGAGGAATTATCCAAGGACATAGCGTTGTTAAAAAAATTGAAAAAGAAGAAAATTACAGAGGAAGAATTTGAGGAAAAATTTGGAATAACTTAGATATGATATTGTTTTAATAATAATAATAATAATAATTGTTTTAATTTCTCAATCGCACTCTATAATAACTAATGCTCAAAGGTCATATTCATTTTTGTTTCAAATCCAGACGCCTGTGAAAGTCAGTAGACATAACAACAGTAATGCCCCAACGTATTTTTAATTAAATATATATTAACATTTTTTGCTTCACAAAGCATTTCAGTATACAATTTAAGATTTTAAAATCGAAAATTATTAAAGATGAATGGTCAACTAAAATTTGTTTCGTATAATTGCTTTATGGTGCCATCTAATAGCCATTGTACAAAGTTCCAAGAACATTAATTTTTGTTTTAAATCAAAAAGATTTGCTGTTAAAAGTTACTAACAAAACGTTGACCGTTGCATAAAGATAGCGCAACATGTAAATATTTTTCACTGTACAGAATATTTTAACAAACTAACAAATCATTGTCCAAAGTTTTAAACCCGTAACTATAGAGAGTCGTTGATAAAAGTTTAAATGTTCTGGCAAAAGATGGCGCCACAAATTTTTAAATAATCGAAATAAGGAATTTCAAAACATTGCACCAGTTTTGATAATGTATTTTTAAGACTTCCTGAATCAAGGAAAAACATTGTCTAATTAAATATACTAACCTATCATACTCTAACTCAAACATTTGAAACGCTATAGCATGGGCGACCTTTGACATGTGGGCCAAACTATAATGTGCAAATACGTTCGCGGGCCGCGTTTAAAAGTAGTGTTCATAATTTTTAGCGATAGTTATCAGACATGAAATAATACAATGTCTCGCGGGCCGGATCAAATTTTACAGCGGGCTGGTTGTTGCCCACATATGGCATAGGTGGTGTTACATATTTTCCCTCTTGAATTATTTACCATGTTTTTTATAAAATATTTCATAGTATACGTTCACTCATTTGATATGAAATTTAATGAAAAATATTCATCTAAATACATTTCCTAGATTATAAACTGCAAAGTTTTCACGAGTGTGCTAAAAACAATCTTATCTACAAGTCACAAAAAATAATAGAAAAAGAGTAAGGTTACCTTTCATTTTGTTCCAAATAAATTGTAAAATTTATTGCAGTAGGTTGCTATGAAGTCGGCCAAAACTTGTTTTAGCTGTTTTGTCACTTAATCATTTACAACTTTATTGTTTTTATATTTCAATTACTTTTTATATACGAGTACATTTCAAAGTAAAATAGTCGAGTATAGAGTTTTGTTAGTCTACCTAAATATGTGTCTGTTCAACCTGTGAGACTCCGAAATAAGGATTTAAACTCTGAACTTAAATTATTCAATTGTTTAAGTACGAAACATCAGAATCCTGTCTAAAATTGAAATAATTTCAGTAATATTAGATAAAAATAAAACGAATACAATTTCCAAATTTATTTTATAACAGAAAAATTACAAAATAAAAGCTATCTTCATTTTTAATGTTTCTTCCGTAAAATTTTTTTTTTCATATAATTAATACATACAATTACAATAGATCATTATCCAATATCTCAGTTATACACAAACACTCAATATCAACAATAAAATTAATGCAATAAATATGAATATTAAGTAATTCTCACCTTTTCTCAACAAAATCATCTAATTCTAAATTATTGTGTCTATTAGAACCGTTCAAAACGGGCGCGTTCACTGGGGGACTTCTACTGAGAGCGTTCAAAGAGGGTGCGTTCAGTGAATCCAAACCGTTAAGCGACACCGAACGTGGATCAGCGCTCTGCGCGTTGGCGTCGCCGTTGTTGATAATTATCTTCTGCGGGGGCGGTCTTAAAAACAAATTCTTTGGATGAACCGGTCCGCTCATCTCCTGAACGCTGCTCGATATTATAGGAACGATTTTTTCGGTGTGAAAAGGAGAATTCGTGTGACTTTTGGAGCGCATTGGGGAATGTCGAAAACCATTATGACCGTTCGCCAGGCGACGTTCGTTGAACGAAGAGAATTTCGGTAGCGTGCGGTTGTTCAAGTCGCTCAACAAATCACTGGTCGTCAAGAAGGCGTCTTCCGTTTGACTCGAGAAACGGCTGGGAGTATTATATTCGCTTATATCCGGGGTGCCGCATTCCAAGTTGTTCGCTAGGTGATAGGGTGTTGTGTGATTGGAGGTGTCGCTCAATTTATTCGACAGATCGTAATCTGACGCGTTACCGCTTAACGTGTCGTTATCCTGAAGTAAACTCTTCAAAACGTAATTCGGATCGGGTTTTTCTGTTTCAATAACGATTTCAGCTGGTATTTGCGGAGTTGGTGTCAGAGGTGACGCCGCCGAACGATAATTTGAGGTTAGAATCGGCCATTTCGTGTCTCGGTCTATATCCTTTTCTATCGCCAGATATTTCCGTTTAGATTTTTCGACTTTGTGGAATTTGAATCTTAACTTTTTAAACACCAAATTATCGACTATGAAAATCTCGACTAGAAGACTTATTATGAAGTTTAACACGGCGTAAAACATCAACCACAATCTGAATTGTACATTGTCAGGTATTAAAAGCTCGAATTGGTCCGCTAGGAATTCTATGGGAGAAAATGCTAAGAAAACTGAAAACGCAGTGACACCTATGGTCGCAATAATTAAGCCATAATTCGTGAAAATACTCTTCCTGTACGGTTTGCCCTTACTAAATACAATGGCTAAAATAATGTATTGGAAACTTGATATGGTGAAAATCGCGTAGTTCTCGTAACAACTCACATCATCTTTGTGCGCATCTTCAGATACGTTAAATGGCACGTACCAATCTTGAACCTTCAAGTGTTCGAAACTCAATACTTGAAAGAAAATTACCAAAATTAGTTGGAGGAACAGTGAAAGAACCGGCGTAAAACTGATGAGACTATTAAGAGGCGTCGCCGAAACTAATTTTCCTTCGTATGCTTCGGTCCTGCCGAAGAAGAAAGCGAAGATCGAAATTATAAAGAGATCGATGTAAAGAAACTCTATGTCAGTCAGATTAGATTCAATACTGTAGAGGATCATAACGGAGATGAACTGGCATAAACTGTACGCGGCCATGTACTTGAAAATGCCGAAACTGGTGACTAGAGCTGCACGGCCTTCACGGATGACGTTTAAAACGCAAGTTATGTTAGGGTTTTTCGACGTGAACGGGCTGGCCACTGAAGATTCCGCGTCCGAGAGTGAGATGCCGGTGTGTGCTGCTTTCAAGGCGCCGCAATCGTTTGCTCCGTCACCACACATTGCTGCCAAAAAAAAATATTCACATATTAATTATCGATTTATATTAGATACGAAAGCTATTAATAATCTGGTAATGCCCCAGGGCAGCGTTTTCCAACCTCTGGATTGCGAGTCGATTTTTGGTGGGTTCCGGTAAGATCTTAAATACATATTTTTGTATTTTTAAGGTGTGAAAAGTAAGAACAAAAAATATATTGAGTGTAAACGTTTCTATCCTGTGTGAAATTAATGTCTGTGATAGGATTTAAAACCAAATATAGAAACAAACAGTAACTGTCGAATTCTTTGCGCCAGAAAGTAACTAGGCTAGACAGTATCAGGTGGGATGATTTTATTTATAGCTATATCGCCCAAGTGTGTATAAGTTCACGCAAACCGCTTCTAGAATGTATATCGCTGGTTTAACCAATCGCACATAGGTGAGCGAAATCTTACGCAAACGGAATCGTAGGTTGCAAAAGATATATCATCAAATTATTAAATATATACGTCACTATCTCGTTTTAGTATACTGTGGCAGTTCCGTGACGCCTGTAATATCAACTTAATGATTAAAAAGAACAGGATTGCAAAGGGTAAACGTTTGGATGCCAGTCAAAGTCACAATCACTATTTATAACTATAATTAAAACTTAACAATTATATATACGTAATTATTTTTTTTTAATTATACGAAGGTAGTCTCAGAAGTATTCGATCTGATGTATAAATGGCGGTTGTTGTTTGAAAAGGATGACTATGGCAAAAGAAAATTATAACGCTTAAATTTGAAATTTGACGACGCTACGTGGTTTAGTATTTGTTCGACAGCCATCAGTAGTGAAAGCTCTGTGAATTTATAAATATGAAAAAATTGGTCAACGTTATATGATATAACTTTCATTTAAAAGGCTTCAGTCTAACCAATATCAAGACGGAGGTAGATTCTACTCTGGGGGGAGTCTGCTGCTTCGTTTACAGCAGTAACATATTAGGTGGAAGAGTTTAAACAGTAATCGACCAAATGAGGTGACTACGTGAGAAGTGATGAAAAAAAATTCATAAAATGGTATTGGATGACCATCAAATATTAGCAGACATGGCAAGCATTTCAAAAAGTGCTGTACATCGCACGTTGACAATGGAACAAGAACAGCGTCGTGAGGATGTTTCAAATGAGTGTTTGGCGAAGTTTCATAGACGAAACATGAGTCCTCACTCACTCCTCACTTCACAGCTGAGACGAAGGAACAGTCAAAACAATGGAGTGAAAGGGGAGAATCGGTTCCAAAAAAGGCGAAGACAGTTCCATCTGTAGGCAAGGTCATGGCGTCAGTTTCTTTGGGATGCGCGTGGGATAATTTTTATTGATTATCTTCAGAAAGTAAAAAAAAAAACAATACGAACTTTGAGTGATGGAATCAATAAAAATCGATCGCGATTGGTTAAAAAAAAGTTTTATTTCATCAAGACAATGCACCATTCACACATCTGTCATCGCAATGACCAAAGTCGCTCACGGAGCGACATCTATTCCTCGGGCTAGATGTTTTCATCCTCCGTGCATTATAATGCCTCTAATGTCCTAGATGCATAAGTAACTATACATGGCTGAAGAAAACATTATAATTTGGAGCTAATTTTTTTAAATTTTAAAAATACTAGCATATTTGAAACGGATTATTATTTTAAATCAATGTTTTAGTGTAGGAAACATGTCCAAAAAGTTAGTTCAAATGTTTATAAAGAATACTCGAACTTTCAAACATAAAGTTTATGCTTCAAAATAACAAAACTAACATTGGTTTGTGTGTACTTACCGACATAGTAACCCAAACTTTGTAATTCTTGTATTAACTGCTGTTTCTGGTCTGGTGACATTCTAGCGAAAACAGCGCCTCTAGTGACTAATCTCGGTACTAATTCTGGATAGTGATGACGTACTACAGACCATACCTTCCCAGTCAAAGCGAATCTAAATTAGGAATTGAAATGAAGAACATAAATACTGTAAAAAAAAATATGTATTACCTGTAATTATTATAAAAAGTTTGAGGCCTCTTTTGTACGTCATTTTGCACATTATTTGTTACTATCTGTGACTCTACGGTGTCTAAGCTTGCAATACTGGCGGAATTTGACAATAAACTAAGATCATTATTAATTAAATTCGATCTTTTGGCAGTGGTTAAAGAAAAGTACAATTTCGGCACTAAATTTGTATCAGAATCACAGTTAACTGCTATTACACTTTGTCCCTGAGCTACGATACCACAGTCTCTGGCCACGCTTAAAGCTGTCAACATATTATCACCGGTAACCATGATGACTCTTATACAAGCATCGTTTAATATTTTTATGCAAGGCGTTGTATCAGTTTTCAGTCTATTTTCCAAAACAATTAAACCCATTAATTTCATATCTTTCTCGATAACTTCTCGCTGAACCTTCTGCACTTTGAGATATGACATCTTTAATTCCCTGTGGGCCAAAGCGATTACCCTGTAACCTTCCTGAGTGTAACTTTCCAAGACGTCATGAAAGCTATCAGGTACGGTTCCTGGATCGACAAAATTCAAGATCATCTCGGGGGAACCCTTACAGTAATATTCGAAATGTTGACCGCACAATTTCCGAATGATGACGCCCATACGTTGAAGGCTACTCGAAAAGGGAAACTCCCGGATCATACCGATTTCGAAATCCATGTCGTCCGGAAGATTGGCCTCTCTAGAACTGGTGATGGCTTTCAAACGATCCTTTGGTGGTTTGAAAACTGTGGGGAAGATCATGTTGAATTTGGAATTGTCCGAAATGTCCGTTTCTTCTATAGTCCATTTTGTACTCTCGAACATCTACAATGTTTTAATATGAAAACGTGTTTGAATTGTTCAAATTTTGGGAAGTTAATTGGTACCTTTAAATCGAGGGGGTCTCCTGTTATTTGTTTATTTATCACAGTTAATGAATGGCAGGATACCAATCCGCTCACGAAGACGTTATAAGGTAAAGTTTCCACGTTTGAAACGGGTTTTTCAAATTTTTTATTTTCGATGGGAACAACGCATAGTAAATCAAGACCGTCCTCTGTTAAAGTCCCAGTCTGAAACAAGTTTAAGGATTAAATTGTAATAAGTAGAACACATCTATAATTTAGAGCATAAAAAATTAATCAAAAGCATAAATTTCAGAGGACTTCAACGATTTGAATCCTGCAAACTTGTATGTATACGCAACGAACGTTGTGAACAATACTACATATTTGTCATTTTGAGTTTCACAATTTTATGTACTTTATTAGAATCTGGTGATTTGTCTTTCTATTTCTGCAACCTCAGCTTTACCAAGTCATCTTTTTTTTACAAATCATTCCCATCTTGGCCACTTAAGTTCCCTCCTTTATTTATGTTTTTTATTACTCTGTCTGGTAATCTCTGTACATATCTCACCTATTATTACACATGCGTTAATAATTCTGACTGCATTGTATAAACAATAAAATATGATGGCGACAAAATTATGGTCTGGAGTTGCATGGTTCCGTCTGGTATTGGAGTTGTATTCGCGTGAAATAAATGCTACATTGTTACATTACGAGGATAGTTTGACAAGTAGTGAGAATGACACATAGATGGCGCTCTAATTGGTAAAACAAATGCACTGTAATTTAGGTTGGCTATTTATATGTTTACATTCCGATATTTAGATAAATCGGTTGATTAGTTTATTTTTGACAGCTGATTGAAAAAGAAGCAACACGTCCTTTTGTTAAAATGGAAAAAGCAGAGTATCGTGCGGTGATTAAATACTTCGTAATTAAGGGTATGACAGCTATCGAAATAAAAGATAAGTTACGGGAAACATTAGGTGAGTCAGCTCCATCATCCGCCACAATAAGTAGATGGGTAAATGAATTTAAACGTGGTAGAACAAGCTGTGTTGATGAAGCGCGCTCTGGAGCACCCAAAATGGTGACTTCTAAGGAAATGATTATAAAAATCCATATTATTACGCAAGATCGACGACTCAAAGTGAGAGAGATAGCAGACATGGTAAACATTTCATCAGATCGCGTACATCACATTTTAACGAAAGAATTGGGCCTTTCCAAGCTTTCGGCAAGATGAGTGCCGCGATTGCTTACGACTGATCAAAAGTTCACTCGTTTGCGCATTTCCAATGAGTGTTTGGACCTTTATAAGCGGAATCCGGTTGATTTTTGTAGGCGATTTGTTACTTGCGATGAAACTTGGATACAATACACTACACCCGAAACTAAACAACAGTCGAAACAATGGTTAGAACGTGGTTCTGCACCTCCAAAGAAAGCGAAAACCACTTTATCGGCAAACAAGGTGATGCCATCAATTTTTTCGGAATCAAAGGGCATTTTGCTCATTGATTACCTTCAGAAAGGTGCCAGAATAAACGGACAATATTATGCAGAACTTCTACAAAAATTAAATGTTGAGATTCATGCTAAACGGCCATAAATGGCAAAGAAAAAGATTCTGTTTCACCAAGACAACGCTCCCTCGCATACCAGCACAGTTGCGATGTCCAAAATCCACGAGTTCCATTTCCAATTAGTACCGCATGCGCCTTATTCGCCGAATCTAGCTCCTTCCGACTTCCATCTTTTTCCAAAATTGAAAACGGCACTAGGTGGAAAGAAATTTTCGTCTAACGACGAAAGCTTATCATCTTCGTAAATAAGTATTTTGCAAGCCTTCCGGAATCGCATTTTAGAGATGGCATAAGGGCATTGGAGCACCATTGGAATAAATGCATTGCTCTTTTAGGAGAATATATTGAAAATTAAAAATTATTTTGTATTTAAAAAATTCGTTTTTCTTTTCCATTCTCACTACTTGTCAAACTACCCTCGTAGAAGAGCGTTGGAACCGTCTGCTTCAAAATTTATTTATCAAAGACATGCCTGAATATTTTTCCAACAAGACTACGAATCCTGACATAAATACCGATGTGATAATGGACCGTTTCATTTTCCTGTACAAACCGCAAGGCACTTCTATGGCTGCATACGCCTTTAATCTTTTTTTTATTGAAATTAAAAATTCTTTAAGCTGTGGTGCTTGGGCAATGTCTTTGTAATTATCAGTGTGTCAGCCTTGTGGCCCTTTCTGTATATTGACTAATCAAAGTACTTGCCCATATTTATACTATATTCTTCAGACTTATTGTTTATTCTTGTTTTATTGTCCCCGAAATATCATCTTTAATGGCATATTAAGTAAAATAAATGTCTTGCACATACCTTATCGAAACAAACGCAATCTATCGATCCAGAAACGTTGATAGAACGCGGTGATATACAGAAGATTTGATTCTTCTGCAACCTATTCTGTGCGTAGAATCTGCCGACTGTCATGGCGGCCGGCAACGCCGGAGGAACAACAATTGTTATTAAATCTAAAGCTTCCAATACTATATCGGTGGGAGAAACGCCTCGCAGTACCTAAAAATCAAAACGGAAATTTTAAAATAGAAACATTAAAAGGTTACGTGGTAACCTACTTTTGTGACTACCGTGTATATGAAGCCGAACAGGGCTATAAAACCGAGCATGGCGACGAATCGATATGAGTCCTTTTCGAAACGGAAATCGACCGGAGGTGGATATAGAATACTTCTGACCAAACCACCTGGAAAAAAAGGGTGGAATTATTGGAGCAGATGTAATTTAAAAAGGTATATTTAATTTTACCTTTGGCGGTTGAGAAGCCTGTACGGACTACAACTGCCAGGACTTTTTCGCCTCCGAAATATCTGGTTTGTATGACGTTTGTGCCGCAGAAAAGTGTATGTCTCGCGTGTTCTTTTGGGTTGTAATAGAACTCAGGTAGATGGGGGAAGGGAGTTTTTGTAACTGGTACGGATTCACCTATTAAAAATTGTTGAAATTATTTCATATTCTATTTCAATATTTTACATTAAACACCAACTACGTAATGATAATGAAGCGTATAACTCACCGGTTAGCATAGATTCGTTTAAAATACAATTTCCTGTTAGAAGTAAGGCGTCGCATTGCATCATACAGCCATTAGCGGGGATCTCCAAAATATCACCCGGTACTAAATGCTCCGTCGAAATCAATTCTGTTTCGCAAGCTGCGTCTCCACCGCCATCGCCTAATGTACCTTCGACGGGTCTCAAAACCTTACAAACATCGGAACTTTGAACTGTCGATTTTAGATTGCGCTGATTCTGTAACGAAGAAGTGCGGATTCTAGAATTTGAAAGCAGGCAATAAAGTAGATTTAAACGTACCCTTCTCGTTTGGATTACCGTCATTGTTATACCAAACATTGACATTGCCAATATGGCGGCCGCGTAATAATAATAATTGTCCACGAACCAAAGTACGAAGCTGAACAGTTGAAAAACGTAAAATGGATTAAGTACTTCTAAGAAAAGTAGGGTAAAAATTGAAGATTCTTTAACTAAAATTTCGTTCGGACCGTAAACTAAACGCCTGTAAAAACAAATGAGTATATATCAATGTCATTTTGGCGTACAACAAATTTTAAATAAAGTTTAATCTTACCCCACCAAAAAGGTAACAAATCCTTATGGCGTTATTAATATTTATATTTTGGACACGTATTTCGACAACTAAGTTGTTATCATCAGCAACAATTAAGCATTGTCGCAAATGGACCCGCAGGAAAGCTACCTAAAAGAAACCGTACTACACACTTTACATGAAAACAAAATAAACACTATTTGATCTTCCCTTATTCTATGCAGTTTCACTGTGATACTGTGCTTAATTGCTGCTTATGGTGACAACTAAGTCGTCGAAATAAGTATCTAGAACACAACTATTCATGCGATAAAGATTCTTTTTACCTTCTCCAAGAGATATTTACCTTTCTAGACTTACCTCATAAATTGTTCATCTTTAGTCAGTCCCTGTTTATTACTATGTAAAATATCACTGCTGACATCTTCATCGAGCCCACGCAACTTCACGAACTCTTTCTTTTGCGGATGCCAAAAGTATGTTACTTTTTTGCAGTTGAAAAGCAAGAGTCTATTGGAAAACAGAGCAAATGTTATTTAAATTCTTAAATAATATCGAAAGCAATAGAGAGTAACACACCTGTCAATTTCAGTAAATATTCCGTTGCCAAAATGAACTGAAAGTGAAGAAATGCCTCCTGGCTCGAACTGAACTCTATGTATTAGATTCTCCTTTTCTTTTAGCTTGTGTATTTCATCCGGAGTTAATACTTTTAAAGGTTTAACATGATATATCTTATGTTTCTTATTATAAAGTTCCTGCGAAAATTTATAATTGGGAGAAAGTTTTTATTTATTTTCAAAACAATACCGTTATTAGTAAATACTGGGCATGGGTAACATCACATTGCACTGAGGTGGCTTTGAGGAACCAATGTGGCATCCAGTGAAAAACCAGTCGCAGCAGGCCAGCTGTTGCGAAAATCACAAAATACGTAAGCGACATTTTGACGACGCTCCTCCTGTAGCCACACACATCCATTTCGTCATCCAATCCTGCGTTTAAACGCATCGTGTACTTCCTGTGGGGCGGCGCGTCTGCAAAAATCGCGTTTTACGTAATTTTAACTCGTGAGAAGTACTTTTTTGAGCGTAAAATTATTCCGTAACCACGAGGATGTGTAAATTAGGATATTTGAAAAACATTTCTAAAGGGTGTTTCAAGTTGCGCGGTTTTTTTAAGAATAAATAAAATATAGATGGCGCACTGAATTTGTCTGGGTATGTGGGCATTTAAAAAGTGTGATGTATGACGTTTATAAAAATGACATCTTCAGGGCTCCTCCACTGTTCGTTGCAGTTTCAGTGCAACAAACAGTAGCAGTAGTTGAGCCCTGAAGATGTCCCATACGAGTCGGCAGTTATACCAGTGACGCGGTTCCAGCCCGGAAGCCCAGAAGAAAAAATTAGTGGCAATTTTTTTTTAAATAAATATGTTTTATGGATCCCATAAGTGCAATTATTGGAGTTTTATTAGGGCATTATCATTCATTGTTAATAATAGGACAATCGCATAATTATTTTTGAATAAGCTTTTATAGAATTTAATATTTATTATGAAACTATTTCTTACTACTCAAATACTACTGTGGGCAAAAAATAGTAAGACTTTGTTCATAATTTTTAAATTCTTAATTTATTCTTCCAAATCTATTTCGTCCCCTTCAAAGTAATCCCCCCTGGCCCCAATTCACTTGTGCCAACGTTTCCTCTAATTCTCGAAACAGTTGTTAAAGTCAATTTCAGGAATAGCCTTCAATGCGCGTAGCGATTCACGTTTAATGTCTTCAATTGACTCAAAACGGTTTCCCCGGAGCGGCCGTTTGAGTTTGCTGAATAGCCAGAAGTCACACGGAGCTAAATCAAGCGAATACGATGGTTGCGGTACGATATTGGTTGAAAATTTGGCGAAAAACTCACGAAGAATTAATGCAGTATGCGACGGTGCATTATCGTGGTGCAAAAACCAAGAGTTGTCGGCCCATAATTCTGGCCTGACACTCAAATAGTATTCTTTGTTGACAGTTTGGCCGGTCGGAAGGAATTCGGAGTGCACCACACCTCGATAATCGAAGAAAACTGTCGACATAACCTTGATTTTTGACTTGCTTTAACGTGGTTTTTTGGGCTTCGGCTCACCTTTGATACGATATTCGGCCGATTGATCGTCTGTTTCCGGATCATAAGCGTAGATCCAAGTCTCATCTCCAGTTATGATGCCTTTCACTTTGTCTTGATAGTCGGAAAGCAATGTTTCACAGACGTCAACACGACGCTGTTTCTCGAAAAAATTGAGTGATTTTGGAAAAAATCGTGCTTTCACTTTTCTTAGGCCCAAATGACCTTTCAAAATGGTTTTCACTGATCCTTCCGATATTCCAACGATGCCAGTAGGTCTCTGACTGTTAATCGTCGATTCTCAAGCACCAATTCCTTGATTCTATTGACGTGTTGATCATTAGTTGATGTTGATGGCCGTCCTGGACGTGGTTCGTCATCAACGCGTTCTCGACCCTCTTTGAATAATTTGTAAAAATCAAAAACACTTGCTCGCGACAAACAATTATCACCGAAGGCCTTATGCAACATTCTGAACGTTTCGGCACCAGAAATTTGATTCCATACACAAAATTTAATGGAACTTCTTTGTTGAATAATTTCACTCATTGTAAAAATCGCCGAATGCACTTTTTGTACTTCAGAAAGACAAGCGTATACTAAACACTAATGATTATTTTGATGTGACATTTGGCACAGATGTCACTGACAGTCATACCAACCTAGAAAAAAAATATTTCGACGAATGGGTTTTCGCGCAAAATTTAAATTAAAAAGCCTTACTATTTTTTGCCCACAGTAGTACATTTTATAAATACAACAAACTGTAATAAAACAGGGGCGACCAAATACTTATGAGCGATAGTGTATATTTTATTTCTTGCCACTAGAAATAAAACAATCGTGAAAATTTAACAGTGACGAATTTACTTTTGGGACAGACTGTACATTTTCTATTTTAACTATTTTATTCGTGCATTCATTCACAGATGCATACAATAAACACCTTTTAGAAGCCCCGCCTCCTGTTCAACTTGTTCCCTATCTTCCATGCTGAGCTGTCTACGGTAACAAAGCCCTGACCAACTTTTCTTTAGTAACCCCATAATTGTAAATAAATAATATTCGCACTTAACTAAATCGTAATTAACCGACAACACCAATACAATCTTTCGCGGACACTGAATGTATTTTGTTTTAGTTGTTATAAATATATAAAATTAAATTTTAAAATCACTTAACTACTTCTAGCTTTAAAAATAAATTAAATATATATTAATTTGTATTTTTTATGTTATAAATATTTTATTTAATTTATTATTTAATCAGTTCTTCGAACGAAAAATAAATAAATATATTATTGTTCCTCCAATAAATTCTATAACACTTTTAACTTCGTTTTATTCCATCAAAGGATTCTGTCACAATATTAACAACAAACACTGTCCGTAATGTATACTGTTTTAACGCCGTTTCGTTTTATAGACATTTATTAACATTTATTATTATTAGTTATCAGCAGGTGTCTCTTATCCGATTTCCATTCACAACTCGTGCAATTAAACTCCTTTACTTTTCCTATGTATCCTTCTGCTAAAGCTTCCCCCCTTTTTGTTTGGAAATTCAGCAGTTATTTTTTTTAATCAATTATATATCCGACCTGTAAAAAAAGAGAAAACAATAAAAATAAAAGTGTGATAATACAAGGGATAGTTTGAGTTGAAGTTAAGTAAATACAGGTTGGTAGAAAAGTTTTGAAAGCAAAAATGAAACAATGTGAATTTTTAAATTAAATTAGTTTTCGTATTCAATGTAATCTCCCTCAACTTCAATACATTTATTCAAATGATCCTCCAATAATTTTATACCATTTCTGTAATGATTTTCTGGAAGCTCTGCAAAATACTGCTCCACGGCTGAAATAGCTTCTTCATTCGATGAAAAACGTTTTCCACGAACGAATTGTTTCAAGTTTCTGAAGAGGTAGTAATCACTCGGAGCCAAATCTGGTGAATACGGTGGTTGTTCAAGCAATTCATACTTTAATCCATTTAATTTAGCCATCGTCAAAACACTTTTGTGTGAAGGCGCATTGTCTTGATAAAAAATTATTTTTTTTTTCCAAACCAGGTCTTTTTCACGGTTTTTTGCATCCAGTTGATCTAAAAGGTTACAATAATACTCTGAGTTAATTGTTTTACCTTTTTCAAGATAATCAATCAATAAAATTCCTTTTGCATCCCAAAACACTGATGCCATAACCTTTTTTGCCGATCGTCCTGACTTCACCTCTTATGGAGTTGAACAACCAACCGTAGTCCACTGTAATCGTTCTTGTTTCAATTTAGGATCATGGTGGTAGATCCAAGTCTCATCCATAGTTATAAAACGGCGCAAGAAATCGATTTTATTCCGCTTGAAACGCACCAAGTTACGCTGAGAAATTTGTTTTCGATCCTTTTTTTGTTGAATTGTTAACGAATGCGGCACTAACTTTCCAAACAGCTTGTTCATATGTAATTTTTCATGTAAAATATGGAGTACTCGTTCGTCTGAGATGCCTATGGTATTAGCAATTTCACGCTTAGTCAAATTCGGATCTTCACTAACTATATTATGTACTTGCTCAATGATTTCTGCTGTTGTTGCAGTTTTTGGTCGTCCACTACGTGGTTCATCTTCAACGCTAGTACGACCACGTTTAAACTCTAAAACCCATCGATGTACTGTTGGAAATGAAGAAGCACATTCCTTTAACACGTTCACTATTTTTGTATGAATCTCTGTTGCTGATAAACCTTCCAAAACAAAGAATTTTATCACAGCGCGATATTCAGTTTTTTCCATTGTTAAAAAATACACCGATACGTCTAATTCAAATAGATTGCTAACAATGAATGTTTTTGACAGATCGAGATAAAATTTTTAGTGTGTTCATATGACACATGAAATATTAAAATGGCGTATGAATTTTGATTCCTCTACTGCCTAATAGGCGTCGCTTTCAAAACTTTTCTACCAACCTGTATATATATACACATATTTCTTAATTTGGCGCCCAAACATATATTAGTTACTTGTTCAATATTAATTTATTTTTAATTTTTAAAAAAATATATATTTTAATGAAATTAAAAAAATTCAAAATCTAAAATTTTGTTATAATTTTTTATCATTTATACAGAGAAATAATTGATGAAATAAATTTACTTACTTTTCCCCACATTTTAGTTTCTACAAATAAAAAAGTGACAAACTAATACCTGATTTACACTGACGTCTTGACGACGACAAATAAAATCTATCAATAATTACTTAGTTATAAAAACGTCATTCGAAAATAGATATTGTTGCTAAATAAACTACGGGGGTGGCCCCAAAAGTACCCGGGCTGACCTATAGATGGCGGTAGTTGTTTGAAAAATATAACTGTATTAGAAAGTACACAATCTATAAAGCATATGTTTAAAGTTTGAAGACGCTACGTTGTTTAGTATTTGTTCGGCAGCCATCAATAATGAACGTTTTCAGTGAATTTGTAAAAATGGAGAAAATTGGTGATCGTACTTTTATTTGAAAGGCCCCAGCCCAACCAATATAAAAGCTGAACTGGATTCTACTCTGGGTGAGTCTGCTTTTTCGTTTACAACAGTGAAATACTGGTTAGCAGAGTTGACCAAATGAGGTGACAACGTCAGAAATGATGAAAATTCACAAAGCGGTACTGGATGATCGTCGACTGAAAGTAGGCATTTCAAAAGTACGGTACATTGTATATTATCTGAAAATTTGGACATGAGAAAGCTGTGTACAAGATGGGTGCCGCGTTTGCTCACATTCGAGCAAAAACAGTGTCGTGAAGATGTTTCAATTGAGTGTTTAGCGAAGTTTCACAGCAACAAAGCAGAATTTTTGCGCCGTTTCATAACCATGGATGAAACATAGTTCCATCACTTCACACCCGAAGCAAAAGAACAACCAAAACAATGGACTCAAAAGCGAGAACCGGCTCCAAAGAAGGCAAAGACCGTTTCATCTGCAGGCAAGATCGTGGCATCGGTTTTTTGGGATGCGATAATTTTCATTGACTATCTTGAAAAAGGAAAAACTATCAACGTATTGCAACGTTTGAGCGAAGAAATCAAGCAAAAACGGCCGCATTTGGCTAAGAAGAAAGTATTGTTTCATCAAGATAATGCACCAGTTTACAAATCCGTTATTGCAATGGCCAAAATCAATGAATTAAAGTTTGAATTGCTACCTCATGCACCCTATTCGCCAGATTTAGCCCCCTCGGATTATTTTCTGTTCCCAAACTTCAAAAAATGCCTCAGCGGTCAAAGATTTTCCAACGATGAAGAAGTGATGTCGGCAATTTAATGGCTATTTTGAGGAGCAAGACAGTTCTTATTATAAAACGGGTATCGAACTTTTTGAACATCGTTGGGAAAAGTGTATAGAGCTAAAAGAAGATTATGTTGAAAAATAAATATATTTCTTTCCAAAATGTTTGCGTTTTCTTTGTTGGGTAGGGTACGTCTCGGACCACCCTCGTACACCAATAAAATAGAGGTCATATGAAACATTCAATTTCATTTAACCAATTACATTTCCTTTACTTTTCATTATTAATTTAATTTATTACAAATATATAATAATTTAATGTTAATTGCTTACTTTCTGATAGCCTTGTATATTTTAGACCAATCCATGTAACTTTGTTACGTTATTGCAAGAATAAAAACATTTCGAAAGCTATTTTATAAACTTTCTGGACATGATATAAGATCGTTTTCCAACAACACAATTAAAACTAAAATATTTGCATTATCTTCATCGCTGTAAAGTGTGCCGCAACTGTTGTGTACTAACCTATATTTAAAATAATAAACATTTAGTATTTATATTGATTGCACGTAGTGTTTTTTATACATCTTATCGTACGGAGATTGTTTTTACATTTTAATCCTTATCAAGAAGGCATTTATGTTGCTCTTTTTACCATTCTGATTATAATACAATAATATTAATAATAATCATTATTGTATATTGTATAAAATGGTGTTTATATGTTAAGATTAAATTAGCAGTATTAGCAGTGCTCATTTAGCACACGCTTGGAAAAGTATCAAGTTTCCTGAATAAGGGAATTAAAAATAACTTGTGGAATTGCAGAGTCTACAATATCGAAGACAGTCTTGTCTGTGGATTAACATTGGCAGAGGACGAAGAATTTTAATTTCGATTTCTCAACAAAATACAATTATGTACAGTACTGTGCAAAAGAAAGAAGCACCTAACAATATTTTCCAAAACTTATTTACTAAAACGTTTTTACTAGTAATTATTGGGTTAATTTAATTTATAATACCTAATACATGTCTCCAAGAACGATTCACTTATTGGTAGAAATATAATCACTGGAAATTTCCAAGTTTATAACATCATACTTCCGCGTAGGGGTGAGATCGACCGCCTGATGATAAGAGGGTTAAAGTAATAAATTTTATTGCATCACAATGCTCTGCAATAAAGTTAGAGTTATTTATCTATAAGATTTTGTTCTTAATTCAGTGGTAGAAACGATACAGAGCGGTTCCACAATAGAATTTATTTAGATTCTAAAAAAACGCGCCTACGAGTACAATTTTCATTTCAAGAAAAAATTGTGGGCTGTAAATTGTTATAGTGGATAGAAAATACCTAGAATAGCATTACTAGACAGAAATAAAATTATTGTTTTACACCAAGAAGGTTATATAGCCCAATTAAAATATCAAAGATAGTGAAATGTTCAAACAATAGAAAGAATACCTGAAACCGGCAGTGTAAGTAATAGCCCAAGGAGTGGACGTCCAAAAGAGCTCAGTAAAGCTGATGTACAGTGTTTAAAAGTTAGTTCCTTAAGAAATCGTAAGGAAGTTAGCGCAGAACTAGCTCAAGATCTTGCGTGAACATCTGGTACTTCGGTACATGCTTCAATAATAAGACGATACTTGCTCAGATCAGGCTTGAGGGGATGCGTGGCCATGAGAAAACCTTTACTGCGACGAGGTAATAAAGGGAGGCGATTAAAATATGCCAGAGACCACGAAACTTGGGGATATAATGAGTGGCGACAAGTACTATGGACTGACGAATCTAAATATCAATTATTTGGAACAAACAGACGTCAGTATGTTAGACGACGCCCTGGTGAATCGTTATTGGAACCATGTTTACACACTACCATAAAGCATGGAGGAGGCAGTATCCAAGTTTGGAGTTGTATTTTGGCAGCAGGTGTGGGTGAAATTGTAAAAGAGAAATATAAAGTGAGAAATACAGAACACTATTCTATCAGAAAAACATGTCATACCATTAGTGCAGCGACTTCTTGGCAATAATTTCATTCTACAGCAAGATAATGATCCCAAGCATACCTCAAAACTTGTGAAAACTTATTAACACAGCAGGAAGCAAATGGGGTATTACAGACTATGGTATGGCCACCTCAAAGTCTTGACTTAAATATTATTGAGCGTGTGTGGGATTATCTTGACAGAAAAAAGTGTGAAAGAGGGCCAAAGAGCAAAAATGAACTGTGGAACATACTATAGGAAGAGTGATACAATATTCCTGAAAATTTCATTAGTTCATTAATGGACAACCTACCTAGAAGAATGCAGAACACAATAAAAAATAAAGGTGGTCATACAAAATATTGAAAATTGAAGTTGTTTATGTTTAAATATCCATATGTGTTAGTTTTTATAGATTAAAAAAATTTTTAACTTGTGTAAGATTATTATTTATCCTTTTATAATTGTTTCTTGTAAAATTCAAGAAGGTGCTTCTTTCTTTTGCACAGTACTGTATATTGTAGCTTTGAATCGCGTAAAAACAAACAAAAATAATAAAGAAATCTTTAAAAAAAGAATAACTTTATATTCGAAAATATTCTAACTTAATGAAAATATAATGACGTGCACGTTTAAAAGGTGCAGTAGATTTTACAGACATGTTATGTACCATCCTTTTGTAACCAATACCACAAAGTGACACAAAAATTGTAGAATTAAATTAGGGCCACTCGCATTTCTTAGAAATATTTAAAGATATTTAGTATCTAGAAAGAATCACCACTAAACACCTTTCGCAATTACAGGCGATTACTTTTCGTCATTCGCAGTGCAACGTTATATATGTAAAGTGAAAGACATCGAATTTGCATTGTGAGGGGTAGCGATTTTTAAACAATGAGGAAACGCAAAGAGATTAACAATGCAAAGAAGGTGTCAATAGGGACTTTATTAGTTAAAAACTGGGAACTATTCTCATCGGGAAATAGCAAAACGGTGGACATGGTGGGTGGAAAATTGCGGGAAAAATACCAACTACTTCGAGCGCCAGCATTCATTGTTGAAGAAGCAAAGATAACGGACCGTTGACACCGATTAATTGTTAAAAGATCATTAGAGACTAATACGAACCACAACTTGTAATCCAACGGGTTGAGGTCTGGACTACCACCTGGCCAATAATCCGTTGATATGATGTCCGGAACGTTGTTTTTGAGCCACAGTTGAGTCGTTTTTGCTTTGTGAGCTGGAGCAGAGTCTTGCTGGAAAGTCCATGGCTTATTAGTGAATATTGATTGATTAAGTGGCTTCACAATGGGTTCTAAGACGGTCGATGCGCCCAGTGTTCAGTTGTGTACCAGTATTTATGACTTGACTAGGTATGTACACAACAACTGGGTGGAGTTTTGGGCATATGTTCATTAGACATTTTTAATTTGATGTTGCTTCGGTAACACATCTTTAAGCTATGGCAATCATGTCATGGGACACGCGGTATAATGGAAATGCTTTGAATAATACAATGACGAAAACGAAGGCGTTTTCCTTCCAGGAAAATATTATTGTTGTCAAATTCCTATTATATCCTTGACGATTAACAAACAATTAGTCATTTACTGTGTTTGCGCATGTCTCTCAAAACTTGTAAATTATAAAGTCATGTGATAATTGCACGTGCATTGCGTACTTTGTGGTTTTTCTATCATACAAATAAGACTTGTTTAAGAAAAAGGACGAATATTGACCCAGCACGACGACACATCTCCACAATTTGATACACAAGTAACAGTTTAATTATGAAATAATATATTATTATTATTATTAAATAATATATCTACAACAAATTCGATGCTGTAGTATAGCAAGATTCCATTTTAGATACTTTATTTTTTAGTATTTAAGTTAATGATGTTTTAAGTTTTCAATGTGATTTTCTTTAAAAATTGTAATACAAAAAAATATGTTTTAAATACCTAGTTACATGTATTCTACTACGAGGGAGCGTTTTTATATTCGCGAAATGAGCGGGTTGTAGAGGGGTGAGTAGGCGCATTGGAGGCGTGGCCTGTGCAGCGACTCATGATTAGTATAAATACGAAGTTTGATTGTTATTAGACAGTTATATAGACGAATACCTAATTATGTCTGTTTTAGAAACGACAGGATGGCCCGAGGTGGAGGAACGGCGATCCTGGTCCGAAGATCCATTCCGCATCACCAGATTCCCATCCCCGATTCGGAGAGTTTCGAATCAACGGGAATCAAGGTGTTTACAGCGTCAGGTCCGTTAAACGTATATTCGGTTTACAAACCACCAAACAGAATGCTAAACCTTCGCGATCTTAGTTCACTGTTCGTCAATGATACACAAACACTCATTGCCGGAGACTTAAATGCCAAGCACAGAGCTTGGCATTCGCGTGCACAAAATCCAGCAGGTAATCGACTTCATCGATACATGCTGGATAACGACATAATCGTGGACGGGCCTGTTGAACCCACTCATTATGGGGCAAGAGGCAGACCTGATGTACTGGACATCATGATTACTAAAAATCTTCCTTTCCAATATTCCATTACCTCACTACACGAGCTCGACTCAGATCACAACCCAATCCTGATCGAGCTTGGCGAAGACGAAGAAGAAACGCCCGAAACCATGGCAACCATGATGTCGTGGCCGGCGTACACTGAAAAACTCAAGACGGATCTACCTCCAGTCGAGATGATCCAAACCACCGATGACCTGGAGGAAGCAGTGGAAACACTGACCAGGGAAATCCAGAAGGCTGTGCGATATGCAGAAAATCCCATGAAGAAGATACGCCATCCAGATGCCCTGCCTGGCAACATCATCGACATGATACGTCAGAAGAACGCCATGAGAAGACGATTTGCGCGAACAGGAGATCCAGCATTTCGAAGAACGGCGAATCGCTTGTCAGTGGAGATCAGACACAAACTGTGTGATCACCGCAACGAGCGATGGACAGCCAGGATGGAAGCGCTCGACGACTCGCCTTCAATGTGGAAGGTGAAGAAAGCGCTTGATCGAAGACACACACCGATGGTGCCTCCCATCCACGGCACTCAAGGTGTGGTGTATGATGACCAGGGCAAAGCAGAGGCGTTTGCAGACCACCTGGAGGACTCGTTCACTCCCTCCTATGAGGACATCGACCTGGACCACGTGGAGCACGTGGAACAGGTCGTGGAGGACACTTTGGAATACCCAAGCGTAGAAGACATGAGACCGGCCACCCCGGAGGAGGTGGCAGGCATCATCAAGAGCTTGGCCAAAAAGAAGGCACCTGGACATGACAGGATAACGAACGCTGCCCTGAAGATGATGCCGCATCTGGGGCTGATGCACCTGGTGGGCATCGTCAACGCGGCCATGAGACTCCGCCACTTCCCGACCACCTGGAAGAAAGCGGAAATCATCCTGATCAGGAAGAAGACGCAAGACCCGGCCTTTCCCCAAAACTACAGGCCCATCAGCCTGTTGCCCACGATGGGGAAGGTCCTGGAGAAGACGATCCTAGCCAGACTTGCTGAAGAAGTCGAGCAGAAGAAGATAGTCCAGAACGAGCAGTTCGGGTTCAGAGAGAGTCATTCTACCACCAATCAGCTTCACCGCACGGTGAACCTGATATCAGAGGGGTATAACCGCCACCATTCCACCGCCGCCCTTTTCCTGGACGTGGCCAAAGCTTTTGACCGCGTCTGGCACGAAGGGCTCCTTTTCAAACTCCTGACAGCAAACATTTCCCTTCCCATGATACACATCCTCCGCTCCTACCTAGGGGATCGTACATTCGTTGTAAAACACAAAGGATGTCGTTCCCGGTCAAGACAAATCCTAGCCGGAGTCCCCCAGGGCTCTGTGTTATCCCCCATACTGTATAACATCTACCTATATGACATGCCAAAAACCCGCCCAGGAGTGACCTATGCACTCTACGCTGACGATACTGCGATTTTCGCGCAGTCGCGCCAACCTGGCAACGCTGTGAGAAAATTGCAGGACTCACTTGAAGCGTATGAGGACTGGTTTTCCACCCGGAGAATCACCATCAATGCTCAAAAGAGTTCCGCTATCTGTTTCAGCAAGTCAACGAAGAATACGCAGCTCCCGAACCTGCGGATGAACGACCGGGCAATCCCATGGTGCGACAAGGTCACGTACCTGGGGCTCACACTGGACAAGAGGCTGACCTGGAGGTCACACGCCGAAGAAGTCGCCGCCAGAGGTCTCGCTGCCATGGTGCAGATGTACCCGCTCCTGCATCATAAAAGCAAGCTGAACCTGCGGCTGAAGACACAGGTATACAAGATGGTCATCAGACCAAAAATGACATACGCTGCGCCGGTATGGGGATACGCGGCACAGACACACATAAACAAACTACAGATCATACAAAACAAAACACTTAGAGTCATCACTGGTGCAACCTGGTTCACCAGAAACACAACACTACATAACGACCTACAAATCCCAACAATCCCAGAGTACATACTCGAACTTGCCACGAACTACTTTTCCCAAGTTCCTAATCACGAAAATCCACTCATTTCCAACATTGACCTTGAACACATCGCGGGCCCCCACAGGAGACCGCAACACGTCCTCACATGACACTAGAGTCACTCGTTAAGACGACACAACAGCACTCACAAATCAGACCATTCTATACAAATGTATTGAAAACATCACAAAAATTCATTCAAACACATGTAAAACGCAAGTTTACATGTAAAATCACTAATTAGATATGTTACAGATACTCCAGGACACGGCGTGTTTGGCCAACGACGCGTGACCTTCAGTCACTAAAATTCACCAAAATCGGCAACGGGATACGCGAGGGACGCTCGCGGATTTCGAATTCCAGGGGGTTATTTTTTCAAGCAGTGGCGCGGCTTGGTTTTTGTCCCCCCATCATAAATGCAAAATTTCATTCAAATCGCGTACGCGTACGCGCACGGGCAACAAATCGGTGCCGCGATTTCATTAAAATCCGGTTTAAATCAAACCAGTTATGACATTATTAAAATCTCATTCAAGTTAGGACAAAATTTCATTCAAATCCGAATTCGCATCACCTTCTGTGATGTCGATTCAAAATTATATTTATTAACGCGACCCCAGGTCACAAACTCACCGGCCGGTAGTCAGGACAAGGGTAAAGAACTCAGTTCAGCCTTAAATTCACGCGCGCGAAGGTATAGTATTAGACAGTTAGTCTTTGAGCTATCGTCAACCAAGTAACATAATCAGGAGTGAAAAGTGAAATATGGAAAAAATCGAATATCGTGCCGTTATAAAGTTCCTTACCAGGCAAGGAAAATCAGTCGCGACCATAATGAATGAGATGTCATTGGTTTACGGCGACTCTTGTCCAGGAAAAGCCATGGTGTACAAGTGGCATAGTTTATTTAAACAAGGAAGGGAATCCCTTGAAGACGACCCGAGGCCGGGCAGGAGCATTGAGGTGACCACGCCAGCACTTATCCAAAAAGTTGAACAAATTGTACTCGAAGATGCTCGACTAAAGAAGAAACAACTCGCAGAAATGGTTGGAGTATCCGATACAACAATTTTTAAAATCCTACACGATCATCTCGGCATGTCTAAGGTCAGCGCAAGATGGGTGCCGAGAATGCTCACGCCGCCGCAAAAACAACAGCGCGTAGAGTGTTCGCGTGCATTTTTGGACCTCTGTAATGAAGACAAGGATGGTGTATTGAGTGGAATTGTTACTGGAGACCAAACTTGGGTTCATCATTATGAACCTGAGTCCAAACAAGACTCCATGCAGTGGCATAAAAAGGGCACAGCACCTCCCAAGAAATTTAAAGTGTCACAATCAGCTGGGAAACTCATGGCAACGGTATTTTGGGACTCGGAAGGAATATTGTTGATTGATTATAAAGATAAAGGTGTTTCTATAACCGGAGAATATTAAGCTTCAATATTAGAGCGACTAAAAGAAGCCATTAAAGAGAAAAGACGGGGAAAATTGACAAAAGGTGTTCTGCTTTTGCACGACAACGCGCCCGCCCACAAGAGCCAGCCGCGTTGCGTTAGCTGCCCTGCATAAGGTGGGCTTCGAAATTGTGAATCACCCACCCTACAGCCCAGACCTGGCCCCGAGTGATTATTACCTGTTTTCGAAAATGAAAAAAGAGCTGCGGGGTAAAAAATTTACTGCCGATGATGAAGTCAAGGAGGCAGTTTCGGCGTATTTTGCAGGTAAAGAGAAATCATTTTTTTATGAGGGTATAAATAAATTAATTGAAAGATGTGAAAAATGTATCCGCCTTGCAGGTGAATATATTGAAAAAGAAAAATAATTTGGTTTTTTTATTTCCACCCCTTGTCCCCCAATCCGCGAATATAAAAACGCTCCCTCCGATCCTATAATAATGGATGGAGTTTAGACACATTGTCTCTTGTCACGTGATAATTACACTAGCCATCCTTTACTGACGTTAAAAATGTAATAAGCTTTCTTTTCCTTATACTGTCACTACAATTTGGAATTTAGTATAAGAAATATATAATACGTGGGCAAGGTGAAAAGTTCTCGGCCTGACACAGAGATGGCGTTACAATTAACAGAAATTTATGTTTCCTGGGTGGCTGCATCTGTCTTTAGTTCACATTAAAACTTTCAACTTGTTCTCTCAAGTAGTTTGTTTGCAAGAATTTTTGTAGTAGACGTCGTGCGTGTTATTTTTTTAAATGGATAAACTTGAATATCGTGCTGTTATAAAATTCTTTGTTTTGAATGGTTTAACCACTATGGAAATTCATCCGAAGTTGACAAAAGTGTACGGGGACTCTGCTCCTTCGATGTCAACCGTTCAAAAGTGGGCAGCTGAATTTAAACGTGGTCGTACGTCCCTCGCAGATGACCCAAGTGAAGGACGGCCAAAAACCGCGACCACACTAGAAATCATCGAAAAAGTACATGATATTGTGTTGGACGATAGGCGAGTGAAAGTGAGTAAGATAGCTGAGGCTGTGGGGATATCGGAAGAAAGAGTGCGAAACATTTTACGCAAAGAATTAGAGTTAAGAAAGCTCTGCGCAAGATGGGTGCCGCATTTGCTGAATGTCGATGAAAAGCAAATGCGCAAACGATTTTCGGAGCATTCTTTGCACCGATTTAACAAGAATCCGACCGATTTTGTGCGGCGATTTGTCACCATGGATGAGACATGGGTCCACCGCTACACGCCAGAAACGAAACAACAGTCGAAGCAGTGGGTAGAAGCCGGTGGTTCAGCGCCAAAGAAAGCGAAGTCGATCGCATCTGCCGGAAAAGTCATGGCCAGGGTGTTTTGGGAATCTCGTTAATTGATTACCTTGAAAAAGGGAGAACATTTATAGGCGCATATTACTCTAACCTTCTTGACCAGCTGGATGCCAAAATTCGCGAGAGGAAGCCTGGTTTGAAGAATTAAAAAAAATCATTTTTCATCAGGATGGGAAAATTGCGGGATTTGGGGTACGATTTGCTCGGCCATCCTCCCTATTCTCCTGATTTGGCACCCTCAGACTTCCATCTATTCTCTCTAACTTCCGGGAAAAAAACGCTGGACCAAGTGTGTTGAACTCAAGGGAGATTATGTAGGAAAATAAAATCATTTTTTAAATTTAAATCGCAGTCTTTCATTGTCAGGCCGAGAACTTTTCACCTTGCCCACGTACATATAAGAAAGAGAAAGATATTTTTGACGTCATTAAAAGATGTATAATGAAATTGTCACGTGACTAAAGGAAATCACCGCCACCTTTCTTTCTCCAGACTCTATACAGGGTATTATAAGATCGATTGTAATCTGGATTTTTTATAATTTTAAAATCGATATTATTCAAGTCTTAAGTCTCATAGAAATGCCTGGAGCTTAATTTTAGATTACTTATACCGGAAAGATTAGACATCAAAGCTATTCATGACTTCAACTTATTCTTTTAATCTAATTTTACAAAATAAAAATCTCAGATAAACGGTTGACGAAACATTTTAATACACCAGCTTATAATTCGTCCTATTCTTAGACGATCCCATCTAATCTATTAATTCATAGTACAATAATATATAGCATCACTTAATTGACGTCTCACAAACAATTTTGTCTAATTTTTCAATCAGAAAGAGGTTACGCAACTTACTAAAGTAGTAAATTGAAGTGCTGAAGTATTTTGTTAATTTAAATTGTGTTATCAGGACCGTATTAGGTAGATTATAGATATGAAATTTTTATTTTTGTGTTTCGTTTGGATTGCATGGAATTGGGTCATATACCATGCGTAATCAAAAATGATCTAGACTACATCTATTATAAAAGAATTTTAGAAGTTACATATGCATCCGTTTCAATGTACGAGGGTGGTCCCATAAGTACCCGGCTCGACCTAGAGATGGCCGAAGTTGTTTAAAAAATATCACTGTATTAGAAACTACACAATCTATAAAGCATATGTTTCAAGTTTGAAGACGCCACGTTGTTTAATATTTGTTTGACAGCTATCTGAGTCTGCTCCTTCGTTTACAACAGTGAAATATTGGGTAGCAGAATTTAAACGAAGCCATACGAGCTGCCAAGACGAGCATCGCAGTGGTCGACCAAATGAGGTGACGACGCTAGAAATGATGAAGAAAATCCACAAAGCGGTACTGGATGATCGTCGACTGAAAGTGCGCGAGCTGGCAGACATACATAGTAGGCATTTCAAAAAGTGCGGTATATCGCATATTTGAAAATTTGGACATGAGAAATGTGTGTGCAAGATGGGTGCCGCGTTTGCTCACACTCGAGCAAAAACAGTGTCATGAAGATGTTTCAATTGAGTGTTTAGCGAAGTTTCACATTAACAAAGGAGAATTTTTGCGCGGTTTCATATCCATGGATGAAACATGGATCCATCACTTCACACCCGAGACGAAAGAACAATCAAAACAATGAACTCAAAAGGGAAAACCGGCTCCAAAGAAGGCGAAGACCGTTTCATCTGCAGGCAGGGTCATGGCATCGGTTTTTTGGGATGCGCGTGGAATAATTTTCATTGACTATCTTGAAAAAGGAAAAACTATCAACGGTTAGTATTATGCGAACTTATTGCAACGTTTGAGCGAAGAAATCACACAAAAAAACGGCCGCATTTTTCTAAGACTCGCATACTTTGGAAACCCCTGGTATAACGGTATAGTCGAAGTTACACCACGTCGAAAAACGAAAAAAATGTAACTATAAAACAATGTACACGAAACATGCAATCGTCGCTGTAAATCTAGTATATATTATAAACAAATGATGTCGGCTGGCAAGGGTGACTATGTACTCACACTCATCTCTATTAAAAGTGTATATTCTAGTACACATTTTGACTATATTATTAAGTTTTTTTGAGAAAATATCAGTTTAGTGTAAACGAAGTATCGTCATCTTTATAACCATTATACAGATTGTAAACTTAAAACGTCACCAGAGTTGGGACATTTTTCCCGCGGGCCAGGAACGTAACAAGGCGAGTATACAAATAAATGGGCGACCTTGCGGTGCATGTGTTATTTGTATCACTTATGTTTTGTTTTATAAATAACACATTTACATTACCGAAAAATGGATAGGACTGACAAAATATCTGCAGCGTGCTATGAGTTTCCACGTTTGTCACAGAGAGCAACGGACGCCGTGATGAAAAGATGTTATTATATTTAAAAAATGACCGTTCGACATATACACACATCTACACTACCTTCACAATTGCTTCGCCAGTGCACTTTTCTAATCTTTTGCTAGCTAATACATTGGGAAATGTCGCTTTAACAGGATCTAAAACACGCACTATAATCAAAATAGAATGTTTTTTTCGATGTATCGTTTCGCCAACACATAACCACAGTTGTTTATCTTTTACTCCAACTTTGATCATGTTTTCGACGTCGTTATGCGCAGTTGGCATATGGTTCTGTAACGCTCTACGGACTGGTAGCTTCCAGTTGGGATTGTATTTCTTGTAGAAATCATGAAACGGTTGCTTATCGAGTAGATAAAGTCTCTAATCACAGCCAATTATCATGAACAGTAAATCAAATATAAATTGCGTTTTTGGTGGCACGTGATTATTCTTATTTTGGTGTTGTACACTCTTTATATAATTTTTACAGCGCTTATTCCACTACATCAACAGTTTACCGCAAACTTTACAGTATATTTTAGCACCATTATAATATAAATCCGAAAATTCAACAATATACCTTCGCACTGCGTCGATCAATTGTCTTGTTTTTCTCTTACGCATGTCCGTAAGACTTTATAATTATACGTTCGCCTTATATTGGGTTGGCAACTAAGTACTTTCGGTTTTGTAGTATAAAATAAAACACTTTTTTTTAAACAAACAATAGTTTTCAATCAATTATATATTTTCCATTTTGCTCAATGACGTTTTGCCATCTTTCTTTCAACTGCATGATTCCGAGCTCATAAAATTTCTGGTCCTTATCAGCAAAAAAATGAACCAGGTGCGAGTGAAGGTCATCGTCATTTGTGAAAGTTTTGCCATTCAAAGAATTCTGCAAACTTCGAAATAAATGGTAATCAGATGGTGCTAGATCAGGGCTGTATGGGAGATGTGGCATCACTTCCCAGCCAAGCTCCAATAGTTTCTCACGAGTTGCCAAAGATGTGTGCGGCCTTGCATTATCTTGGTGGAAAACTACACCTCTCCGATTTGACAATTCTGCCCGTTTGTCTTTGATTGCTTCAGCCAGTTTTATTAATTGTTGACAGTAAACATCAGAATTGATCGTTTGGTTCCTTGGAAACAGCTCAAAAAACACAACACCTTTGTAATCCCACCAAACTGACAGCATGATCTTTTTTGGATGCAATTCAGCTTTCGATGTGGTTTGAGCTGGTTTATCGTGTTTGCTCCATGATCGTTTTCGAACTATGTTACTGTACAGGACCCATTTTTCATCACCAGTGATGATTCTTTTTAAGAAAGGGTCGGTTTCATTTCGTCTAAGGTGCATATCGCAAAAGTTGATTCTTTGTGTTAAATGAATTTCTTTCAATTCGTGAGGTACCCAAATATCAAGCTTCTTAACTAGCCCAAGACATTTTAAATGTTTTTCAATTGTTGTGTGCGATACATGTAGCCTCTCCGCAACCTCTCGAACAGTTATATGACGATCCTCTTCAATTATGACTTTGATTTGGTCATCATCAACTTCAGTAGGCCGACCAGAACGTTGCTCATCTTTGAGGGAAAAATCTCCAGAACGGAATTTTTTATACCAATTCTGACACGTGCGCTCTGTTAAGCAATTAGCACCATAAACTTCACATATCTTTTTGTGAGCCGCAGCAGCTTTCTTTCCTTTACGGAAATAAAATAGTAAAATATGTGGAAAATGTTCGTTTCTGCACTCCATTTAAAATTAACCCACAACTAGTAGCTTTAATAAAAATCACGCACTACTTGCTTCTCAAGTTACGTCAATGTGACTAGTATCACGCGACAAACGGTAAAGTACAGCACTAACATACGTTATACAAAAAATAAAGCAACGCTCTCTATCAGTAAAAACCGAAAGTACTTAGTTGCCAACCCAATACTTTCGCACTGCGTCAATCAATTGTCTTGTTTTTCTCTTAAGCATGTCCATAATACATAATAATTATACGTTCGCCTTATATAACTATCCGCTTGGTACTAACTTATAATTCTACACTTCATCTCTTTAATTACATTACACTGGTTGAGACTCCGCATACTCAGTACGAACCTGGCCTACGGGGGAGTATCCCAACTCTGAACATCACATAACTTCTTGCTTTTTCATTACTTTCATTAGTTCTGTCTCACTTTACAAACAAATAGCGTAAAAAGATTACAGATTAATTTACATTTCGTTACAAATAAAAAAAATCTAATTACACAAGCAAATAGTAACATCTCAATCGGTTAAAAGCCTCGATTAAATCTTCGAAAACATATAATTGGCGGAAAATAATCGTAAAACTTTTTCCAACTCATTCCATTTACACATTATTGGTTCTGAGCAATTTGTGATATCTGTTGGAACAAAACGGGGACCTAGATACGGCCTTGTATTCTCATAATCTTGGTGACGAATTTAATTTAATTCAAGTACCCAAAAGATTCTTATCTTATTACGGAATGACGTATTGAATGATGAAATGCGATAATTATTCTCAGAAATTTTTATTTAATTTTTTCGTTATTCATGTTTTATTTAAACTGTAATGCCTGTTGTTAACATTTCTAAACATGGACAAATTTAATTATGAAATCATGTAGATGCAAGAAATTCTTGGTAATATTATTTTAAATTTTATTAAATGGGTGGTTTTAAAATTTAAAAGGGTAAAAAACGCGCTTTTCCTTAGAGAAAACGAATTTTTAAATTTATGAAGTGATATTATTGGGTTGGCAACTAAGTACTTTCGGTTCTGTAGTATAAAATAAAACACTTTTTTTAAACAAAGAATAGTTTTTAATCAATTATATATTTTCCATTTTGCTCAATGACCTTTTGCCATCTTTCTTTCAGCTGCATGATTCCGCGCTCATAAAATGTCTGGTCCTTATCAGCAAGAAATTGAACCAGGTGCAAGTGAAGGTCATCGTCATTTGTGAAAGTTTTACCATTCAAAAAATTTTGCAAACTTCAAAATAAATTGTAATCAGATGGTGCTAGATCAGGGCTGTATGGGGGATGTGGCATCACTTCCCAGCCAAGCTCCAATAGTTTCCCACGAGTTGCCAAAGATGTGTGAGGCCTTGCATTATCTTGGTGGAAAACTACACCTTCCCGATTTGACAATTCTGGCCGTTTTTCTTTGATTGCTTCATCCAGTTTTATTAATTGTTGACAGTAAACATCGGAATTGATCGTTTGGTTCCTTGGAAGCAGCTCAAAAAACACAACACCTTTGTAATCCCACCAAACTGACAGCATGATCTTTTTTGAATGCAATTCAGCTTTCGATGTGGTTTGAGCTGGTTTATCGTGTTTGTTCTATGATCGTTTTCGAACTATGTTACTGTACAGGACCCATTTTTCATCACCAGTGATGATTCTTTTTAAGAAAGAGTCGGTTTCATTTCGTCTAAGGTGCATATCGCAAAAGTTGATTGTTTGTGTTAAATTAATTTCTTTCAATCCGTGAGGTACCCAAATATCAAGCATCTTAACTAGCCCAAGACATTTTAAATGTTTTTCAATTGTTGTGTGCGATACATGTAGCCTCTCCGCAACCTCTCGAACAGTTATATGACGATCCTCTTCAATTATGACTTTGATTTGGTCATCATCAACTTCAGTAGGCCAACCAGAACGTTGCTCATCTTTGAGGGGAAAATCTCCAGAACGGATTTTTTTATACCAATTTTGACACGTGCGCTCTGTTAAGCAATTAGCACCATAAACTTCACATATTTTTTATGATCCGCAGCAGCTTTCTTTCCTTTACGGAAATAAAATAGTAAAATATGTTGAAAATGTTCGTTTCTGCACTCCATTTAAAATTAACCCACAACTAATGGCTTTAATAAAAATCACGCATTACTTGCTTCTGGAGTTACGTCAATGTGATAAGTATCACTCGACAAACGGTAAAGTACAGCACTAACATACGTTATACAAAAAATAAAGCAACGCTCTCTATCAGTAAAAACCGAAAGTACTTAGTTGCCAACCAAATATTTTCCGGGTGGACAAAGACTTATGGCTGGTAGTGTATAAGCAGCTGAGATCGTGTTGACAGTCGTATGTGAAGATCGATATTGGTAATCAGTGTTTGGGGATTAATAACAGTAATAATAATAATAAATTATTAGAAAGTTACGAGGGAGCGTTTTTATATTCGCGGAATGAGCGGGTTGTAGAGGGGTGAGTAGGCGCATTGGGGGCGTGGTCTGTGCAGCGACTCATGATTAGTATAAATACGAAGTTTCATTGTTATTAGACAGTTAGTCTTTGTGCTATCTTCAACCAAGTAACATAATCAGGAGTGATAAGTGAAATATGGAAAAAATCGAATATCGTGCCGTTATAAAGTTCCTTACCAGGCAAGGAAAATCAGTCGCGACCATAATGAATGAGATGTCATTGGTTTACGGCGACTTTTGTCCAGGAAAAACCATGGTGTACAAGTGGCATAGTTTATTTAAACAAGGAAGGGAATCCCTTGAAGACGACCCGAGGCCGGGCAGGAGCATTGAGGTGACCACGCCAGATACAACAATTTTTAAAATTCTACATGATCATCTCGGCATGTCTAAGGTCAGCGCAAGATGCGTGCCGAGAATGCTCACGCCGCTGCAAAAACAACAGCGCGTAGAGTGTTCGCGTGCATTTTTGGACCTCTGTAATGAAGACAAGGATGGTGTATTGAGTGGAATTGTTACTGGAGACGAAACTTGGGTTCATCATTATGAACCTGAGTCCAAACAAGACTCCATGCAGTGGCATAAAAAGAGCACAGCACCTCCCAAGAAATTTAAAGTGTCACAATTAGCTGGGAAACTCATGGCAACGGTATTTTGGGACTCGGAAGGAATATTGTTGATTGATTATAAAGATAAAGGTGTTTCTATAACCGGAGAATATTACGCTTCAATATTAGAGCGACTAAAAGAAGCCATTAAAGAGAAAAGACGGGGAAAATTGACAAAAGGTGTTCTGCTTTTGCACGACAACGCGCCCGTCCACAAGAGCCGCGTTGCGTTAGCTGCCTTGCATAAGGTGGGCTTCGAAATTGTGAATCACCCACCCTACAGCCCAGACCTGGCCCCGAGTGATTATTACCTGTTTCCGAAAATGAAAAAAGAGCTGCGGGGTAAAAAAATTTACTGCCGATGATGAAGTCAAGGAGGCAGTTTCGGCGTATTTTGCAGATAAAGAGAAATCATTTTTTTATGAGGGTATAAATAAATTAATTGAAAGATGTGAAAAATGTATCCGTCTTGCAGGTGAATATATTGAAAAAGAAAAATAATTTGGTTTTTTTATTTCCACCCCTTGTCCCCCATTCCGCGAATATAAAAACGCTCCCTCGTATCTTTGTTTTTTCAACATTTGTTTTTACTGTCTCCAAAGAATCATTCCAGCGAATGATTTCACAATACTCTTGTACCAGCTATCTTAAATCCCCTATATGTGGATTACACACGTCATTCTATTGAAAGAAAGGAAATGTCAGGAAACATTCTTTTTTTTGGCGATAGCTGAGACAAAGCAAATAAGACTATTCAAATTATGAAATGAAAGGAAACTATGACAAATAATATAGTTTAATATCAAAAAAATAGCAATTTACGACAGCGCACGTTCATAGAATGTATGTACATTCTATAAACGTGTATTATCTACGATATAAGAAAATTCACGCAAAATCATTCATTGAATTTCCAAGAAAAAGATTGCGACATATCCAAATCAGTTTGTCGATTTTTATATTCAAAAGATAGTTTTGCAATATGACCTAGAAACAAATATAAAATGTTCTGACATTTATTTAACAGGAAAAACATATAATCTTATCTTTAATTCGAGATAACGTTACACCGGTCGTATAATTAATAAAAAAACGATATAGTTTTTACTATGTGCTACTAATTGAACAAGTAACTAAATTGGAAATAAAATAGAGCAAAAAAAATGTCCTTTTTTTCCTTAAAAAGCAACGATATGAAGTGACGTCTATTAAAGAAACATGTCTGAACCTGTCTTAATATTATTTTGTATGAGAAAGGATTAAGCACAATATCTATTACATATTATGTACATCTTTTGAAACTAAATACTATCACACAATATATTTGGACATAATGACGTATTGCAAAATATATTTCAAAAACGTTAGCGAATGAATCAAATCTTTGAATAAAATTTATAAATAGATAGATATGTGGAAATATTTTTCGCATTTTGTGTCTGTTATATGTCTAAATATAGCGTTCAGTAATTGCAAAAGACTGTTGATTCGGAAACTGGTTGATACCGATTTGTACATGTGAAAACTTACCGTGTATTTTTCAACTGAGAACGTGTCAATATCAAATGTTTTTCAGGGGACCATATCCCGTGAAAACGCGGGCAGGGTGTCAGTCGCCGGGATCGTTCTTCGCCCTGTAACCAATTCTGGGACGTACGAAGCTGGACTCCATTTCCCAGATCGACTTATTCGTGCACAAGCCCTTCTTTTTGTCCAAGATCACATCCACGAATTGGCACTGATTTATTGTAAATGATGCTGACGATTTATATTCACTGGCAAACATATCGAAGGGCGGGAGCAGTAAGGAAATAGTTCGAATTTTTACAAAATAGTTCAATATATTAAAAAGGCGAAGACTGATTATGCAAAAAAATCTTTCGTCGACAATGCGCACGTGGGGCACGGGTATTTTCCTCGTTACGAAATAGTCCTTGAACGTCAGAAAAAACTTTATATTCTAAACGGACATCCACAATGTTCACACTAAAAAATATGATTAAAATCCGCTTAAAATATTTAAATTGGATAATTAAAAAAAATAACCTCACTTTTATTAATTACACACGTATTTTATAGTTTTTTACGCTTCCCTTAACTTGTTTTGAGAACTTCTGATTTAAAAGATTTTACACTGGCACTTTTGCACAGTCAAAAAAGGACTTCTAATGATAAACTGAAATATTAAAAACCTAAAGAACTTCATTTTCATGCTTAATTCCGCAATTTTTTACAGGAACTTTTTGCTAATGTTATTGCTTTCTTCGTCGGTATTCATATGAAATATTGGCGATTTTTTCCGCGATCAATTTCTCCGGACGATACAATTTCACTTCACAATTTTGACAAGAGCAATTAAAAAACAGTCCGCAATCAGCACAACCTCACTCTGCAAACACAGCGAAAAGAATGAGCGAAATTATTCAGATCTGACTTTTATAAAATGTGGTGGGAGGGTAAAATCGATAGGTCCTACTTCCAGAAACTTTTGTATAGATGTCGTCGGTATTAGCATTTAATAAGGGAAATAATTCACAGATGGCAGAAATAGATTCTCTTTCTAATATTGAAATAAATTTCAAATTAAAACAATTTTTTAATTTAAATTTTCTTCAAATATTAATATATATGATAGTACCAAGTTTTGTATATACGTTGAGAGTTTCCAATAAATAAATAATAAAAACGTAGGAATCAAATTAAAGGCTTTATTTTTTAATATATCTTCCATTTAAAATACATTTTTGGATAAAAAGTGTCTCTCCACTTCTGCCCATTCAGATTCTTCTTGATTCTAGTCTTTTGGGTTATCGTTGTTGCATTATAAAACATTTTTTATCGTCGATAACTGGTGAACTACTAATACAATTTTCTTTTTCATTAATTTACTTGGACTAGATCTGAACTCCGAGTTTCTTTTAGAACTGCATGAATGTTCATTAAAACAATTTCGTAATAGGTTACATTGGTTAATCTGGTACGTAGACTTCCGCGGTCGTGGTCCATACTATCTGATTCTCGACTTCCGGCCTGGAACCACGTCACTGGTATAACTGCCGACGTTTCGTACCCACTCGTATGTGACATCTTCAGGACTCAACTACTGCTACTGTCTGTCGCACTGAAACTGGCGTAAGACTTACACCAGTTTCAGTATTCATTATAATCGTTCTTCTTTTTTAACCTTTACGGAAGCAGTAAAATCTTTTCATAATGAATTTAATTGTCGATTGATTTTAAAATTGAACTGGTAAATCCTAATTTTATCGCCCATAACATTAACGTACAAAAAGCTTCGAATTACAAGTCCACTTTGTTTAAAAGTTGAACAGAATATTGTCTGTACGGTTTCAGCTGTTCTTGTGATGAATTCTTCTCTGCTGAATCTACGAATGTTTTCTTCAAATATTGAAGATGACAACCTTGTGATTATATATACTGTGTATACTGAATAAAACGATTAAACATTTACATAGAATATCTTTCTTTTCCAATCTAATTTAATAGAATTAATGCTGCCACCATCACAGAAGAAAAACTAATTTCAAACCGACATTAATTCAATCACCATTTTAGTTATGCATATATGAAATATATTTATAATAACATTTCTGATGTACTACTGTGGGCAAAAAATAGTAAGACTTTTTAATTTAAATTTCGCGCGAAAACCCATTCGTCGAAATATTTTTTTTTCTAGGCTGGTATGACTGTCAGTGACATCCGTGCCAAATCTCACATCAAAATAATTATTAGTATACGCTTGTCTTTCTGAAGTACAAAAAGTGCATTCGGCGATTTTTACAATGAGTGAAATTATTCAACAAAGAAGTTCCATTAAATTTTGTGTACGGAATCAAATTTCTGGTGCCGAGACATTCAGAATGTTGCAAAAGGCCTTCGGTGATAATTGTTTGTCGCGAGCAAGTGTTTTTGATTGGTACAAATTATTCAAAGAGGGTCGAGAACGCGTTGATGACGAACCACGTCCAGGACGGCCATCAACATCAACTGATGATCAACACGTCAATAGAATCAAGGAGTAGGTGCTTGAGAATCGACGATTAACAGTCAAGAGACCTTACTGGCATCGTTGGAATATCGGAAGGATCAGTGAAAACCATTTTGAAAGATCATTTGGGCCTAAGAAAAGTGAAAGCACGATTTGTTCCAAAATCCCTCAATTTTTTCGAAAAACAGCGTCGCGTTGACGTCTGTGAAACAATGCTTTGCAACTATCAAGACAAAATGAAAGACATCATAACTGGAGATGAGACTTGGATCTACGCTTATGACCCGAAAACAGACTATCAATCGGCCGAATATCGTATCAAAGGTGAGCCGAAGCCCAAAAAACCACGTCAAAGCAAGTCAAAAATCAAGGTTATGTTGACGGTTTTCTTCGATTATCGAGGTGTGGTGCACTCCGAATTCCTTCCGACCGGCCAAACTGTCAACAAAGAATACTATTTGAGTGTTATGCGTCGTTTGCGCAATGCTATTCGTAAAAAGAGACCAGAATTATGGGCCGACAACTCTTGGTTTTTGCACCACGATAATGCACCGTCGCATACTACATAAATTCTTCGTGAGTTTTTCGCCAAATTTTCAACCAATATCGTGCCGCAACCACCGTATTCGCCTGATTTAGCTCCGTGTGACTTCTGGCTATTCAGCAAACTCAAACGACCGCTCCGGGGAAACCATTTTGAGTCAATTGAAGACATTAAACGCGAATCGCTACGCGCATTGAAGGCTATTCCTGAAATTGACTTTAACAACTGTTTCGAGAATTGAAAGAAACGTTGGCACAAGTGTATTGGGGCCAGGGGGGGATTACTTTGAGGTGGACGAAATAGATTTGGAAGAATAAATTAAGAATTTAAAAATTATGAACAAAGTCTTACTATTTTTTGCCCACAGTAGTATGTTACTGTACAAGAAAAAATGAAGAGTTTGTTTAGAATTATCAGAAATTCGGTATATTTTTCTTTTTAAATACGTACAACAAAGAGTATCTCAAATACATTTTATCAATACGCAACTTTCTGGTTTGCAAACCCACCATACACTGACGGCTGTGTTATTAACTTTTTGCATGTACTTTGAGGAGAATTTTAACATTTTAACATATGGTATTTTACGCCTGTTTACTAAGAAATAAAAATACAAAAATGATTTACTTGACGACAGACTTAATAGATCGGAATTTAATTATTTCTGAACTAAAAGACATTATATGCGATTCTAGATATGTAGAAAGATATAACATCAAAAAAAACGATGATGTTGGTCAGGGCTTTGTTAGTTTTAGTAACGAAGTACTTAGATTTTTAGTTCTTCTCGGAAATACAAGTGTATGTTATCTATTTATTAATTCATATATTTTTTAATGGTAATTTCTGTTTTATAACAAAATTTTCTTACCTTTTCGAATGTCTATAAAGCAAAAGTATGCAATTTATTCACAAAATAAGCTGGAACTATAATGTAAATCACTGCACAGGTAATTGTTATGAGGCGCATTATCATTTTCATCGCGAAACAGGACAAGATAAAAAGTACGTCGGTGTTCAAACGAGTATTATATTAATTATGAACTAATAAGTGGAAGATAATTCGGAGAGAATAGGGTTTTAAGTGGTTCTGTCGAAAGGTCATGTTTTTATCAAATTCCGGACAGACCTATTTGCATCTAACGATAGAAAACATTATCGAAGTATACGAGGTACGATTAATTGGGTGGAATCATCTACACATATGAATTATCTTTGATTAGACGCTAAAATGTTGTTAGACTTCCAGGAAGTTATGAAAATTTTTAGTTTAAAGAACCAAGGGGAAATTAAGGCAAGGTGGACGTTCGAGTCCCTTGATTTTTAATATTTATTTACTTTTATCAGGTGCGCAACTAAGTTCTCGCTGTTTTTCAAGAGATGGCTCCAGTAGTAAGTGCTGGTCGATTGTGACATAACCAAAACGTCATGAACCAAGCTTAGACATATGGTAAACAAACCGCTTTGACACATTAGTGATTTTGTTTTTGCGTCACATACCTTTGGTTGTGTGAAAATGTCTGATTTTGTGCCAGATAATCGTCATTTGTGGGAAGTGTTGCTTTTCTTCTTTCATTCGAAGAAAACGGCAGCTGAAGTGCATCGAGAACTCCAAAAAGTTTACGGAGATGCTGTTCTAAGTGAAACAACGTGCCGTCATTGGTTCCGTCGCTTCAAAGACGGTGATTTCGATGTTGACAACCGTTCGCGTGAAGGAAGACCAAAAACTTTCGTAGACTCTGAATTGGGGGCATTGCTCGATGAAAATCCGTGCCAAACCCAAAAAGAGCTTGCTTCAGCATTAGGAGTTACCCGCCAAGCCATTTCCCAGCGATTGCATGCGTTGGGAATGATTCAAAAACAAAGAACTTGGGTTCCTTATGATTTGAAGCCAAGAGACGTTCAGCGTCATTTTTCGCCTGTGAACAACTGCTCCAGGGCAAAAAAGGAAGGGTTTTCTTCATCGCACCGTTACGGGTGATGAAAAATGGATTCATTACAGGAACCCAAAGAGAACAAAATTATGGGGACTGTCCGGTCATGCCTCTACGTCGTCGATTCGACCAAATATTCACGCTGCGAAGGTTTTGCTATGTATTTGGTGGGAGCAGGGCGGTGTTATTTATTATGAGCTGTTGAAACCGAACGAAACCATCACTGGGGCACGGTATCGAACTCAATTGATGCGATTGAGCCGAGCACTGCGCGAAAAGCGACCACAATACGAGCAGAGGCACGAAAAAGTGATTCTACAGCATGACAACGCTCGGCCTCGCGTTGCCGAACCCGTTAAAACCTACTTAGAAACGCTCAAATGGGAGGTCCTACCCCACCCGCCATATTCCCCAAATATTGCGCCGTCCGATTATTACTTGTTCCGTTCGATGGCACATGGTCTGGCTAATCAGCAGTTCCGCTCATATGAAGACATCTCAAAATGTCTTGATTCGTGGATAGCCTCAAAAGACGAGCACTTCTACCGTGACGGTATTCGAACTCTGCCAAAAAGATGGGAAAAAGTTGTCGCTAGCGATGGGCAATATTTTGAATGATTCATTTGTAAACATTTTTTCACAATAAAGTTGCATTTTAATCAAAAAAACAGCGAGAACTTAGTTGCGCACCTAGTAATTAGACAAGTGAATTTATTTATATCAGAATCGAAAAGGTGATTCTAAAAGGGTAGACGTATTTAAGATCGTGTTACAATTAAAAAAATTGTAAAAAGAACTTTAACAATTATAAGAGAAACTTTAACAGGATTAAAAATTGTTTATTTAGGAATTTTGGATATGCAAAAAGGCCCTTGATAAGGTATCACGAGCAAAATTATGGGAGTATCTCAAGAAAACAAATGTTACTTAGAGCCATTTGATACATAATAGGTGTTTTTTAAACTACATGAGAACTATCGATATCGATAACTATGGTTTGACAGCTGATAACGTCAAACTGTGTTGACATTTCTGTTCAGTAAGGTTTGGCAAGTCATCATGAATCGTTTAACGCTAGAACAACGCTTCCAAATTGTGGAAGTTTACTTTGAAAAAAACAAATCTGTTCGCGAAATTCATGGAGCACTTCGTCCATTTTACGATCAACATAATCGGCCTAGTGAGCAAGCAATTCGTGCAGTTATTGATCGTTTTCGCACTAATTTTAGTCTTCTCGGTTCAAAACCATCAGCAAGAGAAAAAAATGTGCGCACAAGAGAATATTGCTGCTGTAGCGCGAAGTATTGAAGAAGACGCTGAAATGTCGATTCGTCGTCGTTCTCAACTTGTTGGCCTTAGTCCTTCGACTACGTGGAAAATTTTACGTAAGGATCTTGGCTGACGTGCCTATAAAATACAGCTCGTGCAAGAATTGAAGCCAAACGACCATCGTTTGCGTCGCATTTTTGCTGATTGGGCTTACTTGAAACTGGCCGAAGATGAGCATTTTTATCAAAGAATTGTGTTTAGTGACGAAGTTCATTTCTGGTTAAATGGCTACGGCAATAAGTAAAATTGTCGTATTTGGAGCGAAGACAATCCTCAAACCGTTAACGAATCACCATTACATCCATTAAAATTGACTGTTTGATGCGGTTTACACGCTGGTGACATCATCGGTCATTATTTCTTTCGAAATGAGGAAGCAGCTGCCGTTACAGTGAATGGCGAGCGCTATCGAGCCATGCTGACCGAATTTTTGTTTCCAAAACTTAATCAGCTAAACATCGATGACATTTGGTTCCAACAAGACGACGCAACTTCCATACAGCGCGCTTAACAATCGATTTATTGCAAAATCAATTTGGTGACAACTTATTTCCAGAAGTGGTCCTGTTCACTGGCCCCCTTGTTCGTGCGATTTAACGCCTCTGCATTACTTTTTATGGGGTTAAGTCATTGGTTTATGCCGACAAACCAGCAACTCTTGAAGCATTGCAAGCCAGTATTCAAGCCACCATTGACGCCATACGGTCAGATTTATTTGAAAAAGTAGTCAAAAATTGGACTAATCGAATGGACCATGTAACTCGTAGCCGCGACGGACGTATGCCGGAAATCATATTTAAAAATAAATGCCATGAAATTATTTACCAGGTTATAATAAAAAGAATTTCATTCCGACAATATTTCTGTCTTGTATTATCATTTAAAGTTCTCAAGCCCTTAAAAAAAACACCCGATTTAATAAATTGTTTTTTTGTAAGCTAATTTCCAATTTTTATGCAATTGTTTTGTCGAGTTTTTATTGCATTAAAAACAAACAACTCAAATACATAAACTTATTTTAAAATAATGATTATAATATCGATCGAAAACAACGCTAAAGTTAATTTGCGACGTTCGTATTTTGCAAAAAAATGCTATTTTAACTTAAATAAATTTACAACATACATTTGACATTTATGATTAACCGTAAACGAAAATGTGTTGCGTATCTTTTTGCAAACAAAACAAGTTATTTTACACACTTAATGTAGAACTGGTTTTGAACTTACTTCAGCAATGGCTTATTTAGAATTGCTTCACAATTACACAAGTACAAGTACGTTTATTCGTACGTGAGTCTTTTACGATAAGATTTTAAAATTAATTTCTTTAGAAAACTGATATTTACACGCAGTCTGATCACCTTTACTTCACTCGAGATTGAAAACACAAGCTAGCGAAAGTTTCGGATTCAGGCCAGTTACCGCCTTACTTGCGTTGAATAATATAAAATACTTTGTTTGTCAATGTTTGTCTTTCTATGAAAACGTTTTAAAAGTGCATCACGTTTCTAAGTGTACTCTTCAAAGACAAACACGTTAGGAACTATAAAAAAAAGTATACGTCAGTGTATTAAATTGTAATGTTTATTATTATACGACGACTTTATAGGTATATAAATTCTAGATTACTTCTCTTAAGCAATGTTTCTTATCATTAAGTCAATATTATAACAATTATTCCTTCCTGTCGATTTCTCTTACTAATTATTTGGCAATTATGTTAATTAAAATAAAACCTTTCTGTTTCATTACAAACACGCGGATTCGGAATTCATTTATAGAAGGTGAAGCCCTTGAAAATTCTTTATTAAGTTGATATTTTACATTTCAATCGCTTATTTCTGACAACATTTTTATAAATTAAACGTGTTATCTATTTAACATGAATGATTTATACGATTTATTGCATTTGATGTCGAAAACAACGTTAAAGTTTAATAAACGAAGTCGGCAATTGTGGTTAATATTAAAATAAATATATGACAAGATAAATATCTAAATATATGGGGCGATAAAACTAATTGTAAAATGTTTATCTTTGTTCTTGCAGAGCTATTAATGTGGATACTTTGTTAATGTTTAATTGTGTTTCAAGAATGGTTTTTTAAGAATGTATCTATACCAAGTACGAGGGTGATCTCAGAAGTACCCGACCCAACTAAGAAAATACAAAAATTTTGGAAAGAAATACATTTATTTTTCAACAAAATCTTCTTTTAGTTCTATGCACTTCTCCCATCGATGTTCAACAAGTTCGATACCCTTTTTGTAATAAAAACTATCTTGCTCCTCAAAATAGCAATTAACTGCCGACATCACTTCTTCATCATTGTAACATCTTTGACTGCTGGTCCATTTTTTCAAGTTTGTGAACAGAAAATAATCCGAGGGAGCTAAATCTGGTGAATAAGGTACATGAGGTAGCAATTCAAACTTTAATTCATTAATGTTGGCCATTGCAATAACGGATTTGTGAGCTGGTGCATTGTCTCGATGAAACAACACTTTCTTCTTAGCCATATGCGGCCGTTTTTGCTTGATTTCTTCACTCAAACGTTGCAATAAGTTCGCATAATACTCGCCGTTGATAGTTTTCCCTTTTTCAAAATAGTCAATGAAAATTATCCCACGCGTATCCTAAAAAACCGTTGCCATGACCTTGCCTGCAGATGAAACGGTTTTCGCCTCCTTTGGAACCGATTCTCCCTTTTAAGTCCATTGTTTTGATTGTTCTTTTGTTTCGGATGTGAAGTGATGGACTCATGTTTCATCCATGGTTGTGAAACGGCGCAAGAATTCTGCTTTATTGCTATGAAACTTCGTTACACACTCAATTGAAACATCACACGACACTGTTTTTGCTCGAGTATGAGCAAACGCGGCACTCATCTTGCACACAGCTTTCTCATGTAAAAATTTTCAAATAATATGCGATGTACCGCACTTTTTGAAATGTCTACTATGTCTGCCAGCTCGCGCATTTTCAGTCGACGATCATCCAGTACCGTTTTGTGGATTTTCTTCACCATTTCTGGAGTCGTCACCTCATTTGGTCGACCACTGCGATGCTCGTGTTGGCAGCTCGTACGGTCTCGTTTAAACTCTGCTACCCAATATTTCACTGTCGTAAACGAAGGAGCAGACTCACCCAGAGTGAATCCAGTTCAGCGTTTATATCGGTTGGGCTGTGGCCTTTCAAATAAAAGTGTTGTATCACGTAATGATGACTAATTTTCTCCATTTTTACAAATTCACTGAAAACGTTCACCATTGATGGCTGCCAAACAAATACTAAACAACGTGGCGTCTTCAAACTTGAAACATATGCTTTGCAGATTGTGTACTTTCTAATACAGTGCTATTTTTCAAACAACTACCGCCATCTCTAAATCAGGCCAGGTACTTATGGGACCACCCTCGTATGGCCAATAAATAGAATTAAAGATTTTGTACGAGGGATTACCAAAATCATAATTCAATAATTATACAGAAAATAACAAATGAAACTAAAATTACATGACGTCGTTCTCAATATAACTATATTATATGTATTTCAAAAAGAGAGTGACAAATTTCTGAACAGACCCCCAAGCTCAAAGTTGTTATCTTTAGTAGTAATTATAGGCAGTGTTAAACTCGGGCACTGGTTATACTATAACAGTCAGAGATATACTACAACAGTGAGAGACATACTCAATTACTTAGCTGAGCTTAGTTCATCGCTAATACTGTACCTTGTCTCAGAATAAGGAGTGATTCAACTATCCTATAGCTTAAAAATGTAAATTACCATCAAAATGAGACATAAACAGTTGTTAATGTGGTAGTTTGTCAACGATATTAATCTTTTTGTTTAATATATACAAATAAATGAAAAGAAATTCATTTTAATGGAAGTGTGATTTTACAAACATTACTTTTTGGATTAATATGTACAATCTATCCAAAATTAAGATTAAATATTAAAATAAATATTTTATGAAATTTTCTTTTCAATAGAAAAGCAATATATATATATATATATATACACTACCGGCCATATTTATTTGCCCACCCCAATTTTATGTGTTTCCTGAAATACGGTTTATCTTTCGAAAAATCTGTATTATAATTATTCAACAATATTATTAGTGGAAGTAATTCCATATGAATTTCTACGAAAATCTTAAATTGTTTATGATATATCGTAAAGGTGTCATAAATTGCAAAGCGACGACATCTGCAGATGACCGGCATCTAATACGGATAAGTAGACTCGATAGACGAAAAACAGCACCAGAAATTGCTGCTGAAATGAATAGAGCGCGTGCTAAACCAATTAGTGTGTCCACGGTACAGAGAAAGTTATGGCAAGCGGGTTTATACGGAAGAATTGCTCTGCGAAAACCACTACTACGAAAGCAAAACAAGATAAAACGACTAAATTGGGGTAAAGAACATAAGAATTGGACGATTGATCAGTGGAATAATGTGTTGTGGACAGACGAATCGAAGTTTGAACTTTTCGGTAGTAAAAGGCGAATATTCGTAAGCAGATCCGCAGGAGAAAGAGTACTGCCAGAATGTATTGCGCCTACCGTAAAACATGGAGGAAGTTCAGTAATGATTTGGGGGTGTTTCGGTGGAAGATCTGTAGGTGATCTCGTCAAAATTAAGGGAATCCTAAGAAAAAAAGGCTACGAGGAAATTTTAGAAAATAACGCTGTTCCTTCAGGACCAAGGATTCTTGGCGAAAACTTTGTATTTCAACAGGACAACGATCCGAAACACACTTCTGAACCCCATAGAGCTTCTTTGGAAAGAATTGGACCGGAAGGTTCGAGAACGTGCTCTATCATCCACCACTGTACTGTGGGAACAACTTCAAGAAGCCTGGGCACAAATTACAGAAGATACACTGCAAAAATTAATTGAAAGGATGCCGCGGTTATGTGCCGCAATTATCAAAAATAAAGGTGGGCACATTGATGAGAGCATAATTTAATAATAATTAATGATAAAGTTTTTATATAAGAAAAATGTAAATATTTTATGTTTATTTTACACTATTGTATTGGTACAATAAAAAAATTTTCAGTACACATTTGATAGATTAATAATTTTGGCTAAAACAAAGGGTGGGCAAATAAATATGACCGGTAACGTACATACATTTGTAATTGTCATACATTATTGATATTCATATCAAACTTATTTGTGGAATTCAAGGTAAAATGTATACTACTGTTAAAATTTATTATAAAACTTCATCAAAAATACAACAAAGATTATAAATATGTAATTAAACGTTTATAGGTTATCTAACATTCATTTATCCATAGTAAACTTGCCTGTTCAAGAACCAATGAAATCTCTTAAAAATATGTACTGTTTAGGCGCAATGTTTGAATCACTCCTTCTTATTCTGAGACAAGATATAAACATAATTAAAAAAACTTACTTTAAAGTACTGGAAATATATTAACAATTTTCATTTTAGTTTAATGTATATAATATTTTATATTGGTAGTAATATTTATACAAACTGAAGACATTATTAAAGTATTTGTAATTATATTATTTACATTTTCTTTATTAGAAAATAAGTAACATCCAGTTTAAATAAGGCTCAAATAAGTAGAATCATTGCCATATTAGATACAAATAAAAAACATTCCAAAATATAATTGAGTTAGACAACCATTTATGCAAGCGTTCGCATCATTTATTTATTCAAACCTCGTGGATCAGACAGTTGCGAATTGCGTTTTGGAATCTCAACATATCTAATGTATTAATGTCTACCATTGAGTTATTGTCGTGTGACTAGTACACCAAGGCCACCCATCTCAGAGCATCAGCAGAACTAACCCACCTCGTTTACCGACTAGAAGTAGTGCCACTGCATGTTAAATTGTTCTTTCTTTTATTCTTTAATATTTCTTCTTCTTCTTTGTACTGTATACAATTTCAATGAATTCATTCGCCCAATTTCTTTACATAGGATAAAAATATTCAATGGGAAAGCAGCGCTAAATGAGAAATCAATTCAATCTAAACAGAAACTGGAACCCTAAATTGGGACGAGTTTGAAAATTGTACTTAAAGGCATAAATAGAAGAAAATAGGAAACTAGACAAAAAAAATTTAGAAGTAACAACAGAAAAGTATTTAATATTATCGTGTCTTCTTAAGCACCAAGAAAGTGTCAAAAGAATTGAAGAATTAAAAAAAGTAGTTCCACCAATATCTTGTGAATGCAGAATTTTGGACTGATAGAAAGAAGCAGAAGAAAATATGAGCAGCAGACATGAAACTTTTCACAACTTTTTCACCTATCATCAGACAAACTTATAGTATGTTATTAACGAATGATTTTAAAGAGATGACACGCTCTTGTTCTTTCCTTTGTACATTAATATATTTGAACGACAGAAGCAGGTGTTGCTTTTCATTATTTTTCTGTATCGAAGAGATACGATAACCTCGCAAGGAATCGTTCGCTAATAACACAAGTTTACCTGATGATGAGTGAATCTCTGAAACACATGTAGTAAACAGGGTGCTATTAACATTTGAATTATTCTTTTTGAACAAAATAATAAGTGCGTATTCATCTCGTTAAAGTCGGTAATAAGGTTTCCAACGCTTTAAAATCTTGGCGCATATGTGGGCAACAACCGGCCCGCGAGACATTGTTGTATTATTTCATGTCTGATATCTATCGCTAAAAATTATGAACACTACTTTTAAACGCGACCCGCGAACCTATTTGCACATTAAAATTTGGCAAACAACATGTCAAAGGTTGCCCATGCCTGTCTTAGCGGGTTGTCAATAGATGAATGTTAAAAGAATAATACAAATGTTAATAAGCCCTATTAATAACACAAGTTTACCTGACGGTGAATGAATTCTCGGAAACATATGTAGTAGACAGGGTGTTATTAACATTTGAAAGATTCCTTTTAACATTAATCTTTTGGTAATTCGCCGAGTTTTAAAGTGTTCGTCTGAATAAGCACTGGTAAGAGATGACACGCTTTTTTGTTCGTACATTCGTATGTTTGAACGACCAAGAGAGGAACTGCTTTTTCAAGAATACTTGTGTGAAGATTTTAAATGGCAACCTGCAATCTTTAATTTAAATCGGATCGTAACGATATAATAGTTGAGCGTAGATACCTCACAATGGAATTTTAGACTGTAAGTGCAATACCAAAGACTTAGCTAACTTGCAAATGAAGCCTCAATTACAACTATATGCCAGGTGTACCGGAAAGTCGTTACCGGTTTTCTCGTAAAAAAACTATGTAATTTCCAAGAAAATGGAAAAATTTATTTATTCAAAGTATTGGCTATTTGATTCTACACATCTTGACCTTCTTTCAGGCAATTTATGGATGCCATCCCAAAAAAACTGTTTGTCCTCTGAGCAAAATCATTCCTCGAACTATTTTCTAACTTCTTCGAAATTGGCGAAGTGCTGCACTGCAAGCACGTGTCCCATTATGCGAAAAGGTGATAGTCGGACGGGCCAAGGTCTGGAGAGTACGACTGGTGCGATATTATGTCCCACCCAAGTGCTTTCAACGCTTCCTTGACCGGTTTTGCTATATGAGACGGCGCGTTATCGTACTGTAAATCACTTTAGCGTGTCTTCGAGCCCATTCTGGACGTTTCTCTATCAATGGATGGTTCAAATTAATAATTTTTTGTTAGTAGCGATCAGTATTAACAGTTTCACCAGGTTTTAACAGTTCGTAATGCGCCACGCCACTCTTGTCCCATCAAACACAGAGCATTGTCTTGCGACCAAAACGATTAGGTCTTGGAGTCGATGAGTCGGCATCACCAGGTGATGATTTTTTCCCCTTAGGGCTTTCGAAATAAATCCATTTTTCATCACCCGTCACTATTCGATGCAAATGACTTCCGATTATATCTTTGAAGCAGCATTTCACAGATGATTTTTCGATTTTCCATTTGCCTGTCATTCAATTGATGTAGCACCCATTTTCCAATCTTTTGGATTTTCTCATTGCTAGTAATCGATCGCTAATCGTTTGTTGAACCACATTTAACGCTTCCGCCAACTGCTTTTGAGTTTGTGTTGGGTCTTCATCCAATAACTCCTGCAGTTTCGCATCTTCAAACTTTTTCGGTCTACCAGAACGTTTGTCTTGAAGCTTCAGTCGGTAGAATAAAATGACATAAGTGTCAAATCATAACTTAACCTTAAGCCTAGCGACATCTGTTAGAAAAATCGGTAATGACTTTCCGATACACCTGATATAAATATGCCACGTAGTACTATTAACTTATCTAACACTACACATGTAAAAATGAGCACTTGGGTAAAAAAAAAACACTCTGTATACACGTTAAGATATATATTATTTATTATTGCTGTTAATAATAAGTACAACCTATACATATATTATTTGAATTAATCAAAATATTAGACAATATATATATGAACATATATAAACTATAATAACAAGATAAAATAATAGATTTAAAAAAGATATAATAAAAATAATAACAATTTTTTTCTTCTCTCTTCATTGGAATGACTAACAAAAAACACACAGCCTTTGGAATTTTCCAAAAAAAATATATTTCGAACAAAATAGACATAAGAAAAAAAAACAGAATTAAATATATATAAATATAAAATTCAGGTCACTCAATAAGAAATAAATATCGATATACATATGTAAAGTCTCTCATTTGAATATAAAATTTCCGGAAAAAGATAATTTTGTTTTTTTTTAATAAAAAAAAACTCGTTGAATTTTAAATTTCGCGCGTAAAATTTAAAGCAATACACAACTGGTATTATTTATTTTTTTGTACTTGGAATGGAATAATTACGAACTTTAAAGCTGTATGCAACAGAAAATAAATATTTAATAATTAGTGAAGGTAATTAGATTATTTATTTAGAATTATTTGCGAATCTTCGGGGCCTTTGAAACTTCAATAAAATTTTTAATATTTTTTTAAAAAATTATACATTATGAGATAATTCAAATAAATAATTTAACATACCTTATTTTCATATCTATGATCAAAATATACATTTTTATATACAAAAAAAATAATATATTAATTTTAAAAAAAAATCTTTTTTTTGAAAGAAAAAAGTTTGTTATTTAAATAGAAAATACCTAAATATCAATTAAAAATATTGTTAAATAACTAAAATAAAAATCTATAGGTACTAAAAATTTTGGTTTACTTCCGTTTATTGTCGCAATAAAAAAATATTAATTCAAATATTTCTAAAAAAATTCCGCATAATACTATTGTATAACCAATAAGCTCGTACAACTTATAAATGTAACATGTGACTATCTCTGGGGTGATTTTCGTATTCTATAACGACTCCCTCTTCATTTGGTTTTATATTGTCGGACTCTAGATGCAGTTTCTTTTCTATTTTACTTGTCGGTACCAACACCAACGAGTCATGTGGACCTTTCATCAAGTGCCCCGTATCTAATCCGACGGTTTCGACTTCCCCGACGAAATGATGGGTATGGGTTTTGTGGACACTCTCCGGAATGGTGTTGGAATCGGTTGGATTACTTTGGATGCCCATAGCGATATGGCTACCTTTATACACCCCAAGGCCTTAAAAAATTTTTAGAGATTTTAAAATATTGTGTTGTAAAATTATGAAATTAATGGCAAACGTATATATTTGGACTGCGGTGTATATACAACCGTAGTGAATTAACATATGTACACCGACGTCCAAAAGTCAACTTCTATGTATAAAATGAGCTTTGAAACAACAGCTGGGAAATATGGTACAATTAGTTGGAAATAATTCGTAAAATTTGGTAGATTTACTTGCAAGCCAGAAGAAGAAGAATTACAACGGTATCTAAAAATATGGGCGGAAGAACTAAGGAAGAGAAGAATGAAAATAAACTCAGGTAAAACAAAAGTGATGACCATTGGTGACAACAACAAGGAATTGAATATAGAATTAAATAGACAAAGGATCGAGCAAGTGGATGTATTTAAATACTTAGGAGTGAATATCCAAAGAGAAGGGCGTATTGATGAAGAAATTCATCAGCAAAAAGGAAATTACCATGAAGACCAAAATGGCAGTGTATAAGACAATCTTTAGGCCAATCTTAACATACGGCAGTGAAAGCTGGGTGCTAACACGAGTAACGGAAAGTAAAATAAACGCAATGAATATGAAATATTTAAGAAGAGTCAAAGGCATCACAAAGCGGGACAGAGTAAGAAATGATAAGGTCAGACAAGAACTGCAGGTGGATCCAATAAACACCGTAATAAAAAGAAATCAGTTGAAATGGTTCGGACATTTGTGCAGAATGGGTGATGGTAGGCAAGTGAAGCAGGTATGGGAGGCAAAAGTACAAAATAGAAGAGGAAGAGGACGGCCAAAGAAAACGTGGAACGATGAGATAGCGGCGACTCTCAAGGAAAGAAATGTGACATGGGGCGAAGCAAAGAAAACTGCCAAAGACAAAAAAGAATGGAGAAAATTTGTACATGGTTAAACTGAAGTATAATACACCTTACACCTGCTGGTAGAAAGATTTTGATTATATATATATACGAGGGAGCGTTTTTATATTCGCGGAATGGGGGACAAGGGGTGGAAATAAAAAAACCAAATTATTTTTCTTTTTCAATATATTCACCTGCAAGACGGATACATTTTTCACATCTTTCAATTAATTTATTTATACCCTCATAAAAAAATGATTTCTCTTTATCTGCAGAATACGCCGAAACTGCCTCCTTGACTTCATCATCGGCAGAAAATTTTTTACCCCGCAGCTCTTTTTTCATTTTCGGAAACAGGTAATAATCACTCGGGGCCAGGTCTGGGCTGTAGGGTGGGTGATTCACAATTTCGAAGCCCACCTTATGCAGGGCAGCTAACGCAACGCGGCTCTTGTGGACGGGCGCGTTGTCGTGCAAAAGCAGAACACCTTTTGTCAATTTTCCCCGTCTTTTCTCTTTAATGGCTTCTTTTAGTCGCTCTAATATTGAAGGGTAATATTCTCCGGTTATAGAAACACCTTTATCTTTATAATCAATCAACAATATTCCTTCCGAGTCCCAAAATACCGTTGCCATGAGTTTCCCAGCTGATTGTGACACTTTAAATTTCTTGGGAGGTGCTGTGCCCTTTTTATGCCACTGCATGGAGTCTTGTTTGGACTCAGGTTCATAATGATGAACCCAAGTTTCGTCTCCAGTAACAATTCCACTCAATACACCATCCTTGTCTTCATTACAGAGGTCCAAAAATGCATGCGAACACTCTACGCGCTGTTGTTTTTGCGGCGGTGTGAGCATTCTCGGCACCCATCTTGCGCTGACCTTAGACATGCCGAGATGATCGTGTAGGATTTTAAAAATTGTTGTATCGGATACTCCAACCATTTCTGCGAGTTGTTTCTTCTTTAGTCGAGCATCTTCGAGTACAATTTGTTCAACTTTTTGGATAAGTGCTGGCGTGGTCACCTCAATGCTCCTGCCCGGCCTCGGGTCGTCTTCAAGGGATTCCCTTCCTTGTTTAAATAAACTATGCCACTTGTACACCATGGTTTTCCTGGATAAGAGTCGCCGTAAACCAATGACATCTCATTCATTATGGTCGCGACTGATTTTCCTTGCCTAGTAAGGAACTTTATAACGGCACGATATTCGATTTTTTCCATATTTCACTTTTCACTCCTGATTATGTTACTTGGTTGACGATAGCTCAAAGACTAACTGTCTAATAACAATGAAACTTCGTATTTATACTAATCATGAGTCGCTGCACAGGCCACGCCCCCAATACGCCTACTCACCCCTCTACAACCCGCTCATTCCGCGAATATAAAAACGCTCCCTCGTATATTGTACGCCTAAATAAACATTTGCATTCCGTGTCTATCATCATGTTCCTAAGAGGTTGGTAACGCCTACTCACCCCTTTACAACCCGCTCATTCCGCGAATATAAAAACGTTCCCTCGTACATTTAAGTTGGTTACCAAAGTAAGGAGATGAATGTTAAAAGGAATCATTCAATTGTTAATAACACCCTGTGTGCTACGTATGTTTCCGAGAATTAACTCATCGTCAGGTAGACTTGTGTTATTAACGAAAGATTCCTTCGTAGAGTTTATCGTATTTTTTCGTGTCGTATCGATAAAGTCTACGAAGGAATCGTTCGTTAATAACACAAGTCTACCTGATGATGAGTGAATTCTCCGAAACATATGTAGTACAGAGGGTGTTACGAGTACTAACATTAGAATGATTCCTTTTAACATTTATTTATTCGACAAATCGCCGTGGTAGCAAGTTATACCCGCTCTGGGAACTTTGTTCTCAAACAGTGAGATAGACGCGTTCTCGCTTCATCGTTTAATACACTCTTGTGTTGGACGAGAGAGGCAAGCAATGTTTATTCAAAGTAAGGAGAGACAAAAATTGCAAAATCTATACAGAGAGACTTGTAAAGATAGATTCACCTTTGCAATTCGTAATGTACATAAAAAATCATTGTAACGGGCCTGAGATATTCCATTTTTATCTGTATTGGATGCCCAGAAGCCTTTACGAGTCTTTTTCTATCAAAACATGACGAAGCAAAATGAAAAAAATTTTACGAACAAATTCTGCAAAATCTGTACAAGAACTAAGGCAAAAACAATGATATTTGTTATTGTATTTGTGATGCTTTAAAGAGTGGTTACTAAAATCCAAGGTTATATTAGCCAATAGCAACTTAGGTGGATTTCAAAAATTATTGTTTAGATCCTGCCGTTGGAATTTTAAAATTGAATTTTCATTACATGGGTTAACTGAAGAAGGAAAACTGGGACTCGTATTCATAAAAAAAATTTTATCTCAGCTGAGACGTATTAGTGTTCTACTGTAATCGATATTTGCTGCTATTTTTTGCAACATCTTCTATTGATATCAAAATGTCTTACCGGCGTGGCTGCCTTCGATTCCGAAGTTTTTAATATTATAAGTCTTCCCCAAATTTTCCGCGTCCCTGTTTATATCGGCATTCTTTTTCGACGTATCCATATCAACCAAGTAATTTCCCAAACCAAAGTTTCTATGTTTTTCCAGCAAATCCTGATCGCGTTTGATGTTCAACATGACCTCCTTGATCTTCCCAACGTCTATTTCTTCACCGCTAACCGAATTGAAAAGAGATATCAAATTTTTCGAATTTATATCGCCTCTGGGATTCTCTAAAATCTCCACTAACTGTTGAAGGATACCGTTCTCCTGTTTGGCCTTGTTATTTTCTATAAGAGACTTCAACATCTGCACCAGCTTCAACTTGAGTTGATCTCTCTGCTCCTCCATGATATTAGTGGTGTTCGAGCTGATATCAGTTCGATCTTTCGGTAGATTCAAGAGTTCCCTGACGTCATCGTGGGATGAATTAAAGGACAGCAACGTTGCGTTACCGTAAAGGATAGCGAATAGGTCCGGAGGTAATTCTGCCGTGCTCTCATCTGTTAACTCGCAATCCGTACTTTGAACTTTGTTGCAAGGCAGACAAGTACAATTCGTAATGATTTGGACACGTTTTTGCACGGTTCTGGGACCATCTTCGTTTTGGTCGTCTGCTTTTAAATTAACCTGTGATAAAACTAATTTTTATTAAATATAATTGGAGAAAGTACAGGGCGTATCACGACTATTTTATACGTATAAAACACTTCGTTTTTCCTCAACGGCAAAAGGTGACTGAAGTCTTCTTCACTCACCTTTTGCGATTTCAATGAATCGATTATTTGTATTCATCGCTGTGATACTTCCTGCAATTTCAACGCAATTTACTAGCTTACATGATAACATCTGGTATCTACAGGTTGACAGCTGTCGCAGTACGGTCCTATGAGTTCACCAGGTTCAGCAGGTTGTGTTCTAGGTATGCTGTAACTGTAGCAAGCTCCGACACACACATTATTGTCAATTGTTTTCGATTCGTACCCTGGTAATGCGACGACTTGTTTTATGGGTGTGGTTTGACACCACGAATGCCTTTCAGGATATAGGACTATGTTATGTATCTAAAAATAAATATTACAATTCAATTTTTTTTTGTCGTTTGTTTCAGAAAAAACTGAAATGAATAGACGCATTGTTAAATATAATAAGAAATCTTCCAGTCATGTTACGAATATTATAATAAAGTGTTCCAGAATCAAATACAAATACAAATACCATACGTAGCTTCTTGTTTTTTTTTAATTTTTAAATATTACAAGGGTAAATTTTGGTACGTAGACTTCCGCGGTCGTGGTCCATGCTATCTGCTTCTGGGTTTCCGGACTGGAACCGCGTCACTAGTATATCTGCCGACGTTTCGTACCCAGATATTACAAGGGTAGTCTGAAAAGTTTCCCGTCTAACACAGAAGCAAGTATTTTTTGTCAAATTTAGTTTCATTTTTCGAAGTGTCCATTGTAAGTCCATACACTTTTACCAGCGATACCCTCATCTCTTTAATTTGTCCAAATAATAGTTGGCATCATGTTCTACTAAATAGGCTATCTTCCGAATTAAACTTTAAGCTTAAGCAACAGAAAAAGTTACTGAAGGCAGATTTTGTGAATACGGTGGGTCATCAATCAATTCGAATCCCGATTCGTCATTTTTTTTGCCATGGAGACCACTGAAGTGCGTTGTTATGTAGAATAAAACTTTCTCCTTCTTCAAAGGGAGTCGTTTTCCCGCGATTTCAGCCTTTAACTTGTCAAGTAATGATGCGTAGTATAGCCCAGTTATTGTTTTCCCATTTTCAAGATAGTCGATTAACACACACAACAATCAAGCTGGTACAACGTCTAAATTCAGCTGATCAAAATTTCACTCTGGCAAATGATGGTGCAGTCTCGGTAATTTTGGACTTAATTTGCAATAAATTCGGACGCGACTGGTACACTATATTGTATTTCAAAAAAAGAGACAAATTTTTGAAGAGACCCAAATGGAAGTTAATTCACATTTTTATAGGTTGTAATTTGAGCTTTGGTCTGTTCAGAAATTTGTCTTTTTTTTTTGAAACACAGTATACAATGTGCAGTCTAGTGGTACTTATATTAATTCATTTGAAGAGATGTGTGAATCAGTATACACGAGGATATCTGTTTATATTTTGGGAACTGGCAACACTGCCTTCGATCTGATGATTGCATCGTGAAATTTTTTTGACAATATATTTATCTTGACAGTTTTATTATCCGGCCGCTATTTCTATTGTTGACAGTAACTTGAAAATTTTATGTCAGCGAAAAAATGGAATTAACTCGCAAACATTTGCGTGCAATTATTTTTCATAACTTTCAGCGTGGATTATCTCAACAAGAATGCATCGACGAGATGAATTCTTATTATGGTGATGCAGCACCATCGAAAACTACGGTATATCGTTGATATGGTGAATTCAAACTTGGACGGCGTTCTTTGGACGATGAATTTCGTGAAGGTCGTCCCACAAATGTTATTGTGTCGGAAAACATTAATGCAGTGTCTGAATTGATAATGCAAGACCATCATGTGACATACCGTGTGATCGAGGCATCTCTAGGTATTAGTAACACCAGCGTGCATAAGATCCTGCATGAACACTTAGCCGTTATGAAGCTATGTTCACGTTGTGTACCACATAATTTGACAACCGCTCAAAAAAGGACTTACGTCGATTGGTGCCAAGAAATCCACAGAAAATACAATAGCGGTGCTTCAAAAAACATCTATAAAGTCGTCACAGGTGATGAATTTTGGATTTATAGGTATGAGCCCAATAGTAAACAGCAGTCGACCGTGTGGGAATTCCAAGATTAGCCAAAATCAACAAAAGTTGTTCGCGCTCGAAGCACATCAAAACAAATGGTCGCTTATTTTTTCGGAAAAACTGGTCACGTTGTAACTGTGCCTTTAAAGAGTTGCAGAACGGTTAATTCCGAATGGTACACAACTTGTTTGCCAAAAGTTTTTGAAGAAATAAGTAAAACAAACCAAAAACGACAGATCATTCTCCACCATGACAATGCGAGCTCTCACAGGTCGGTTCAAACAATTAAATATTTGAGCAAAACATTGAATTGATGAGCTTTCCGCTGTAGAGCCCTGATCTAGCACCCTGTGACTTCTTTTTGTTCCCACAAGTGAAGAATAAACTTCGTGGTCAACGGTTTTCTGCGTCGGAAGAGGCAGTTGAGACATGCAAAACTCATATTTTGAAGATACCGCCTTCACAGTGCCATCAATGCTTTTCGGATTGGTTTAAACGAATGCAAAAGCGCATTGATTCTCAAGGCGAATATTTTGAACAGCAATAAAACTATTTTCGATAATAAAAAAAGTTTTTTTCTTTGCTATTACCGAAATATAAACGGCTTCCCTCGGATTTGAGCAAAAAAATGGTCATCACATATGATATTAAAGCAAATAATGTACCGGTATGATCATTTTTTCTTTCTTTATCACAAATATCACACACCACTGCCCAATATTTCTTCATATACACCAGCCTAATAATAAGACATTTTATTTCCATTCTTTTGCCTTTAACTGATCACTCAAAAACACACAATGTTCAACACTTTTTAGGATGGCAATTGATTGATGAAGAATTGCTACAACACAAGAAAGATAGAACTACTATCGTGCCATCTACACTTTACTTCGATAAATTATCAAACGATTTTGCAAATCTCATCAACCAACGACTTACCTTATGTTCTCTTTCACCTAATATAGGCGCTGTCCAACTCAAAATGCATACTAATGCGATACGCAGCATGGTATATTATATCTGAAAAAAATAATTCGTTAAATATTTCAAACGAACACACACTATAAATATAAAGCACAACACGTCACAATAGGACACATTGGTAACGTCCAACTTGTTTGACTTGTAAGTAAAAATGACTAAAGAATAAAAATAGATGGTCCACTAGGAATCAATGAGAAAAGTTTAAATCCAATATTAAACGATCGAAGTTGCTTATGGATATTTATACATTTGTTTTTGGTATTTTGTATTTTTTTTTAAATAAACCGCTATCAACATCTCTGTCGATATGAACTGTAGGTCAGATATGAAAACAAGTTTTTATTTTAGCTTCTAATTTCAACATTATTGCAAGTGCAATTTAAGATTATTTTTGCCTATTAGAGAATATGTAGGGGAAATATTGGGGGCATGCAAAATAATTGTGAGTAAATAATGGCGATAATTATCATATTCCAATTCTATTTTTTCTTGTCTTTACAATAGCCTTTTTTGTACGATTATTTTTAAACATACTGATATTATTATTACCAAATAAAGTTTGTACGCAAAAAAAGATTAATTTTTTTCCTATACAAGGTTTGTTCAATACTATTGCAAGAACGCTTTTTCGGCAAGAGATTTTGATAGGTGATAATTAAGACTCATAAACGAGTGCGCACTCATTGGCAGAGATGATATATTTCGAAAGTGGTTGGATATACCCGAAGTCGAGATTCATATGCGTATGGTATGTGTATGAATGCCGGATTAGATTGATGATGGCGAATCGACGGTGTTCTTTATTCTCGACGAGTGTTAATAGACTTCTTAACCGATTTTCGACATTAGAATACAGTCGCACTATTATTAAATGTATTGTTAGCAATATCAACATTTTACCGTACAGTATTTTTGTGTATAAAGGACGCGCGAATGCGCAACGTGATGTACCATATCATAAATTTCTATATGACTTTATTTTTATGTTAAGTGTGTACAACATTACACAATATTGTAGATTATTCAAAATTCTTCATTAAGAATTTCGAAACTTTTGGGGGAAATACGTTCCGGAATGGAGATTGCCAACAACAGTACAATTTTCCTCGGGTGAAAAACTCGATTACGGATCAAGTAAACGCAGAGTTAAAAGATCAGAAGATATGGCTTTGGACGATGGGAGTCGTGAAGGTCGTCCCACAAATGTTGTTGTGTCGGAAAACCTTAATGCAGTTTCTGAATTGATAATGCAAGACCGTCATGTGACATACCATGCGATTGAGACATCTCTAGGTATTAGTAACACCAGCGTGCATAAGATCCTGCATGAACATATAGCCGTTAAGGAGCTATGTTCACGTTGGGTACCACATAATTTGACAACCTCTCGAAAAAGGACTCGCGTCGATTAGTGCTAAGAAATGCACAAAAAATATAATGGCGGTGCTTCATTTATAAAGTCGTCACAGGTGATGAATTTTGGACAGCAGTCGACTGTGTGGGTATTCCGAGATGAGCCAAAACCAACAAAAGTTGTTCGCGCTCGAAGCAAATCAAAACAAATGGTCGCTTATTTTTTCGGAAAAACTGGTCACGTTGTAACTGTGCCTTTAAAGAGTTGCAGAACGGTTATGAATGGTACACAACTTGTTTGCCAAAAGTTTTTGAAGAAATAAGTAAAACAAACCAAAAACGACAGATCATTCTCCACCATGACAATGCGAGCTCTCACAGGTCGGTTCAAACAATTAAATATTTGAGCAAAACATTGAATTGATGAGCCTTCCGCTGTAGAGCCCTGATTTAGCACCCTGTGATTGCTTTTCATTCGCATACGTAATAAACTTCGTGGTCAAGGGTTTTCTACACCGGAAAAAGCAGTTGAGGCATTCGAAACTCATATTTTGAAGATACCGCCTTCACAGGGCCATCAATGCTTTTCGGATTGGTTTAAACGAATGCAAAAGCGCATTGATTCTCAAGGAGAATATTTCGAAAAGCAATAAAACTGTTTTCGATAATAAAATTTTTTTTGTTTGATATTCCGTTGATGGTAGATGAAACAACAGATGCAAGAAAAAATTGTATTTTAAATGTGTTAGTATGCACTTTAAAAAGCGGTGAGATTTCCTTGGCTCTTCTTTTACGTAGTAGAATATTACAGAAGACAAATGCGGAAGGATAGTAGAAACTATAAAACATACCTTTGGGAAGTTCAATATATCGGCAACCCAACTTGTAATGTTGGTTACAGATTTGGATTCGAATATGGTTAAAGCTGGAAGTTTCTAAATCAATCTTATCCTCAATTGCTTCATGTAATCTGTTTGCTCCATGCATGTCATCTTGTAGCTGAATTTATTAGAAGCAGTTATCCAACAGTATACCAATTTATAGTTTCTACCAAGAAAGTTTTTGTTAAACCCATTGTTAAACGCATTCGTGAGTTAAAACTGCTTGTCCGGACATTCCCCGGCCACCAAGGCCAGAGGTGACGAGATTAGGAACGTGGCTTAAAGCTGTTTTATTATGAATTTTTTTTACATATTATTAAACCTTGTATCTTAAATTTAAATACGGAAGATGCTCCAGCAATTTTAGTAAGTCAGCGGCTGGTTTCAGATACCGAAATCCATACTCAAATAGAGCAAATTTTCGAAAATAATTCAATTCTTCTAGATGCTATTTCCAAATTAGAGAACACCAAGCTGTCATTACATGAAGCGCTAAATATAGTATATTACCTCAAAGCCTCATTAGGAAATCTAACAGATACTACAGGAAAATTAACAACCGATAAATTGTGTGCGGTTATAAAAAACAATCCCGATTTTCAAACTAGAGTGCGTATAAACAAGAGTTTAAATGAAAAACAAAAGCGCGAATGCTATGCGAACGTCCTTTTTAAATTCGCGAACATCACATCATTAGACGCAGAACGCTTCTTTTCCAAATACACTGACATATTTTCACCTCGTCGTAGGAGTATGGCTGAGTCAGCACTGGAAGGCATACTAATGTCACAATACTGCAGTGAATTTTTGCGTCACTCTAGATCAACACAAAAAAAAACTAAAACAGTAAGTAATTACATTTATTATTTTTAATATTGGTAGTAACTGAGCCGTACGCTATTGCGAAAGCACTCGTTTCTGCAGCCTTAGTTCATACTTGTAGGACGAATCAAATATATTAAACAACTTTAATTCAATATTCTTCTTCTTAGTTCTAAACCGTTTCTACCTTTTATGTGTAAGGCTTGAATATTCTTATGGTTCTTAATATATTATTTTGTGATTGAAATATACTTTTCCAATTTTAAAAATGTAGAAGAATTAATGATAAATAAACCGTCTCCACAATACCTCTTCAACGAAATTGATAGGTTGCAAAGGTTTTCTTTGAGGGAACAAGAAATAACGGGTGTTTTTTTAAGAGTTTGAGAACTTAAAATGATAATACAAGACAGAAATATTGTTGGAATGAAATTTTTTTATTTTAATCTGGTATATAATTTCATGGCATTTATTTTTTAAATATTATTTCCGGCATATATCCGCCGCGGCTATGAGTTACATAGTCCATTCGATCAGTCCAATTTTTGACTACTTTTTCCAATAAATCTGACCGTATGGCGGCAATCGTGGCTTGAATATTGGCTTGCAATGCTTCAAGAGGTGCTGGTTTGTCGGCATAAATCAATGATTTAACATAGCCCCATAAAAAGTAATCCAGAGGCGTTAAATCGCACGAACGAGGGGGCCAATTAACAGGAGCACTTCTGGAAATAAAGTTGTCACTAAATTGATTTTGCAATAAATCGATCGTTAAGCGCGCTGTATGGCAAGTTGCGCCGTCTTGTTGGAACCAAATGTCGTCGATGTTTAGCTGGTTAATTTTTGGAAACAAAAATTCAGTCAGCATGGCTCAATAGCGCTCGCCATTCACTGTAACGCCAGCTCCTTCCTCATTTCGAAAGAAATAAGGACCGATGATGTCGCCAGCGTATAAACCGCACCAAACATTCAATTTTAATGGATGTAATGGTGATTCGTTAACGGCTTAAGGATTGTCTTCACTCCAAATACGGCAATTTTGCTTATTGACGTAGCCATTTAACCAGAAATGAGCTTCATCACTAAACACAATTCTTTGATAAAAATGCTCATCTTCGGCCAGTTTCAAATGAGCCCAATCAGCAAAAAGGCGACGCAAACGATCGTTTGGTTTTAATTCTTGCACGAGCTGTATTTTATAGGCACGTAAGTCAAGATTCTTACGTAAAATTTTCCGCGTAGTCGAAGGACAAAGGTCAACAAGTTGAGAACGACGACGATTCGACATTTCGGCGTCTTCTTCAATACTACGCGCTACAGCCGCAATATTCTCTTAGGTACGCACATTTCTTTGTCTTGCTGATGGTTTTGAATCGAAAAGAGTAAAATTAATGCGAAAACGATCAATAACTGCACGAAATGCTTGCTCATTAGGCCGATTATATTGACCGTAAAATGGACGAAGTGCTCTATGAACTTCGCGAACAGATTTATTTTTTTCAAAGTAAATTTCCACAATTTGGAAGCGTTGTTCTAGCGTTAAACGATTCATGATGACTTGCCAAACCTTACTGAATAGAAATGTCAACACGGCTTGACATTATCAGCTGTCAAACCATATCGATGTCGATAGTTCTCATGCAGCTTAAAAAACACCCATTGTATATATACAAATACCAGCTTAATTAACAAATAAATTTATTTTAAAGACATTTTTAGAAGGGAAAACTAGATCGATATTCAAGAAAATATAGAAGTTCTTATTTAAAAAAATTAACACAGATTTGGACTATCCGCATTTTCCAAAACAAAATAACTGTAAATATTTAAATCGTTCCTACAAGTTCAGTTTAAAATATCAAATTCATCTGAGATATTTACATATACTGCGTTAAGGCATAACTTTCACTTTCTAATATAGAAACGGCACAACAAGGATTTAAATTTGACCATTTCAAGTCTGCCGACCGAAACCACTTCGTGTGTTCAACACCTGCCATAAGCAAATATGAGAAATACTTATCCCTATTAACTACACTCTGTAACAAAATATCAACATTGCGTAGACTCTTCTGGCAGTCTGCATTTTGATTTTACAACTGTTACCATGTGTCTATCCATAACGTTGGCGCACATGTTCATGGCTTCAGGTAAACCACTTTTCTTACGAAATGCTTAGTGAATGACACTGAATGTGTGGGTTTTGTGAATGAACTCAAGTATTGGACGCCCACGTTTTTTCGACGTGGACAGAGTTGGATTAAGGGATTTTAATGATAAAAGCGTTTAAGAATTTTAATTTGTATTATTCTAAATATGATTAGTAATATTGATAATTCGTAGTATCTAGTAAACAATTTTTTAAAAAAATTATAAAGTAAAGAATTAGAAAGAACGTTAAAAGACTGATTCGAATGTCATGAACACCCTGTTTCCTACGCGTTTCAAGGAATTTGCCTATCATCAGGTAAACGTCTGTTATTGATGAATGATTCTTTGTATGCTGTTAATCGTACCTTTTCGATACAAAAATAATGTAAAAATAATAACTCCCTCTGTCGTTCAAACATACGAATGTACGAACGAAAGAGAATCGGTAACATAATAATAACATAAGTTTGCCTCATGATGAAACGCGTAGTAAACAGGGCGTTATTAACATTTGAATGATTCATTTACCAAGTGTACCGGAAAATCATTACCGGTTTTTCTAACAGATGTCGCTAGGCTTAAATATGCATTGTTATGATTTGTCATTTTATTTTACTGATATCAAGCTTCAAAGCCGTACGTGTTGCATTTTGCGAAAGTAACACTGTCATAGATTTATACCTCTTTGAAAATGTCCAGTTTCGTGTATGAAAAAGTGCATTTGCGACACGCATTACTTTTCTTATTTAATCAAAAGAAAAAGCCACTTAAAGTCATCGTTTGCTGGTAGAAACTTACGGTGATCATGCTTCAACCATCAAAACATGCGAGACGTGGTTACAATTCAAAAGTTGTGATTTCGATGTGCATGACAAAGAACATTCTGGTAGACCGAAAAGGTTCGAAGATGCGAACCTGCAGGAGTTATTGGATAAAGACCAAAACCAAATTCAAAAACAATTGACAAAAGCGTTAAATGTGGTCCAAAAAACGATTAACGATCGGTTACGAGCAATGGGAAAAGTCCAAAAGATGGGAAAATAGGTGTCACATCAATTGAATGCCAGGCAAATGGAAAATGGAAAAATCGTCTGTGAAATGCTACTTCAAAGGTATGATCGGAAGTCATTTCTGCATCGAATAGTGACGGGTTATGATTTTATTTCGAAATCCCTAAGAGCAAAAAATTATGGTCATCACCTGGCGAAGCCGGCCCATCGACTCCAAGGCCAAATATTTTGGTCGCAAAACGATAATAACAAGGAAAACAAACCGAAAACGACAGATCAATCTCCACTATGACAATGCGAGTTCTCACAATTAAATATTTGACCGGGAAAAACATTGTATTGATGAGCCATCCGCCGTACAGCCCTAATCTAGCACCCTGTGTTTCCTTTGTGTTGCCATACGTGAAGAATAAACTTCGTGGTCAACGGTTTTCTATGCCGGAAGAGGCAGTTGAGGCATGCAAAACTCATATTTTGAAGATACCGCCTTCACAGTGCCAGCAATGCTTTTCGGATTGATTTAAACGAATGCAAAAGCGTATTGATTCTCGAGGAGAATGTTTTGAAAGGCAATAAAACTATTTTCGATAATAAAAAAATTGTTTTTGTTTGCTATTCCCGAAATATAAACGGCTACCCTCGTATTTGAGCAATAAATTGGTCATCACGATATGAAGGCAAATAATGCATCAGTATGATCATTTTTTCTTTTTTTGGTTTAACCGAATGCAAAAGTGCATTGATTTTTAAGGAGAATATTTTGAAAAACAATAAAACTATTTTGATAATAAAAGCTTTTTTTGTTTGCTCTTCCCGAAATATAAACGGCTACCCTTGTACAATATGATTTAAAATATATCGTGTGTGTTTGGCTTTCGACGGTGTAAGTCTGCACGGACTGTGTCTCTGTGCCGATTTTGATGCGGTTTCAAGTTCTATACTGTGATTAATTATCTTATAATGATGACAACTTAGTTGTCGAAATACGTACAGAATCCGAAAGTTATTGCGGAAAGGGGTTACATTAACCTTAATTGATTAATTAAAATTTATTATTCATCACAAACTGAGACCTGGTCTGATTTAATTGCCAGGCACTACGCTACACAAATTATATAAACACTAACAAAAGATGCACCAACTCGATATCTTAGAGTAAATAAACAACTTTGGACATTTAATCATCTTTTAAATATAATTATACAAACACTAGCAAAAGACGTACCAACTCGATATCTTAGAGTAAATAAACAACTTTGGACATTTAATATATTATTGAACATTAAGCTATCAGTAAGAATTATATATAGGCGTATTCTAATTTTCATAGACAGTAATCTTTAGTTTAGTCTAGTAATAAGTACTTCTTGTAGTTTGAGAATTGTTTGCTGTATTGTGTGAATTTCGAACAAATAAATCTTCTTGTTAAAATTCTTGAGTGTTTTTAAAAAAAGCTGATTCAAGAAAAAGAACCAAAATTCACAATACGGAAGAATTAGCTTTTCCTGATTCGACTCTGTTTTTTAAAAGTTCCGACACACCTATCGACAATATAAGTGCCTACTTAAACGAGCATGAAATAATTTTACAACATTCTTAATATTGGGATAATAAGAAATTCCTGTTCTTTCACCATTTTTCTTCTTGTCATTTTGGTGGGGGGTCGTTCACACCGATGACGGGCTCCATTCATAATAACCGCAATGGATTTTTCGACTGGCCAAGCGAAGAGACGTACGACTGAAAGAGATTATGAATTCGGAACACGTGTAAGGCAGAACTGGTTTCTTCTGACGGATATTTTAGACGTGAATCCCTACATTCTACGCGACCAAATAAATTGGCCAAGCGGAAATGTGAAATTTCACCTTTTTTTTTCTCTGTAAGTTCTGCATTTAAATATTTTGTTAATGATGTAATATTTTATTTGTTTTTGTCAAAAAATATGTAGTTCTAATTGTCTTTAAACGGTGTTTTTTAACAATGCATCTATACGAGGTGTAATCAATAAATATTAGGAAAAAAATCATATTTATATCTTTATTAGACGAAATAGTTAGCAACTGGAATCTCAACATCTTTTCTGGTAAGATTAAACATATAGCATTCAATATGTGTCCAATAACTCAAACAGCATGTACAAACCTATTCTGTGAATTACACCAAGAAAAAACCGGAAATGGTTTGAATAGGGAAAGGATTTTTGAACAATCGAGAAATTAAAAAACATTACCAGTGCAAAAAAGGTGGCGATAGAAACTTTAATCAAAAACTGGGAACTATTCTCATCGAGAAATAGCAAGACGAGAACGTGTTTCTGGTCAAGCAGTGGACATGGTGGCAAAGTTATTTGCAGAAAACCTGCCATTCACTTCGAGCTGCTGCATTCATTGTGGAAGCAAGAGAAAGACAACGGATCGTGGAGGCAGATTAATTGTTAAAAGACCATTAGAGAATTGGCAGCGACCTATTCGAGGGATGCTACGTCTTAGAAGATAACATCGAAATATCGAAACAAACTTTGCAATCTCTATTTATAATCGCAGGCAAGCGAAAAAACCAAGACTGACGGAGAGAATAAAGAAAGTGAGATTACAATGGAGGAAACTGCACAAAAACCTCACGGTAGAGGATTAGTAAAATTTTTTTTATAAAATTTCACACGTTCTTTGTAAATTTAAAAATTGAATGAATATTTCTTCTTTTCAAAATTGTATTCAGTGATGAATCTCCCTTAGAGGCGGTAATGGAATATTCCGCTTCACTAAGAGTAGACCAGACGAGCGTTCCCATGAAGCTGCAGTGATTAGAACAGTTATTATGATTTTGACCTGCATATCAAGGAAGGAGTTACGGGTACATGGAACCAAATACAGTACAACTCCATAATGGAATCAATACCAATTCCTTAAGTTCTGGAAATGCTGTTTACGAATTTATGCAAGATAGTGCACTATGTTACAAAGCACCTGCATATCAAGGAAGGAGTTACGGGTACATGGAACCAAATACAGAACAACTCCATAATGGAATCAATACCAATTCCTTAAGTTCTGGAAATGCTGTTTACGAATTTATGCAAGATAGTGCACTATGTTACAAAGCAAAATCAATCAAAGAATTATCTTCTGGCAGCAACTTGAAGGTCTTGCCATGGTCAGGCAACTCTTCAGACCTAAACCCAATCGAAAATGTAATAGTTTAAAACGAATTATTTACTCAACTCCAAAACCGACTCTAACTATTTTTAAACAAAATATCGAAGAGATTTACTTTAAAAATATTGGGTCTGGGAAAAAGTTCGTGGCGTTTTTTCAGTAAAATTCAACTGGTCCCCGCATGGCGCGTGGACGAATTCATTTAAACCGAATATGCTCCATTATTATCGACAATGTTTCGCCATTTTTTTGGTAGATCCATGATCCCATCGGTGAAAAACTTCTGTGGTTTCTGGTCGAAAAACTGAATCAAGTAGTTTTCACAGGCTTCTTTTGAAACCAACTTAATTCCATTGAGAGAGTTCTGCAGAGATCGAAACAGATGATAGTCAGAGGGTGCTATATCCGGACTGTAAGGTGGGTGCATCAAAACTTCCCAACCAAACTCTCTCAATTTTTGACGGGTCATCAAAGAAGTGTGTGGTCGGGCGTTGTCATGATGGAAGACAACACCTTTCCTATTAATCAATTCGGGTCGTTTTCTTTCAATCGCCTGGCGTAATCTCTCTAGTTGTGCACAGTAGAGTTGAGAATCAATCGTCTGACCAGTTGGAAGTAGCTCGTAGTGGACGATTCCCCTCCAGTCCCACCATACACACAGCATCACTTTTTTTGGCGTCAATGTTGGCTTAGCGAACGCTTGTGACGGCTCACCATCCTTTATCCACGATCTTTTACGCTTCCGATTATCGTACGTAATCCATTTTTCATCTCCGGTTATTAAACGTTTCAGAAACGGCTCGATTTCATTCCGTTTCAGCAGCGCATCGCAGATGTTAATTCGGTCCATCATGTTTTTCACGCTCAACTCATGAGGAACCCATACGTCAAGCTTTTTTTTTGTAACCAGCTTTCTGTAAATGGTTCAAAACAGTTTTGTGGTCAATGCCTAGCTCCATGCCAATATCGACACTGCTGATATGCTTATCTTGTTGGACTTTTTCAAGAATTTCATCAGATTTTTCAGTGATTGGACGACCGGAGCGTGACTCATCTTTCACATTGAAATTTCCAGAACGAAAGCGAGCGAACCATTTCCGCGCAACAGATTTCGATAAAGTACCTTCACCGTACACAGCACAAATTTTATCACAAGCCTGCGCAGCGTTCTTCCCCTTATCATAATAATATTGCAGAATATAGCGAAATTTCTCATTATTCTTCTCCATTTTCAAGTGCGAATAACTTTCCAACCACTGCACCGATTACAATGTTTCTACGCTCAAACTAACGTTCGGAAGGTCATCTAAAAAACGAGCCGTCGGTGGTGTCGCTGTGACTTGTTGTTCTTTAGTTATCGGCAACCAATGCCATCTATCGGGAAAAACGCCACGAACTTTTTCCCAGACCCAATATATATTAGTGTATATATTGTAATGCTAATAAACATTTTAAGTTGTTATTTTGTCTTTTTCCTTATGAAAATAAAACTCAAAACTGAACTTATATGATGGCCATAATGTTATTACGCGGTACTGTATATACTATATACATACATAGAATTTGAAAGAAGTATCGACTGTACTTAGCTTAGAAATAATTGATTAATATCAGGTACACTATCTGTCAAGAAACACTCCTTTGTTCTCAATATTTCGCAATCTTTTTATCGTTTCTTTAGGAGATACTAACAACTGATGTCTGGGCAACTGGGGATAACAAAATATCTCATGAAGAAGTAATAAAAAGATTGCGAAATATAGTTTTCTCGACAGACCACGTACCTGATATTAAACAATTATTTCCAATATATGTATATACATGTACATATTGTATATGAAAGAGGTATGCATAAATGTTTTGAAACAAAATCTAATTTAATAATTCCTTTTTACTGGATAATGCCCACTCAATCTTGCCGCTGACTGTTATATGTTAAATAAATAAATTAATATTTAGTGAAGATTAATATGTTATATACGAGGGTTATTTTTAAATAAGGTCCATTTGTGAATAAAAGTGATAATGATGCGCGTCTGCTCTCAGCATTCTTTGCGTGCATTTAGACACCATTTGCAGCCGCATCGTCTATCTCTGTGCTGAACTGTCGAAGTTTATAATGCTTAAAAAATAATTCGCCCGCCGACTGTGAGATACGATTCTTGAGCGCAAGAAACTTGGCAACAACTTTCTCTGATTTCTGAAGATTGGGTTCACGATGTAGACAACAAAATTCGAGCGAACAAACGGTCCACGATTTAAAAGTTATCAAGGTTTCAATGTTTTCAATTTTGTACACCATTGTTTCGACGAAATTAAAATATCAAGAATCGTGTTATCGGTGGATTCCCAAAACTGCTTTTTGACATTCACAAAACAAAAAGATTGGTCTGTGCTTTATCGCTTTTGATTCGATCCGATCAGCAAAAAGATGAATTTTTTGGATCACATCGTTACAGAAGATGAGACGTGGGTGTGTCTCATGACTCCTGAATCAAAGTAATAGTCAATGGAATGACGACACACATCGTTGCCAACTAGAATGAAAGCCAAACGGACAACTTCAGTACTAAAGCTCATGGCAACTGTGGATTTTATGGCACAAAAATCAATTCTAATGCATATTGTGTGACCTTGAGGAAACTTCAACGTGCCATACAAAACAAACAATGTGACCTACTGTTTTCCGGTGTGATGTTACATGACAATGCAAGGTGATATGTTTCTGCACAAACACAAGGTCTAATCAGGTCTTTTGGACTTACAATCCAGACTTTGCACTCAGTGATTTTCACTTATTTCGGTGCTTAAAGGAGCTCCTTGGTAGTTCGACTACGACGAAGAAGGGAAAACTGCAGTCATGGATTGGGCTTCTGTAGAAGCGGCAGATTTCTTTGACGTCGGATTTCAAAAACTTGTTGAATGACAAATGTTTGAATAGAAATGAAAATTATGCAGAAAAGTAGATGGAAGTATGTAGAATATGGTAATAAGTATACTTTAGTAACATTTACAGTATTTTTCTTCTTATTAAACGACAGACCTTATTTAAAAAATAACATTCGTAGCTACGAGGGATGTTTCCAAAGTTCTGGGAATTACATATAATTTTTATAATTTTGTTAATTTTCGTCAATATTACAATGTCGTTTTTCAACATAATCTCCATTTAACTGAATACATTTATCCCAACGATAAACTAATTTTTTTAAGCCGTCCTCAAAGAAGTTTTTCGGTGTCTTGTCGATCCACCTATTTATGGCACGTTTTACGTCAGTTAAACTTTCAAATCGAAGGGTTTTTTCAAATCTGGGAACAGATGGTAATCACTGTGTGCAAGATCCGGGGAATAAGGTGGGTGCGACAGCAATTCCCATCGTAAATCGTTCAAAACATCTTTCGTTTTTCTTGCGATGTCTGGTCTTGTTTCAATAACGGACGCTTATACAACTTTCCAGGTCGTTTTTTGACTAGTGCCTGTCGCAGTGGTCCGGATAATAAATTTGAATAATATTCTGCATTAATTGTAGTACCTCTCGGCAGATAATCCATGAAAATAATGCCTTCGCAATCCCAGAATACAGTAAGCATTACCTTTCCAATAGACGAAACTGCACGCGCCTTAAGTGGAGGCCCTTCTTCAGGTTTGCGCCATTCTTTGGATTGACTTTTCGTCTCAGGATTGAAATACGGAATTCACGTTTCCTCAGTGGTTATTATTAGTTGCCAAAATTCATCACCGTAACGGGCTAACAGATCTTGAAGTTGACGACAAGTATCGGACCTATTGAGTTTCTGTTCTGGTCCCAACAGCCTTGGCACCAAGCGCGCCGAAATCTTGCTAACGCCCAAACAATCATGCAAGATGTCATGAACTTGTCATGTACCTATTCCTAGGTGTACACTAATTTGACGAATAGTCATTCGCCTGTCGTCTTTCAGTAGGTTTTCGACGGCAGTAATGTTTCTTTCATTTACCGACGTGCTTGGCCGCCCACTGCATGGATCGTCTTCTAGTGATGTTCTACCGGCTTTAAAACAATCGATCCACTGCCAAATACTCCTTGCAGACGACTAATAATTTATGACGTTTTCAAATCTTCTTTCCACTAAAGTAAATTATCGCTCTTTGAGATTTTGCCGCGTGTTCCATGGTTACAAAAACAGTGCTATTAAAACGCGACTACATCAGTCGAATACCTGAATCAGACTGAACAATGTTGCACTAGACAGTTGCATAAACATGTCAAGACTTGTCTAGCATCAGTAACATTGCGTATAAGTTCTGCGTTATTTAATTATAGCACCAATTCCCAGAATATTGGAAACACCCCTCGTACATACGATATTATGTTAATCTGTTACATAGCAGTACATAATAACAATAAATATATTAAAATCGTAAAAATAAAGTATTTTTTACATGTTTGTAGTATTATAAAATGTTTATCTTTATATTAAATTTATGCACCCATTAACGAACCGCACCTGACAATGGAAGAAACTGCCCAGGTCTAATTATATGTTTTAAAATATACATATTTCAAATAATGTTTGTTTGTTTGATAAAAATAAGTAAATATTGTAATAAAGATTGATACATCGTATATCGTTGTTATTTAATTTTATGCCACTGTGCCTTAATAATTCTAAGATAATGCAGACTTATACAATTAATTGTCAATAGATATGTCAATTTCTAATTAATATTTGTTCATAATTAATCACCGGTTTGCAAAGACACCTAATATATTACGAAAAGTTATTCATAGGTTTTGTAGAGAAAATAGCCATGTTATTTATTAAAAAAGAAACATTTTTGTAAAAACAAAAGCACCAAGAAATAATATCTAGCAGAGCATCATAATAAAGCAGCAGTTTTACTAGTTATCCACCACTGAAACGCCAACACAAACCTATTTCTCTTTTTAATAGACGAAGAAATGAAATAAAAAACTGCAACAGAACTAGTTCGCGTATTATTTTCTTCGCGAAAAAACCAAGCAATTTGCCTCCTCTGAAACAACTAAGCGCCAATGCTACATCGCAAATCGTGTCACATGGTTTTCCCGCTACATTACAATAACACGAAAGCCTGCGGCTATTTTTTTGTCACAATTCAAAAAAAAAAAACACAAACGAATTTTCTCAAAACGAGAAAAATTGCTCGCCACACGAAAATTTTATTTCACAAAAGACTAATGTAATATTTTAAAGAAAAGAAAATCACAATACAAAGAGGAGGAAATACTCACCTAAATTAATGTTATGTACGACAACGATATTCTCCTGGATTTAGCATGCAATCTCTTCGTGATTATTTGGTATTTTAAGTCCCGGGATGAACACGGAAACCGATGCGATATTATTTCACTAGAACTTATCGAAATGTAATATTGACAGGCATCTTATTTTTTCTCCGAGACTGACTGGTAACTCAATGCGTGGTTGTCTTTGAAGAAAAGGTCACGTATCAAACTGAATCCACAGAGTTGTTCGGTGACTTGGATCTGTGTAACACCTGTTCATTGTGGTGGGCAAATATATATTATAGGTGTAATATATACGTGGCGGGAATTTCGAAATATTAAACTATATTTACAATTGGTACAGCTGACGTTAAAAGTATTTTTTCGTACCAAATTGTTTACAAAATAATAATCATGGCCAACTGGTTTAAACGAAGAATAAAAAGAAGAGAAACATTGCTTTAACCAGTTTAGAAAAGATTTAATAAGAAATATGAAAGCGTTTTGCAAAAATATTAAAGAACTGAGTAAAACGTAAAAGGTGTTCCAATAAGACATTTCATTTGCAATAGCCCGCCATTTTAACAGTTGCCATGGCTCAACCTGTAACTACTTGATAGATAACAAGTAAAAACTACGCCATTAATAAAAATGGAATGATACACGCTTCAACAACGCATTGAAATGATTAAAATTCACTACAAAAATGGTAAAAATTTTGCGGTCACAGTTCGCAAAATTAAATCATTTTTGGGTCGTCATAAAGCGCCTTCTCAGCCAGCAATTGTGAAACTGGTGGAAAAATTTGAGCTGTTGTGACAATTACTGATGTGAAGAATCAGTAATTGTCACAAGATGTGAAGAATCGAACTGGTGCACGCCGCTCAAAAACAACTGAGAATATTGCTGTTGTAGCCCATAGTGTTGAGGAGAACCCAGGTTTGTTCATTTCTCGTCGATATTCAGAATTGGGCATTCCACAAATGACATTACACCGTATTTTGCATAAAGACTTAGGTCTTAAGGCTTTTAAAATTCAGTTAACACATGAACTCACGCCTACCGACCATCAATAACGTCGTGTCTTTGCTGATTAGGTCCTTGAAATGCATCAAACTGTTCCGGAATCTCATCGAAAAATCATCTTGAGTGAGGCCCATTTTCACCTCGGAGGCTACGTTAACAAGCAGAATTGTCGCATTTGGGGTCGGAAAACCCAAGAATTATTGTTGAAACGCTTCTCCATGCTCAACGTATGACTGCTTGGTGCGGTTTTTAGTCTGGCGGGGTCATTGGAGCTTACTTTTTCGAAAATGAGGCTGGAGCAACTATTACGGTGAATGGATTGCGCTATCGAACGATGATCAATGATTTTGTATGGCTGGAATTGAAAGATATTGATGTGGACGACGTTTATTTTCAACAAGACGGCGCTACGTGCCGCACAAGTAACGATACCATCGCTCTTTTGCGTGAAAAGTTTCCTGACCGTGTGATTTCTCGCAGAGGCGATCACAATTGGCCACCGAGATCTTGTGATTTAACACCTTTAGACTTTTTTCTTTGGGCCTACGTGAAAGATAAGGTCTATGCCAATGGCCTACAATTGGTTCAAGACCTCAAAGATGGAAGTCGTGAAGTTATCAAGGACATACAGACGCAAATGTGTGATGAAAAATTTCATGAAAGAATATGGTCCTGCAAGCGTAGCCGGCTGATTGATTGGCTGATATTGTTTTCCATTATTAATGGCATACCCTCCTCTTTACAATTAAATAAACATCCGATGATTTCGCTTAAAAAATACTCCGTTTTTTTTTACATATCAAAATGAAACCTCTTATCGGAAAACCCGTTATATTGATAAGATAATTGATACAGAAAAAAGAATGGAATTGTAACCGAGGAAGAAATACAATATAAACAAATTCGACTGGATCATGTTGACGAGACATTGATTGAAGATAGCAGACTCGATGACGAAATAATTATAAATGTTACAGAAGGAATACAGAAGAATACAAGGAAAGCAGAAGCTAAAATCAAAGTTTGTTTCGCATTAATTTACAGCTGAGAAAAAATGTAACCAATTAGACACTGTAACATCATTAGGGATGTTCAAAAAGAGAATAAAAACAATTGCAAAATGGTGATGATGAGATGTGTGTTTTTAATACGATTCAGAAATTAACTGTTTTGAAAAAAGCAAAGAACAATTCCATCTACTGAGAAGGTAATGGTTATTTTCTGGCATACATATGTTGTAGTACTCGTCGATTATCTTAAAACAGGAAGAACCGCCATAGAAGCATTTTATGCACCGTAATTGGACAAGTTGAATATTCAAATTAAAAGCAGACAACCACATTTTGCAAAGAAAAAAATTCTGAAATGAAAACATGTGTGGAAACAAACCAAAACCGATTTTGGAGTCCATTGTCACAGGAGATGAAGCAATGATTCTGTTTTATGGTCCTATATTCAAAAGGGAATCGATGGAATGACGGCGACCCGATGACCCCTGTCCCAAAAAGGCAAAAGCTGTTCAATCAATGATAAAGGAAATTGGCCACGATATTCTAGAATTGTGAGGGTATTTTAGTCATTGACTTTAAAGAGAGTAGTACAGCTATCAACAGGACATTTTATACTTCTTTGTGGCATAAATTAGGGGACAATATTTGTGGAAAACGTCAAGGATAATTGACAATACGTGTTCGATTACAACACAACAATGCACTCATGCATACTGCGACTATCCACCGTATAGTTCAGACATAGTCCGTAGTGATTAGTTTTTATTTTCCAAATTAAAAAAAGACGTTAGGAGACGTCGTTTTAAGGACGATAGTAAATTGCAAGCAGCTATAATAGAACATTTTGAGACAAAAACTTTATCTTATCTTTACAAGGGTAAAAAACTATTACTTCATCGTTATATTAAGTGTACTGCAGTTAGGGGAAATTATATTGAATAATAAAGATTATTATAGAGAGTGTTTCAAATTTCGCGTTTTTTTGAAAGAATAAATAAAACACATAATTTCCATTCACTCTCAAAAACTTTTTATTGGTAATTGAAGTCTCAGTTATGACATTTATATGCGAAAAATAGTATCTAACAAATAGCCTCCTCTTGCAGCTCCACTGACGTCCACTCTTTTGTTAAAATTTTCAATGACATTTTGACATAATTGAGGCTCTATCTCACCAATGACGCGAATAATTTCGTCTTTCAAAGCAGGAATTGATTGTGGATTGTTTTTATAAACTTGACTTTTCACATAACCCCAAAGAAAAGAGTCTAACGGTGACAAATCACACACAATCTTGGTGGCCAACTAACATCACAGTTTCTTGAGATTACACGTCCAGGAAATTTTTCACTCAATAGATCAATTGATTCGTGTGCAAAGTGAGGTGTAGCGCCATCCTGTTGGAACCACATATCCTCTAGATCAATATTCATTAATTCAGGCCACAAAAATTCGGTTATCATCCGACGATACCGATCACCATTGACAGTTACAGCTTCACCAGCAGCATTTTCAAAGAAGTAAGGTCCATATACACCACCTGATCATAATGCACAACAAACAGTAACTCGTTTAGGATGCATAGGTTTCTCATGAATAATTCGTGGATTTTCCTCACCCCAAAGACGGCGATTTTGTTTATTAACATAGCCACCAAGTTCAAAATGTGCCTCATCGGAAAACATTATTTTTTGAGAAAATTCAGCTGATTGTTCATTGATGAAATTGACAAATGAACGACATTTTAAATGATCTAACGGCTTCAGTTCCAGTGATATTTGAACCTTATATGCCTTCAGAGCTAAATCCTTGTGTAAAATACGCCATGTTGTTGATCCACTAAGTTCAAGTTATTGTGAACGTCGTCTAATGGACACTTCACGATCTTCAGCAACACTTTCACGAACCAAACCAATATTTTCCTGTGAACGACCACTACGACTGTATTTTTCACTTTTTTGGTCTTCCACGGAACCGGTCTCTTGAAATTTTTTAATAATTCGACCAATAGTGCTTTCAGATGGACGACTATGTAAACCATAAAATTCACGTAATTTTCGAAAAACTCTTTTCACAGAACGCTGATTTTCATAAAATAATTCAACAATTTAAACGCGTTGTTGCACCGTGTACGAATCCATTTTTATAAATGTCATACATCACACTTTTTAAATGCCCACATACCCAAACAAATTCAGTACGCCATCTATATTTTATTTATTCTTAGAAAAAAACCACAATTGAAACACCGTTTATTTTGCCAAGTTTATTTTTTTCTATATCAAGCCGAGAATTTATCGATCCTACCTCGTACGTATGTACATACTCGTACGTCACTTATTGTAAGTTTTTAAGTGGAATCTCATGTAATTAATTACAGTTAAAACGTTCAGTTTCATTATGTATGTCAGTTATTGTGTTCTTTAATTGGTCGTTAAATAAAAACATCTGATTATTATTTTTTGTTATTTACTTACGTCAATTTTATGTTATCAAAATATGGATTGGTGGTGTTCGCGGACCGTAGTTTGGAGAGCCCCTAATTAAAAATATATTTAAGGAATTTTTTAACCTTATTTTAATAAATATAAAGTGAATATATGTACGTATATCATTTCAACAAGCAAGTAATGATATAAATATAGATAACAAGTTCGAGGAGAAAATTTGTTTAATTTGAAAAGTAAATGTAAATCGAAAGTATCACAAAACTAAATATTATACTAAAGATATTTTTTTTATCTCTGAACTCAGAAGAAAGTAAACAAATATATAGGCTCAAGCAATTTTTATTTAATAAAAAATTTTAATAATAGAATTCCAAACACTAGATTTACAAACGCGTCTTAAGTTTTGTCGTTACTAAAGAGATTAAAGTCCAGTATCATTGTTTTACAATTTAAATAACCTTGACATTTTTCCTGCTCATAAATCTATTTAATACATGCTCCAACAGATCGAAATCAAGTATTTATATTACAAAACATATAAAGTTGATAATTGCTAATTACTATAAAGCAAGTCATCAAACTAGTTGCATGTAGTCAAATCCCCAAACAAATTCATGTGACCAAAACTCTGCTTCGGGTTATTTAGATGCTTGATAGTGTCGACGCAGCATGAGTTGCCTTTAGTGTTGTTACTTAAATATTATACAATCCATTCTTCTTATTTACCTATTATAGATATATAATGAGCCTGTTAAATGTGTGATGTCGTTTTTTGAAGTTGCATAACGTTTGAAATAAGCGTGCAGGTTGTATCGCGAGGTAATGGGATTTTTGTGCTTTCTGTTTTACGCTCTCCTTTCGGCTTTGCCTGTTTTCTTATTTTTCCTGGTTAAGCGATTAAGAAGATCTGGTTTGTGCACATACGCAAGTAAGTTATCTACTGTTGTAAGTATTATAAATGTTAAATAAATTCAACCAACACAATGACTTGATAATTGCCAGTTACTATAAAGCGAAGCATCTAATTGATGCCAAGTAATCCCTGAATATTTTCAAACAAATTGGTGCGATAAAAGCGCAGATTTTGATAGTTTAGAAGTTGAGAGTGCATGCATGTATGCATGAGTGTAGCACGATTTACCTTTAGTGTTGTTACTTAAATATTATACATTATCCATTCTTCCTTTTTATATACCAGGTGTACCGGAAAGTTATTACAGTTTTTTTCGTAAAAAAAACTATAATTTTCAAGAAAATGGAAAAATTCACTTATTCGAAGTATTGGCCATTTGGTTCTGCACATTTTTCAGGCAATTTATGGATGCCATCCCAAAAAAACTGTTTGTCCTTTGAGCAAAACCATTCATCGAAATTCTCTTCGAAATTGGCACTAATGCAGAAAGGTGATAGTCAGACAGGGCAAGGTCTGAATAGTACGACGGGTGCGATATTATGTTCCATTCAAGTGCTTTCAACGCTTCCTTGACCGGTTTTGCTGTATGCGATAGCGCGTTATCGTGCTGTAAAATTACTTTGGCTGTCTACGAGCCAATTCTGGACGTTTTTCTATCAATGCATAGTTCGAATTGATAATTTGTTGTCGGTAGCGATTAGTACTAACTGTTTCACCAGGTTTCAACAGTTCGTAATACACAACGCCACTCTGGTCCCACCAAACACAGAGTATTGTCTTGCGACCAAAACGATTTGGTCTTGGAGTCGATGGATCGGCTTCGCCAGGTGATAACCATGATTTTTGCTCTTAGGGTTTTCGAAATAAATCCATTTTTCATCACCCGTCACTATTTGAAATGACTTCCGATCATACTTTTGAAGCAGCATTCACAGATGATTTTCCATTTGGTTGTTATTCAATTGTTGTGACACCCATTTTCCCATCTTTTATTTTTCTCATTGCTTATAATCGATCGCTAATCGTTTCTTGGACCACATTTAAAGCGTCTGCCAATTGTTTTTGAGTATGGGTTGGGTCTTCATCGAATAACTGCAGTTTCGCATATTCAAACTTTTTCGGTCTACCTGAACGTTCTTTGTTTTACACAGCGAAATCGCCACTTTTGAATTGTGGAAACCACGCCTCATATGTTTTTATGGTTAGAGCATGCTCATCGTAAATTTCTACCAGCAAACGATGACTTTCAGCGGCTTTTTTCTTTTGATTGAATAAGAAAAGTAATGCGTTCCGCAAATGCACTTTTTCAGGCACGAAACTCGACATTTTCAAAGAGGTATAAATCCATGACAGTATTACTTTCGCAAAATATAACATGTATGGCTTTGAAGCTCGATGTCAATAGAATAAAATGGCATGTGTCAAATCCGAACATTACGTACTTAAGCCTAGCGACGTCTGTTAGAAAAACTGGGAATGACTTTCCGGTACGCCTGGTATATGTTCCATTTAGTTATTTTTGAAAAATTTGCATTTGCTACATCATTAATTTTTTCGATAGTTCAATTTTTGGTTTATTCTCTACGTTACTAGTGTTATTATATTTTTTAACAATTTCCTGAAGATTTAGGTGAAGATGCATACTACTTGTCTGAAACTTTCGTCGTATGGAAATATTACTAAAGTTGTACAAACTTCCTCAATAGCGTACAGCCTCGCCGAGAAAGCTGGATAAACTAACTTATAATTCTATACTTCATCTGTTTTATTACATCACACTAGTGGAGGCACTACGTACTCAGTGCGAAACTGGCCCGCGGGAAGACATTCCAACAAATATTCCTGCAATAGTTTTCGTACTACAGAAGATAAAGTATGAAAACTATGTTCCTAATGTGATTGTCTTCCCAAAAAACTCTCTCAACAACAACAATATTTTCAGGTTTCAAGTCTTCTTCACAGAAACAGAATGACCAATTGGAATGGTAGAGTTATTTCCATTATATAATAAAACTATTTTCAGACTGGCCTTGACGAATCTATGGATAATCTTAGGTCATCATGTATCTCGAAAGCTTCAAAAACAAATAATTCTAACGCTTTTCAAAATAGTTTGTACTTTGTACATGTTGTTTACTTTTATCAGTTACTGAGTTAGGGTAAAAACTTTGTTAGTCAGAGTTATTAGACCAACTGATTCTTTTATATATCTACTAATACAATACACAATACTGAGACATATTTCTATACATTTATCTGTCAATAGGGTGGTATCCGTTACTAAAAATATTATACACCAAGGCAAGTATACAGAAATATCAGCAAGAATGTAGGAAAACACTTGAAAATACTAACGAAACTTATTATGAAAAACCACGCGATTTAAATTTAAATGTAAGTCAACATCTTTCAATTCCATAAAATTTTAATATATTTAAAACATTTTTTTAAATTTTAGGAAACCGATACTCACCAAATATACGGTTTAGATTCAAAAGGCAATGCTATTGTTTTAAAAATTGTTTTAAAACAAACACTACACGCCGAACTATTCATCGAATTCCGACTAAATAATGGAAAAATCTACCACTTGCCAAGTCATAAAATAACTTCGAAGTAGATGGATAATCCTTACTTAAAATTGTTTCTTGTAGGTATCGATGGAGTTGATATTTGTAGCGTAGCTTCTAGACAATGGAAGGCAGCAGGTTTCTACATTCAAGTTTTGGAACCATTTCGCAGATTAAGAATTACTTACAATGGTTTCCTCAAAGATATTTCCACGAACAAAAATGACAACAGTAATGTCGAACACGTTCAATTCCATTTTATGTACGTTAAACCCTACTTTTAAACACTTCAAAAAGTAAATTTATTCTTTAATGATATAGATGGAACGCAGCAAGCAAACCTATGCACTATCCCCAAGACATGGATCTAGATCTTTTAGCTGATACATTTACCAAAGAATCCTGGCAAAGTAATACATATGCTAAGATATTGTAAGCAAAATCTATTTAATTTGAAAGAAGACATTTAATTTTTTTGATTCCCGGCAGGACCTCTGAAAATGGTTACGAACAATTCGGTTGCCTTGAGGGATTTTTGAAGGGTTCAGAGTAGTGCTGGGCGAATCGAATCCAAAAACACTCGGTAAGGAAAATCGAGTTACAAATCGATTCTCCTGGAATGATCGAATCCGAATCCAGGATCGTTTCACAGCTCGGACTCGGAGAACCGATCCAAATCGGTTTTCATGCTGAATTCGAATCCAGAGATACATATATACTGCATTGAAACTATGATGACTTGAGGTGTATAGAGCGCATTGTATTCGGCGGAACTTATGTATTTACATAATATACATACTTATGAATGAACTATTTGATTTTTGGTCAAAAAGGTGTTTTACGCATTAACAGATGTTTTAAAATTGATTTCTACGGATCGGAAGGTTTACAACTTATTGCGGATATCGAAAATATAAAACTAAAATGAATTGGTAGTAGATATACTAAATACTAATTTAGAATACGGATAATATTTAAACAAATATTTTTCTTTATGATCGCCTATAATAGGGATATACGAGGGCCATTCAAATATAAATGAGAAATAACTTTTACTATCTACATAAAACAACGAGTGGTACCTAGTAAATAAAATTTTACGTTAAAATGAACAATAACCATACTTTATAGAAGTGGTACGCAGTTTTGTTTATTTCATTGCCTTACAGTACTTTCAAAAACATAAAGACAACCAATAAAAATATATATAAAATTTCCATTTATTCATTCGTAAAAAGAACACAAAAAAGTCCCATTTACCAAAAATGAAATAAATGATTTCAAATATATCCATAGATACAATAAAGACAATTATACAGTGTATACAAAAACTAATGTAACTTGCTAATATGTCGATTTCTGATAGATATACAAAAAAGTTTTTAATAAGTTTTTTAAATATGTCAAGTTATCTGTGCAAGTCAATCCTGTAGATATTTGCAATTTTCTTTAATTATTAAATTAAAAATACAACCGTGAAGATCGCATGGAGCTGACTGCATTTGCTACTGTGGCTTGAAAGTAAAATCTTAAAAAAATATTTATGGCAAGAAAATCGAGTAAGCACTTTTTCTATCATTCTCATTAGGTTTCGCAATTAATAAGAATTTCGATCGTCTTTAGTTATGTTACTTTTTGTACACACTGTATACAAAAATTATTCAAAAACAAAAGAAAATTATCTTAGATTCTAAAAACGAGATTCGTGTCAAGAACAGGCATCCAAATTCGTATTTAAGAAAATTATCTTATCTAAGTTTGTGGCTGATAAACAATTTCGTCGTCCGTTGCAGATTTGGCCTGCTTTTGAAAAAAATCCTTTCTGCTGGAACCGACGTTGCTGGAATACATAAATATTTTTCTTGGAGTGCATTTAATTCTGACAGTAAGAACGCGTGGTCTCTCCAAAAATCACAAGGGTTTTTACATCTCTGTAAGTGTGGAAGGTCTAAATAGTTTTTAATTATGCTTTCAGAAGAAGTTGCAGCACGATATTGAGATTTTTCTAAAAGTTTGCTATCAAAATATTGCCAAATTGATGGGTGGCTCACACTGTGTTCTTCGGTATCGGTAACAGTTGCCATAGAAGTATTGCTTTCTATTACATCTTTTATCCATTGTTCAACTTTGGACGAATCGTCAAATGCCACATTTTTAAATCTGGGATCTAAAAAGGTTGTAATTGCAGCAAGTTTATTTTGTTCGAAGACTACTAATCTTCTTTCTATTGTGCTTAGCAGTTTGCTTTGAAGGAGTACACCAACTGACGTTGTTGGTAATTGTTGTGTTACCGTATATACCACGCTTTTAATTAAAGGAATTGCCATCGACAAAGTAGGGAAGCTTTCACCGGATAGTTGCTCCGTAACCTCTTTTAACGGATTTAGTAGTGGTCAAAAATCCATTAATACAGTCCATTCCATTTCATTTAGTAGGTCAGGTGCTCTGGGAAGATCAGTTACAACTTCTGCTAAAATAGTTTTTAATACTATTAACCGGGTTATCATTATAACTGTGGAATTCTACAGTGTTGGTACATCTTGTTTTAAACGATGGAGTGGTACATTGCGTTGCGTCTGTAATAGCCGCAATTTATCTGATTCCAGTACGCTATGCTTAAAATATGTTACTATGCTACGACACTTTTTAATTATCTCTACTAAATCGCTATTACTTGTTAACGATTCCTTTATAACTAAATTTAATGTATGTGCCACACACGATAAATGTACCTTTTTTAAATATTCATTCACTGCATTCTTAATGTTTGCACCATTATCTGTTACTATTGCCACTAATTTTTCACTGATGTCCCACTCGTTAAAAATTTCCGTTGGAACAATAGCCAGATTTCTTCCGGTATGCTGCTCCAAGATTTGTCTAGTATTTAACACCAATGCAAATAATGTGTAATGATGAAGAAAATGCGCTGTAACCGTTAAGTAGGATTTTGTGTCTTCAGATATCAATACATCGGTAGTAATTGCAATATGGTTTGATCCTGCAATTAATAGTTTAAACTTGTCGTAAGTTGCTCTATACATGTCGGGTAATATAGTACTACTTAAACATCCCCGACTTGGTAGGCTATATTTTGATTGCATTTTGCTGCAAAAACGTCTAAAACTTATGTTTTCTACCATGGAGAATGGCTGTTAATCCTGTATCTGTCGCTTCCGACGTTGAAGGTGCATGAATATCATTAGCGTGTTTTCGTGTTAGATGCCTGCCCATATTGGTGGTATTGCTAAAATATTTGTATTTTTGTTGGCACAAACGGCAAGTAACATACTCGTCTTCTTGGACAAAATGGTCCTAAACGGAAGAACTGGATGCTTGTTCTTGACATGAATCTCGTTTTTAGAATCTAAGATTATTTTCTTTTGTTTTTGAATAATACATTTTTGTATACAGTCTGTACAAAAAGTAACATAACTAAAGACAATCGAAATTCTTATTAATTGCAAAACATAATGAGAATGATAGAAAAAGTGCTTACTCGATTTTTTTGCCATAAATATTTTTTTAAGATTTTACTTTCAAGCCACTGTAGCAAATACAGTCAGCTCCATGTGATCTTCACGGTTGTATTTTTAATTTAATAAATTAAAGAAAACTGGAAATATCTACAGGATTGACTTGCACAGATAACTTGATATAATTTATCGGAAATCGATATATTTGAATTCATTTATTTCATTTTTAGAAAATGGGACTTTTTTGTGTTCTTTTTTTATTGGTTGTCTTTATGTTTTTGAAAGTACTGTAAGGCAATGATTGCAATGAAATAAACAAAACTGCGTACCACTTCTATAAAGAATGGTTATTGTTCATTTTAACGTAAAATTTTATTTACTAGGAACCACTCGTTGTTTTATGTAGATAGTAAAAGTTATTTCTCATTTATATTTGAATGGCCCTCGTATATCCCTATTATAGGTGATCATAAAGAAAAATATTTGTTTAAATATTATCCGTATTCTAAATTAGTATTTAGTATATCTACTACCAATTCATTTTAGTTTTATATTTTCGATATCCGCAATAAGTTGTAAACCTTCCGATCCGTAGAAATCAATTTTAAAACATCTGTTAATGCGTAAAACACCTTTTTGACCAAAAATCAAATAGTTCATTCATAAGTGTGTATATTATGTGAATACATAAGTTCCGCCGAATACAATGCGCTCTATACACCTCAAGTCATCATAGTTTCAATGCAGTATATATGTATCTCTGGATTCGAATTCAGCGTGAAAACCGATTTGGATCGGTTCTCCGAGTCCGAGCTGTGAAACGATCCTGGATTCGGATTCGATCATTCCAGGAGAATCGATTTGTAACTCGATTTTCCTTACCGAGTGTTTTTGGATTCGATTCGCCCAGCACTAGTTCAGAGTATCTCGACGAGTTAACATTTAGATTGCCTAGTTGGCGTTGGAGACGTTGGGGATTATCCGAAGTGTTCTCTGTTAAACGCGATTATTTTATTTTTGGAGCTTGCAAGGATGGTACGCTTTTTCATTTTGACACCAAATGTTTGAAAAAATGCTCGGAACCGTTTAAATCTGGTTATGTTCTTTCGAGCAACGGCAGATGTTTATCGATAAAAGAAAGTGACATCAATGTAGAAGAGAAAAGATGTGAAAATGTTTTTGAACGATCCGTTTTTAACATTAAAGGTTGTTTAGTTTTAAAGAGTTCATTTAACACCAAAATAAAAATACGTTTTTTCAGTTGGTAAAAATCACTTGTGTTGTATTGCAAATTTTGACAAAACAGATCAAACTCATTCATGCAGTAATGACGAATATGGTTGGGCAATGAAATTAGCAGCAGCAGAGTGTGAATTAAATGGCATTAAAGCTAATGCAATCGCTTCGTTTTGGGAAAATAAACCCGGTTTGATACAAAAACTTTTTTCTCAAAACCAATTTATCTAATAATTTTTAGGGTCCTCTAAATCCCTTCCAAAATCTTTACTACAAGAAATTCCCGCAAAAAATGCGGAAAATATTTTAACTTGTCGTCTCACTGATTCAGCTTGTTTCGATTTGGCTTTGACAGGTGGTAAAGCTAATTCTCTCGGATTATTATCCAGCTTACGTTCGGATGAAGTAAATCTTGCCTTCCTAATACGAGGATAGTTTGACAAGTAGTGAGAATGTCACATAGGTGGCGCTCTAATTGGTAAAACAAATGCACTGTAATTTAGGTTGGCTATTTATATGTTTACATTCCGATATTCAGATAAATCGGTTGATTAGTTTATTTTTAACAGCTGATTGAAAAAGAAGCAACACGTCGTTTTGTTCAAATGGAAAAAGCAGAGTATCGTGCGGTGATTAAATACTTCGTAATTAAGGGGGTATGAAAGCTACCGAAATAAAAGATGAGTTACGGGAAACATTGGGTGAATCTGCTCCATCATCCGCCACAATAAGTAGATGGGTAGTTGAATTTAAACGTGGTAGAACAGGCTGTGTTGATGAAGCGCTCTCTGGAGCACCTAAAATCGTGACTTCTAAGGAAACGATTATAAAAATCCATAATATTATTACGCAAGATCGACGACTCAAAGTGAGAGAGATAACAGACATGGTAAACATTTCAACAGAACGCGTATACCACATTTTAACGAAAGAATTGGGCCTTTCCAAGCTTTCGGCAAGATGGGTGCCGCGATTGCTTATGACTGATCAAAAGTTCGCTCGTTTGCGCATTTCCAATGAGTGTATGGACCTTTATAAGCGGAATCCGGTTGATTTTTGTAGGCGATTTGTTACTTGCGATGAAAGTTGGATACACTACAGTACACCCGAAACTAAACAACAGTCGAAACAATGGTTAGAACGTGGTTCTGCACCTCCAAAGAAAGCGAAAACCACTTTATCGGCAAACAAGGTGATGGCATCAATTTTTTGGGATTCAAAGGGCATTTTGCTCATTGATTACCGTCAGAAAGGTGCCACAATAAACGGACAATATTATGCAGAACTTCTACAAAAATTAAATGTTGAGATTCGTGCTAAACGGCTAGGAATGGCAAAGCAAAAGATTCTGTTTCACCAAGACAACGCTCCCTCGAATACCAGCACAGTTGCGATGTCCAAAATCCGCGAGTTGCATTTCCAATTATTCGCCCGATCTAGCCCCTTCCGACTTCCACCTTTTTCCAAAATTGAAAACGGCACAAGGTGGAAAGAAATTTTCGTCTAACGACGAGCTTATCATCTTCGTAATTGAGTATTTTGCAAGCCTTCCGGAATCGCATTTTAGAGATGGCATAAGGGCATTGGAGCACCGTTGGAATAAATGTATTGCTCTTTTAGGAAAATATATTGAAAACTAAAAATTATTTTATATTTAAAAAATTCGTTTTTCTTTTCCATTCTCACTACTTGTCAAACTACCCTCGTATTTTTAAAATCGCAAATAATTATTTCAGTTCATAATACCTGAGGGATTCGTGGTGACAGTTTCGGCATACAAAAGACAACTCTATATCAAAACTCATCTGGCGAAAGCTATTGAAAAGTTAGAAAATGTATGTTTTGGGAAAGTTAAAGGTAATATCGAAGAAGTATGCAAAGAGTAAGTTTCTATACTTCCAAAAAGACAGGATGCAATAGTCGATTAAATATCATATCATTTTCACAGGACTTCAAATTTATTTTCAAAAGAAATTGTCACTGAAGACGTCGCAGAGCTAGTGAAGTCGGAAATATCTAAAATAAACCATTCAACGGTGGTTGATACAGAAATGAAATCTTGGAGGTGGGCCGTTAGATCTTCAGGTACATAATTATAAAATTTAAATGAAGATTTTGTTCATACAATAAGTACTCTTTGGTAGGTGTTGGTGAAGACTCGGATGAATTATCAGCAGCAGGTCAAAATTCAACGTATCTAGGTTGTAAAGATGAGGATGTTTTGAAAGCAATTTCTGCTTGTTGGGGCTCTTTATACACATTTCAAAGTGTTCAGTACAGAAGGTAAAATTATTTATTAACTGAAGCATTTCTTAATCACTTAAACTTGAGATATAACTCCTTTCCACATTCATTTTCGCCACGTACGACGCTACAGATCGTGTACGGAATTGTTTCGTGTTTTTGGCCTAGTTTTACAAGTGTGACTCTGTTTAATTATCTGATGATGATGATGACAACTTAGTTGTCGAAATACGCATACAGAATACGAAAACGAATATGAAAATGGGTTATATTGTATATCCATCTTACGACGGTGGTCAAATAAGTACCCGGCCTGACCTAGAGATGGCTGTAGTTATTTGAAAAATATCACTGTATTAGAAAGTACACAATCTATAAAGCATATGTTTCAAGCTTGAAGACCCCCTTTGTTTAGTATTTGTTTGGCAGCCATCAATAGTGAACGTTTTCAGTGAATTTGTAAGAATTGAGAAAATTGGTCATCGTTACGTGATACAGTCCTATTATTTGAAAGGCCTCAGACCAACCGATATAAAAGCTGAACTGGATTCTACTCTGGGTGAGTCTGCTCCTTCGTTAACAACACTGAAATATTGGGTAGCAAAGTTTAAACGAGGTCGCACGAGCTGCCAAGACGAGCATCGCAGTGGTCGACCAAATGAGGTGACGACTCCAGAAATGGTGAGGAAAATCCACAAAGCGATACTGGATGATCATCGACTGAAAATGCGTGAGCTAGCAGACATAGTAGACATTTTAAAAAATGCGGTACATCGCATATTATTTTGAAAATTTAGACATGAGAAAGCTGTGTGCACGATGGGTGCCGCGTTTGCTCAAACTAGAGCAAAAACAGTGTCGTGATGATGTTTCAATTGAGTGTTTAACGAAGTTTCACAGCAATAAAGCAGAATTCTTGCGCCGTTTCACAATCATGGATAAAACATGAGTCCATCACTTCACACCCGAGACAAAAGAACCATCAAAACAATGGACTCGAAAGGGAGAACCGGCTCCAAAGAAGGCGAAGACCGTTTCATCTGCAGGCAAGGTCATGGCAATGGTTTCTTAGGATGCGCGTGGAATAATTTTTATTGACTATTTTGAAAAAGGAAAAACTATCAACGGCGAGTATTATGCGAACTTATTGCAACGTTTGAGCCAAGAAATCAAGCAAAAATGGTCGCATTTGGCTAAGAAGAAAGTGTTGTTTCATCAAGACAATGCACTAGCTCAAAAATCCGTTATTGCAATGATCAAAATTAATGAATTAAAGTTTGTTCCCAAACTTGAAAAAATGACTCAGTGGTCAAAGATTTTCCAACGATGAAGAAGTGAAGTCGACAGTTAATGGCTATTTTGAGGACCAAGATAGTTCTTATTATAAAAAGGGTATCGAACTTATTGAGCAACGCAGGGAAAAGTGTATAGAGCTGAAAGGAGATTATGTTGAAAAATAAATACATTTCTTGCCAAAATTTTTGTGTTTTCTTTGTTGGGTCGGGTACTTCTGGGACTGCCCTAGTAAGTGATTAAGTTAATCAACCACAGGCTCTATCAAAATTACCTTGAAGCATTTCCAACAATTTTTTTAGAGTTATCATCTCTTCTTGAGCACTTTTATTAATCCAAGCAGCAATGAAATTTAGATCGAGGTTTGAACCAATATAAATAATATCTTTTGCGAGATTTTTCAATAAATATAAATGAAAAATCGAAACATTTCAATACGAATTGTTGCAGACAACATGGTCTTCCAATAAATTGCGAAATGGGTGTCGTGGTCCAAAAAACTGTACCTGCCGATTGTGCCGGAGTACTATTTACTTGTCATCCTGCCACGGGTGATCCATCCAAAATGATAATTACCTCAAATTATGGTTTGGGAGAAGTATTCGCGCCAATTACACAGTGAATATCAAAAAATATTTCCCGATTTTTTTTCTAGAGTGTAGTTTCGGCATCTGCAGATCCCGATACTGTAATATTGTCAAGGTCATATGAAGGTAATATCAGCATTGTCGGATCCAGTATCGGTAACAAGAAGACACAAATCGTTTTGGATGCCGACAAGGAAGAATTGGAGGGTACTAGTGAAAAAGAAATAAATGATCAGTTGGCCACAAAACTCAGTATTACAGAAGAGCAGGCTATACGGCTTGGTAAAGTCTCCATACTATTGGAAAAGGAATTTGGAAACGCGAGGGATATAGAATGGGCGTTCAGCAAAGTGAGAATATTGCCTTTAATGTTACAAATACTTAACTTGAACATTTACTTTACTTATAGAACAAGTTATATCTCCTGCAATCAAGACCAATTACCACATTGTCAACATGGACTGATTACGAACTCCTGCACGAATTTGATACACCAGTTTTATGTGATGACAATTTATATACTAGAGTTAACATTGGAGAAGTTATGAAAGGTGCCTTGACTGTTCTAACTAGATCGACAGTGCTGGAAGTAATAGATATTGGCACGCAAAAGGAAAATTCTCAAATAGATGAACTGAACGTTTATGTCCTTAATGTTTGCCAGACCATGTTACATCACGGATTCCTCGATGTGTTAAAAGTAAACTTAAAACGCTGCCTAAGCAAAAGAACATGTTTACACTTTAATTTTACAGATGGTATATCCTAGAGTACCTCCGAAAATCACCGTGGACCTCAGAGTTATGGAACTAGCTCTTATTGGATATCCATTAATGGACGAGAAACTTCACAAAGAAGCAATCAAAAGAAACGGCTTACAAGGAAGAATTGAGGGCTACAAGACTAAGTGTCAGATGCTAATGAAACTTTGGAAAGCCAACGATTCCATGAAGAAAACCTATGATATTAGTAGAAACTGGAGTATTGGTCTGAAAAAAGGAGACAGTGTATTGGAAATGTTCGATAAAATTGATAGGTCTCTGTATATGATTGGAGAATTGGTGGTCCTTTATGGTTCCGTAATGTTTGGATCGATTTTCTTTCAATCAATTGCCCTGAACGTTTTAGTTAAAGGAAGCGCAGGTAACGATTTGGAACAAATTCATTTAGAAGATTACATTTAATGCTTTTTTTCGATTACAGACTTCACCGAAGAGCATTTTCACGATATTTCTTTGGTATTATCTACGAATGCTGGAATAGAAACCGTGGAAACTCCCGTCATCCTAGAAAAAATCGCTTCGCTCATCAGAGACTCGGGGAAGGCCAAAGAATTCGTAGAACTGAGTCCCGGAGATTGTCTGGAATGGTTGAACCGGAATTGTCGTGAGGCAGCTGAGATTTTTGCAAAATTTTTAGAAGATCATGGGCACAGATTATTTAAAGAAGTAAATAACTTTTTTTTTAATTTAAAATTCCTTAATTAAAACGAATTTGTTAGTTTTGTTCATTCGTTTTATTTAGAAAGAACAGAAAAACGTCAAAAGTAGTACGGGACATTCTTTCAATATACAACTTAATGCAGAAAACGAAATATTTTATTTTAAAAATTTTATAACATTTTCCAGAAATAGTCCAAATTACGGTCAATGTAGTTTTCAACATTTCTGAAAGACATTACATTTACATATCTTGTTCAAGGATCTATATTTGTGTTAAAATAATTAGATCACCTCTAGTAACTCTTTTTGACATATTTTTTATCTTCGGTAAGAATTGCAGTCTAATAATAATACAGTCTGTCGCAGATAAAACCGAATCTTTTTAAAATAAAAACAGAAGTCTACTATTTTGATAAAATTAATTTATTTTATTCAAAGTAGTCGCCTTCGGCTTCAGTACAAGGTTTTGCATGATCAATTAACATGTCGAATGAATTTTTAAGTTCATCTTTAGAGATGCCCTTCAAGATCGCTGTCGACGCCTTTTTAATGACTCCGACGTCGGCATAACGCTGTCCTTTCATCGGCAAATATAGTTTGGAGAATAGATAGAAATCACAATGGGCCAAATACGGTAAATTCGATAAATGGTTGATGATTGAAATGCCATCTGTAGCTAGAAAATTAATGGTAAGCGTCGATAAAATGGAGCATTATCATGTGACAAATGCCAGCTATCATTTTCACGATATTGAGGGCGCACACGACGAATACGCGCCAAATGACGCTTCATAACACCAAGATAATATACAGCATTGACTGTTTGACTAGTTGGTACAAACTCTTTGTGCACTATGTCTTTCGAATCATAAAAACAAATCAACATTGTCTTCACTTTTGACTTCTTTAAGCGGCTTTTTTTCGGTCTTTCTTCATTTGGATGCTTCCATTCAAAGCTTTGATGCTTGGTATCTGGATTATATTGAAAATACCACGTCTCATTGCCAGTTACAATAAAATGCCTGAAGTTTTCGTCCTTTTTTGAGTCTTTAATCAAGTCTGCACAATGTTGAGTTCAGTTAGCTGTAACAAAATGCAACAAATTGGATCTTCGGAAATATTCCATTCCCACGTATCGCTTTGAGGATTTCGGATCATTTCTGATAAATTCACTCACAAGTTCGATGTTGCTTTCCGTAACCACAGATTTTTTTGCACCAAGATGTTCGTCGTCGTCGTTTATGTCCGTACAACCGTCTTTAAATCGTTTATACCACTGATACACACTTGCACGTGATAAGCACGCATCGCCATATACTTGTTTCATCAAATTAAATGCTTCAGTAAACGACGCAAATGTCATGATATTTTGACATAACGTTGGTGAAAGATCTACCTTACCGACGCATACTTTTTTAATAGATGGCGCCACTAAGAATTATTATTTAAAAAAAATTCGGTTTTCCCTGCAACTGACTGTGTAGCATAATTAGTAATTCGAATTCTATTTTCAAGCCGACTGGTAGGTTTCTCGAATGTTCCTGCTGACTTTGTGCAACGTCGAATAACTAGCACACTATATATTCATTTTCAGTACGAAATGTATGCGGATACATGGGGCGAAAATCCAAACCCACTTATAGAAATGATCCAATTAAATTGTAAAGCTGAAACTGTGTCTAAAAAGGCGCAAGGCTTCACAGTGGAAGAAACCATAAACAAGTTAACTACTCCACAAACAAACTTATCAAAGTAAGTGAAATATCTAGATTTTTAGTGTTAAATTTTAACGGAATAATGAGTTGTTTTTCATTTCTTTTTTTGACTAGGTCTGTCGAGAAGCTACACACTCTGTCGCAGAGAAAAAGCTTACTATTTTGGTAAATTTCATTTAGCCTTTGGCTTCAATACAACGTTTTGCACGGTCACTTAACAAGTCGAATGAATTTTAAAGTTCATCTATAGAGATGTCCTTCAAAATCGCTATTGACGTATCTTTAATGGCTTCGAAGTCGGCATAATGCTGTCCTTTCATCGGCAAATGTACTTTGAAGAAAAGACAGAAATCACAGGAGGCCAAATCTGGTGAATATGGTGAATGGTTGATGGTTAAAATGCCATTTGTAGTTAGAAAGTTAATGATAAGCATCGAGCGATGATATGGTACATTATCACGCCAGCTACCATTTTCACGATATTGAGGGCGCACACCACATAACACCAAGATAATATACAGCATTGACTGTTTGAGTAGTTGGTACAAACTCTTTGGGCACTATGCCTTTCGAATCATAAAAACAAATCAACATTGTCTTCACTTTTGACTTCTCCAAACGACTTTTTTTCGGTCTTTCTTCGCATGGATGCTTCCATTCAAAGCTTTGACGCTTGGTCTCCGGATCATATTGAAAACACCACGTCTCATCGCCAGTTACAATAGAATACCTGAAGTTTTCGTCCGTTTTTGAGTCTTTAATCAAGTCTGTACAATATTGAATTCAGTTAGCTTGTGTGGTACAAACTTTGCACAAATTTTTCTCAGTCCCAAATGCTGAGTCAAAACGCGATGAATTAAGTCTTTGGAAATATTTAATTCCATTCCCACGTATAGCAATGAGGATTTCGGCTCATTTCTGATCAATTCATGCACAAGTTTGATGTTACTTTCCGTAACCACAGATTTTTTTTTGTATCAGGTTGATCGTCGTCATTCATGTTTGTACGACCGTCTTTAAATCGTTTATACCACCCGTACACACTCGTACGTGATAAACACACTTGTTTCGTCAAATTAAACGTTTCAGTAAACGATTTAGCGAGTTTAAAACAGAACTTGATATTTGCTCCTTGTTCAAAATTCATTTTTCGGTTAATGCCAAATACACACTGTTACTACATATGCAATTTCTCTGCTTCTAATGATGCAAATGTCATGATATTTTGACATAACATCAGTGAAAGATCTACTTTACCGACGCATATATTTTTTAATAGATGGCGCCACTAAGAATTACTATTTTGAAAAAACTTCCGTTGTCTCTGCGATAGACTGTGTACATAGAATAGTGTTTTCTTTTATTTATCTACTTTAAAAATTAATTTATTTTTATGATACATTTCCTGCACTTAGTCGTCCTTACTGTCTTGTTTCAATTACATATTTTTATTGTAATTTATTCCAGGAGAATTTTAAAATTTTTAATCAATAAACTGCGAAACTCATTAGTGTTGCGAGAAAAGAACGAAATCTTACATGATCAAAGGTTTGGGAAAATTCAGAATCGCTTACAAACAATTAGCAGCTAAAATGGTATCGGAGGGCTATCTGCCAGAAGCTGATTTGATCTACCATTTAACTCGAGTGGAATTGAAAGAAGTAATTCTAGAAAGAAATCCGACACTACTCACTAAGTGAATACAATCTTCCATCTTTGAAAAAATCATTTTTCTAACATTTTCTTTTTGATAGGGCTATGCGAAGGAAACGTTTATATCCCAGATGGGACAGTATGCAATTTTCAGATATGTCAAAAGGATTTCCAATACCTGATCGAGATGAAAACGACGACTTCGAAATAGTTAGGACCAGTGGTGAAAGCGTAGAGGTAACTGGCACCCCAGTATGCCCTGGAAAAATTATTGCAAGAGCTTGTGTCATCGCGGACCTTAAAGATTGCCACCAAATCAAATCTGGTACTCTTTCTTCTTAAATTATCTAACTGAATCACATCCATTTTTTCTTCCAGGAGATATATTAATCACTTACAGTACAGATGTAGGCTGGACACCATATTTTCCCATGTTAACAGGTCTCGTTACAGAGATTGGTGGATTAGTATCACATGGTAAATGAACAAAATGAATTTATATTTCGATCTGAAGCTCTAACGTTATTTCATCTTATTTGAAATTTTTTAGGTGCTGTTGTTGCAAGAGAATATGGCTTACCGTGCATTGTTGGTGCTCGTGGAGCTACTAGATCTTTCAAAACTGGTGATAAAGTATTACTGAATAGTAAAATTGGTATTTTACAGTTGATAGCGGAAGACGAGAAGATGTAGTCTTTTCTTAGTACAATGTATTATAAATATCGAATGTATAATTATTATATAATAAATAAGGTTTCCAAATCATAATATTACAATATTCAACTTTTCAAAAGACTACCTCTGTTGAACACAAACCAGTATACCGGTGTCGAAGAATGCTAGAGATTCAGGCAATAAGAACCTTGGCAACGTGTGCCTTAGTTTTACTAAAGCTCTAACTTTAACACATCATAATCTTGCACAACCGTTAGAGCATATGGGTATTAGGGCGGTTCTTTTAGATTAGTATGTCAATTAGGAAAGTTTAAAATCAGAACTAGTGTTCTACAAGTTAGTATTTTGGGTCCAATACAGCATACGATATTGATATTAGTTTCTCGTGGATGTAAAATGCATCTTCTGTGACGATAACACTTTGTCTCCACCCCTGAAAACCTACGAGATATGGCAATTAAATAACGAGGCTGCGCTCCCACCATCGCGCAGCCGCATCGAGCGAGACTATAATTGGAATGTTATTGACCTTGATACTTCCCAAGCAACAATCCGTAGTTTCGTCTCTCTGTCTGCTTTAGTTTACTTCCGAGCTTTAATTGTAGAGGGCACTGGTACTTAGTAACTAACAGATTGTTTACAAATGTTAAAGGAGGTGCTTGGTGATAATGTTGTCACGTGCACGAGTTTTTGAATGGCACGAACGGTTTTCTGAAGGTCGGAAAGATGTCGAAGACGATAAACGTCCTAGTTGACCTGTGACTGCAAGAACTGAAGAGAACGTCCAGAAAACTAATGAAATTGTGCGGAAAGACTGACGTCTGAGAATTCGAATGATTTCCGATATGGTAAACATTAACAAAGAAATAAAGGGTTTTCCAATAAGGACTTGACAACTTTTTTTCAAAATAAAATGCAGACCATTTGAAATATTTCAAAAACTTTGTTATTGGGTTAAAGTACAATCAAAACATTTATGAATGGAACTCGACTTCGTTCATATGGCCACCGCGGGCACGTTTGCAAACCCAATTTTCGATTCGTTCGGCCGAAACGGCTGCTATTTCGCGTTCAATGTTGGCTCTGAGCTCTTCCAACGTTGTCAGCTTGTTGGCATAGACCAATGACTTGACGTAGCCCCAAAGAAAAAAGTCTAGAGGCGTTAAATCGCACGAACGACAATTCCATTTCTTGAGATAACACGCTCATCAAACTTACTCTTCAATAAATCCTTTGTAACGTGTGCTGTGTGGCTTGTGGCACCGTCCTGCTGAAACCACATGTTGTCCAAGTCCATATCTTTCAATTCGAAAAATAATCGGTAATCATGGCGCGATGACCATTCACAGTAACGTGAAAATTTGTGAATGCAAACCGCACCAAACAGTTATTTTTTGTGGATGAAGTGGTGTTTCATGAAGCACATATGGATTTTCACCCGACCAATAACGCATATTTTACTTATTGACGAAACCATTGAACCAAAAATGAGCTTCGTCACTGAAAATGATTTTGCGATGAAATTGATCATCTTGGCGCATCTTTTCCAGAGCCCAATCGGAGAACGTACGTCGCTTCAAATGGTACATCGGCTTCAATTCTTGAGTCAGCTTGATCTTGTATGGGTGTAAACCAAGATCCTAACGCAAAATTCGCCATAAAGTGGTCTGGGCGATGCCCAACTCTTGAGAACCCCGTGGAATTGACTGATTGGATCATTTGCTACGGACGCTTCAACGGCAGCGATATTTTCGACACTTCGACCAACCCGTTGTCTCACTGGCACGGCAACATCACACAACGAATATGTAGACTCAAATTTTTGCACTAAACTTGTTACTGCCTGTCTACTAGGGCAATTATTACCGAAAATCGGAGTTAACGCTCTTAAAGTAGCGGTCACCGACTCCGAATTTCTGTAGTAAATTTTTATAATTTGCAGACGTTGCTACTTTACCATGATGAAAATGTTAAGTTTACTGAATAAATTGACAGTGACAGTTCGATGATTAGTGAAAGGGTGCGTTCACAAATTGAATTAAAAGTTGTCAAGTCCCTATTGGAAAACCCTTTAGTAAGACACATTTTGCATGATGAATTAGACACGACAAAAGTTTGTGCAAAAATGGTGCCCAAAAACCTCACTCGGGAACAAAGAGACAATTGAATGAACAAATGCCCAACCAATAGAAAACGTGTGACCTGTCGAAAAGCAGAAGCTTCGCAGTCAACGTAGTTTCAACATCAGGAGGCTCTCTCGTCATATAAGGAAAATACGGGAACAATTGTCAGTAAGCTACGCAGAAAATTTAGTTGCTAGCATGAAGAAACGTTGTGAAGCCCTCATTAACAGTATTAATGATTCCTTTCATTGAAATATTAACCGCTTTTAAATTCTAGACAGACTATAAATTGGATTCGTTGATTATTTTCTTTCTGTTAATGGTCTTCATCTTCTTGCGAGTAAATTTTCAAATAATTTTGCAACCACTTTCCAAAACATGACAAGTCGAAGTTAAAAATAAATTTTTTCAAAGCATTTTTTGGAAAAACGCATCACTTTAAAAATTATTTACAATGTTCTAAACTTTTCGACAGCATTGTATAGAAATTTATATTGCAAAATATATAATTTATCATTATTAAACGTAATATTTTTTGAAATTTGAGGATGAATATTTACAACATAAAACACTTTATTTATCTGGAATTTTATCGATTTTGTACCATATGAAGTGTATTAATTCAATAAATGCATACAAATGTTTTTTCCCAAATTACGCACACATAAGTTACGTAATCTATCATTTTATTAACAACTATTATTAACATATACATACATACGTGTATATAATATGACATTGATAAAACTAGAACTATATAGTTAGATGATAAGCATAGATAGAAGTTGCATGCAGGTTTCATCATACACAGAACATGTTAACAAATAAAACAACCGTATGTTTACGTTACATTGTACCATAAGAGATCATTATCTGTAAGTATTAGACATTAATATTTATCAGCAGATTCGTTATTTGTAAAAAGTTTCAAATGTTGCTAAAGATGCAATACATTTAAGCAAATGTGAATGGAACCACCTGTTGACATTAACTTATTCATTTTAAGATATATAAAATCTTTGATACTACAAATAGAACAGCTCCAAATACGAAAATAAATAAATTTGTTCCTTAAATAACTTTAATTTGAAATAAAACAGTAAACGAAGGCGTTTTAAATGTATTATTTTTTCAATTTGTATTCACATTTTTCATTAAAGATAATTTCACTTTTCGTGGATGAATTTTAAGAAATTCAGTAAACTGAAACTGAATTGTATGCTAAATTTTCGTAATAAATTATTACTAAATAAAATAATTTTGAAACCCACATGAACGTATCCAACTATGGGATACTGCTATATTTCTTTCCAAACACAGAGAGACAAATTTCTGAACACACCCGAATGATAGTTAATTTTCATTGGTTGGCAGCAAGGTAAAAGCACAGTCGTACGCTATCAGCTGTAGAATATGTTGACATATTTGTTTATATCACGTTTGCGCTTTTAGAGATAGTTATCGTATTACTTTAGCTATATTATGGTGTACGTTAGTTCTTTTTAGAGCTTTGACTTGCAGATTAACAGATTATGTAAATAATATATGAATACAAGAACTTCACATGTACTAAAATTATATAATTCTGTAGCTGTTGAATTCAAGAATTGATACAGAACTTTGAATAGTGCTAAAAGCAGACAATTATTACTTACAAAAAAATTAAAATAGATACAAAAAACATAAAAAAAGGTGACATAATAAACCAGATCTCCCAACTAATAGGTAACTTTATTGAGTGTGATATGTAGAACATATCTTCACAGTATAAAATATAATTCTAGGGATCTCCAGACCAACAGTATATCAAGTTATTGGTGAATATAAAAAGATGGAATATTTTGGAGCCAAGAAAGATAAGTGGTAGGTACATTGCAGCTTTGATGTGATTGTTAAAATTGCTGTTTGTCAAATACGTTCAAAATATATTTTGTGATAATGAACCTCCAATGTTGAATAAACTTTTGACTTACATAAATAATAGTGGCGAACTACCAAATATGAGTCGCTCAACATTATATTGATTAATTAAGCAACTGAATTTTAAGTAAGAATATTTGCAGTATATTAATATATTTAAATATAATTCTGTTATATATTGCAGATACCTCAAAAGAAGTAGAAACTGTGTCCTTACTGAAAAAGATGATACCATAAGGTGGAAATGCCAATATCTAAGATATTTCATTATATAGATCCTACAATAAACTGACCTTTATTTAGATTAAATCTGGTTGAATGAAGGTTATATAAGGCAGAAAGTATGAACTAACAAATGTTTTAATAGACAGGCTTTTGTGGAAGGATTAAAAATCCATCTGAGAAGAGATGTTGGCTTATAATATTACACATTGGCAGTTCAGACGGCATCATAGAAAATGGTTTGTTACTGTTTGAAAGGAAGAAAACATCTTGCTATCATGAAGAAAGCAAAACCACAGTGTTTTAGGACTGGTTCGCTAATATATTACCTTATTTACTGGATAATATTGTTGTGGTTATGGATAATGCATCATATCATAGTCACAAAGTTGAAAAGTCATCGTGAAAAAAGTGGACATACAAAATTGGTTGCAAAGTAAGGATACAAAATATGAAGGTGACATAGTCAGCAGAATTATTGAGTTCAGTAAAGATGGTGGAAAGTAAATACAATTCATATGTAATTGATGAAATTGCAAAATCAGAAATCAAGACTGTTCTATGTTTACCTCCATACCACTGCAAGCTAAATCCAATTGAACTTGTATGGGTACATATAAAAAATTAGAGTTTTCTGCACAAATGAAATTTTTAAATTAAACGAAGTTATTAAGCAACTTTTGCACAATGCTATCAATAATGTTACCACAACCATTTGGTAAACCTGCATAAATTATGTTATCAAAGAAGAAATACCTATGAAGAGTTTTGATGAAGTTCTAGAATCATTCATAATTTCTATTGGAGATGATAATGATGATTCGGTTTCCTCACCTGCATCAGAAAGGATTCGAAAATCATAAAATAGTTTATAAAATCATATATTTTTGCCTATAACTTTAGTTAATCATTATAAATTGTTATGGTTGTAAAATTTAAGCTATATCCTACTGTTTTTCTTTCTTTTTTGTATTGTAAATATTAAACAAAATAAAATGATACATAAAGTGTTTTGCTTGATCGACTTCAGTTCCCCAATGGTTAATTTAAACAAATGTAGTTATTTAACTTAAAAGTGAAATGCCTCAAGATTGAATAAGTATAGTGTGACCAACTTTATTTATCCGGCGGAAAAATGTGACTAATACACGAAACTCTACCTCCCACCTCAACCTATATATTCAGCTGAAGTACAGTCAAGTACAATGTCATATCTATTTGTTGTTTGAGTTTATAGGTTAGTTTGTGGTATCTAATAGGAGGCAAGCATAACCTCACATTCACATGTCAAATTTTTTCTCGGAGTGTATCTTTTAAAACGATCGTGCTGCTGGCCAAATTGAATTGATTGTAGTATAGTTGTTCAAAGTTCGTCAACAAATGTAGATCCTATCTGAAAACTTATAAATACCAGATGAAATTTAGAAACGGCTCATGACACGTCATTGCTTTTAATTATTATTAATTAACATTATTATGTATACGTAATGTATCTATAGTGTACTATTAGAACTTTTTTTAAACAAAATTACATATGTTTTCTAAACAAATTACACACACAGCAAGAATTTTTATGCATGGTTTATGTAACAATTATATTTAGTTTTCAATTCTACTTTACATTCAGATATTGTAATTCTGTTGTAAGTAGTAGGCACCGGTTTCATATTTTATACGTTTTCAAATTTAATTTTACCGCGTAAAATTGATTTTAGGAATTTTGTAGGTTGTAATTTGGGCTTGGGGTTTGTTCAGAAATTTGTCTCTATCTGAAACAGAATATAATAGCTTCTAAATTGAATTTTCTCAATGACCCCAAAAAGTTTTTTTTACATATATTTCGGTAATCAACTTCTAAACCTTTGGGGTCGCACAGAAATTTTTGAGTCGGGAAATGATAGAAAAATTATATAAGCATTAGGCGTTGGTATCTGTTCGCAATGTGTGGAATATTTTAAATACAAAACTTTGAATTTAGAAAAAAATATTTACGTCAGCGATTCAAAATCTTTTTGGAAGTACAAGACACGTAACATTTTGGTTTTTATTGAGAAGATATTAAATGCAATCTAAGTAGTTTATTTTGTGGTTGTAAATATGGAAGTATAATTAGTAGAGAAGAAAGAAAAGAGAAACTAAATCTAAATGCTTAATAATACCATACATTTTTACAATTAATTAGCAGTTATTATTAAGCATTTTCAATACAATGTTGCTACTTTTCAACTCATTCTATAAATATATTTACCTTTTGAGATAGTTGTCTATAATTTGCTTCTTAATGATGATTTTACACTATTTTTTGTGTGCATTAATTCCTTAAAGACCCACCGTTTTATCAACGATTTCATTTAGCTCTTTCGAAGACAGCACCATCGAATGGCGTTGTTTATAACCGGTTGCAGAATTCAAATATGGACGTAGAAATCTTCGGATGATATTTAACAAATACTGATGCTGTAACAAAAATACAAATAGAACGATATATCACAGACCGTGGGATTGAGGCATCCATAGATAGTGACCTGAAACAAGTAGATGAGGTCTCAGATTAACATTTGGTTGTGAAAAAGTTTTGTACTCGTTTAACTCCACACAACTTGATCCAAGATAAAAAAAAACCTTGCATCAAATAGAGCAAGAAAATGCTTAAGAAGTTCGGATACTACGAGATCTAATTCAATTGCCAGGCACTGTATATCTTTATGGCTACTTTGAAAAACAATAGTCATTTCAATTTTTTTTTAAAAATGCTTTCCCAGTATTCTTTGTATTACATTCAGTACGTAATGTTGTTTTCGTAGAAATATGATACCTCATTTTAAGGAATATAATTTTTGAAACAAAAACAATTGATCACTGTCGATTATTATTAGGGCTGCCATTTTTTTAGCGGCACATCAGAGTCGTCTGAAGATGGCACGTGTATCCCTAGTTAACTAAATTTAGTACATCGCGTCAGCTCAGTTAGATGATTAAATGATGATGTAAGAAGATTGTACAAAGGGTACTAGGAAAGTTTTGCAATATGACGCAACAATGAATCGTAGAAAGCTGCTTGTTGCTGCATGTTGAGACATGTTCATACGTGCATAGTCGCCGCCGCCGCGCCATGTCGATGGCCTCAGTTAATCATTAGCAGTGACAGTGTAAAGTGCTTGCGATGGCATCGTGGTCACAAAATGAGATAAGGGCAGTTTTGCGTTATAATTTCGTGCGTGGTTTAAACATAGACCAGTGCTTCGAAGAAATGACTCTTGCACTAAGTGATGTTTCTCCACATCGCACAACGATATTCAGGTGGTATAGAGAATTTCAAAGGGGAAATTTAACTGTGGAGGATGCTCAGAGGTCACGAACGTCAGTTACGGAGGAAATCGTTACTACTGTGAGGAAAATGCTTGGCGAGGACAGGCGAGTGACCTACCAACAGATAGAGGGTACTTCAGGCCTAAATGCACCAGCAATTCGTTCGATTCTGCATGATCATTTGCACGTGAAGAAAGTTTGTTCTCTCTGGGTGCCGCATCGACTGACTAAAGAGCAGATGACACGACGTGTGACTTGGCGCCGGGAGATGCTAAAAAAGTTTAATAAGAGACAATCTCGATATGTGAACAACATCGTGACAGGTGACGAGACTTGGCTGTACTATTACGATGTGCCGATCAAAGCTCAAAACAAAGTTTGGGTCTTTGATGATGAGGACACACCCGTAGTTGTCAGAAAATTCCGATCTGTAAAGAAGAAAATGATAGTTGTATTTTTCAAATCAAGTGGAATTGTGGAACGCGTCGTTTTGGACACACAGCTAAGTGGTATACTGAACAGTGCCTGCCTTATGTCATTGGATCTATGAAGAACCTGTGACCAAAGTCAAGAATGGACACCTGGTTCCTCCATCACGATAATGCTCCAAGTCACCCCGCCAAAGCCTGCACCGAATATTTCATCACGACAGGATTGAAACTTCTCGAGCACCCTCCATGCAGTCCAGATCTTGCTCCCTGCGACTTAGCACTGTTCCCGCATGTGAAAATGAAGCTAAAAGGGAGGCGGTTTTCCAGTGATAAGGATCTTCTGCGGGCTTGGGACAACGAGTGTGCTTTACTCCCTAGTGAAACTTGGTAGAACTGCTTTAAAGATTGGTTTCGGAGGATGTAGAGGTGTAGTGAGTGTAGAGGAAATTACTTTGAAAAAATTAAATAAACAAAGCTGTATCGCAAAACTTTCCTAGTACCCTTTGTATATAGTCGAGTTCATTGAGGTTGTTAATGTTTCGTAATTTTGTATATATTATTAAAATTTACTGGCGTCTGTCTCGTTGCTATTGAACGTATAAATGCGGCTAGTGATACATTTTCGGTGGCTAAATAACAAGAATTTACGCCATCAATACACGTCATGCTTCTCTGTTCGACTTGGCATCTCTAGTTACTATTTCTAACATTTTCTCCTTTAACCATATGGAATCCAGTGTACGTACTTTTTATAATTTCACATGAATAGTGACGTATATTAACAAGAAATGTATTGCTGTTGATAAAAAGATAAAAATCAAGCAACTAACTTTTTTAAATCCACATATGATAACACACGAACATCTGTGTAATTCAAATAAATCTTATCGATGAATTTTTAAGATTAAAAATGAAATAGGACTTCATCAAATAATAATCTATTATTTTCAGAGACAACCATGGATCTACTATACATCGCCTATTATTTATCCTTGTTTGTTGTGCCTATAGTTTTGTATATATTATTTTCGAAATCGAAAAAAGTTAGTCTTTACACTCAACGTGGTAAGTTTTCATATTTATTTTTTTAAATAACACAAACATATAGCAATACCATAGGAATATTTAAATATAGACTTTTAATACTGAAAATTATAAACTATTTAAATATTAATAAAAAAAATAAGCAAATATTTATTTCACTCATACTTAATTGTCCATAATTTTGTTAAATCTACACAAAAATTTAATTAATTTCTCTTTTTCAGATTGGTATCATTTGGTGAAAACTTACTGTGCAACACCCTATGTAAAAAAATTCCAACAAAGCTGGGCCGATAAAATAAAAAACGTCTCTGATAATGAGCAAGAAAAGCCGAAACAAAGTTTAAAGGAATATGTAAATTACAATATACGTGGGCAAGGTGAAAAGTTCTCGGCCTGACAATGAAAGACTGCGATTTAAATTTAAAAAATGATTTTATTTTTCTACATAATCTCCCTTGAGTCCAACACACTTGGTCCAGCGTTTTTCTAACATCAATATTCTTTCTCGGAAGTGAAAGTCTGGAAGGCTGTCAAAATATTCTTCTCCGGTCCTTTCAACTTCTTCGTTGGATGTGAATCGCTTTCCAGAAACAATTTTTTTCAAATTTGGGAAAAGATGGAAGTCTGAGGGTGCCAAATCCAGAGAATAGGGAGGATGGCCGAGCAAATCGTACCACAAATCCCGCTATTTTCCCATCGCCAACGCACCCGTGCGTGCGGGTGCGTTGTTCTGATGAAAAATAATTTTCTTCTTCAAACCAGGCCTCTTCTTATGAATTTTGGCATCCAGCTGGCCAAGAAGGTTAGAGTAATATACGCCTGTAATTGTTCTGCCTTTTTCAAGGTAATCAATTAACAAGATTCCTTTTGTATCCCAAAACACGCTGGCCATGACATTTCCGGCAGATGCGATCGACTTCGCTTTCTTTGGCGCTGAATCACCGGCTTCCACCCACTGCTTCGACTGCTGTTCCGTTTTTGGCGTGTAGTGGTGGACCCATGTCTCATCCATGGTGACAAATCGGCGCACAAAATCGGTCGGATTCTTGTTAAATCGGTCCAAAGAATGCTCCGAAAATCGTTTGCGCATTTGCTTTTGATCGACATTCAGCAAATGCGGCACCCATCTTGCGCAGAGCTTTCTCATCTCTAATTCTTTGTGCAAAATGTTTCGCACCCTTTCTTCCGATATCCCCACAGCCTCAGCTATCTCACTCACTTTCACTAGCCTGTCGTCCAACACAATATTATATACTTTTCGATGATTTCTGGTGTAGTTGCGGTTTTTGGCCGTCCTTCACGTGGGTCATCTTCGAGGGACGTACGACCACGTTTAAATTTAGCTGCCTACTTTTTAACTGTTGACATCGAAGGAGCAGAGTTGCCGTACACTTTTGTCAACTTCGGATGAATTTCCATAGGGGTTAAACCATCCAAAACAAAGAATTTTATAACAACACGATATTCAAGTTTATCCATTTAAAAAAATAACACGCACGACGTCTACTACAAAAATTCTTGCAAACAAACTACTTGAGAGAACAAGTTGAAAGTTTTCATATGAACTAAAGACACATGCAGCCACGCAGGAAACATAAATTTCTGTTAATTGTAACGCCATCTCTGTGTCAGGCCGAGAACTTTTCACCTTGTCCACGTATTTTGGGGTGAAATACTTAAAAAAATGTTTCGATAATGTTTTTTAGGAAGGCGATTCCCAAATTATATACGGTGCGGATACCAAAGGCAATTATTTTTGTTTAAAAATCACTCTAAGATACAGTTTACACGCTGAGGTGTCGATTGAATATAGGAACAAGGATGGGAAAATATATAGGCTTCCCCGTAAGTTGTAACACGTAAACTTAAAAACTTAAGTGCTTATTTAAAAATGTTTTTGAAGATATTTTATTATCCAACATAACTTCAACTTTTAACCATTTATTATATCAATCTTTGCTTTAATAACACATACCATAGGCCATAAATGTTCCATTTTCGACGGACATCGCGATGCCTGACATATTTATGTCATTGTTGCTTAGAAAATACTATATAATTTATATCAGGGCGTTTTCTAGATAGACTACATAACGATTTAGCAATGACTATCTTTAGAATCTTTGCACAACTACGATTCTCCAACGTCGGATGTTGACCATATTGATACAATATGTTCAGAATTGTGGTCATGTAGATTCGATGCAACATGGCGTCCTTTTAACGTTTTTCGAAGAAACCGTTATTTTATGTTGAACCACAGTTCGCTAGATAAAATTTAATCCGGTAATTTTCGTCAGCGTTGTCGCTCCTCTAAATATCTACTATCTCTCGTTACTGTGATGCTTTTCTATCATCTTTTGCCTCTATTTTTATAAGAACTTGTTTCTTCGGAACGTTTTGGTGTTACCTGAACTGCACAAAACTATTACTCACCGAACAACATAACGAATCCACTAGTGCTACATTATTCTCGACAGTGGATTTTGACATCGTTTAATAATGAATGCAATTATCTTTCTTTTTGTTTTAGACGAACCTCAAATATTAGTGTGCAGTATTGCTTCTAGACAATGGAAGGCAGGATGTTTAAATATAGAAGTCCTGCAACCGTTTCAGAGATTAAGGATAACGTATAATGGCCTGATGAGAAATATCAACAGGTGCAATGTATCGTCACATTCTGGAGAAGTAGAACATGTTAAATTTTATTTTTTGTAAGTGTAAATGTCATTTACCTTAACCTAACTTAAACAAGATAGGATGGAATCCGAATATAAAAGTGTCTTTGCTTAAACTTGAGAACTTTCATTTTTAATTATTGCTAAACGCTGTAACTTGCAGGGTTTTTATTTAAGAGACGTCATCCCGGAACTTATAAATTTCATGATGCAAGATTTCGTCCTCAACAAAAATTGTCCAAACTTATTACGAAAATGCGCGTTCGATTACCAACACAATTAGTAGACTTCGTGCTGTTTTTGGTCTAAATAATGTTCCTAGAGATACTGCAATTAGGGACCTAATCGAAAAATTTGATTGATCTGTTTCAGCTCCGGATATTTAAAGATCACTACGAGAACGTAATGTTTATTCTACAGAATATATCGTTGAAAGTTCAAACACTTCAGTTCGTCATCGATCACAGTAATTGGGGATTTCAAAATCATCCATGCAGAAAATTTTAACAAAAGACCTTCGTCTACCTGAGTACAAAAATCAATCATCACAAGAATTGAAGCCCACAAATCATATAAACCATCGCAAGTTTGCCAATTCGTTCTTGGAGAAGACTTAATTCATAACGAATTTTATAACAAAATCATATTCAGTGACGAAGCTCATTTCCACATCGGTGGATATGTTAATAAGCAATCTTGCATTTTGGGACGTGAGAATCTCCGAGATTGTGGAGAAACCTAATCATACCTTTCGCGTGATCGTTTGGTGAAGATTTTCGATTTAAAGTTTTCTTTGACTTTATTTTTTTTTGAAAATAAGAATGTGAAAGTGGTGAACGTTAATGGTGAACGCTATCATCAGATATTGACCAACTTCCTATGGTTTCTATATGAACCTTAACATGTTTTTGGAAGAAGATAGCGTTAGATTGTCACACTGGTTGAAAAACAGTAAATTTATTACACGAAAAATGCCCAGTCGTGTAATTTTCCAAAATGATGACTGATTGGCTTGTAAGATCGTATGATAACTGTTAGACTTTCCTTTTGGGTTTTTTCAAGGACAAAACGTACTCAAAACAATTCTCAAACAATTGATGACTTAAAAATCAACATTTATGGAGTTACAGAGATACAGAGTAATGGAAAATTTGGAAAAAGTATTACCATATACAAGAGGCTGAACACACATTAGATATCGCGTTTAACACATAATTTTTAAAATTCGTACTTTGTTCCGATGCTAATATATAGTTCTAGAAGATTTTTTTTCTAGAATTTTATTCAGAAATAAAATCTCAGTTCATGCTAGGACATCTGTTATAGAATATGTATCTATTCTATCTAATATGTAGGCTATTATTAACTAATATATTAACTATTATTAACTAGTATTAGCTAGTTTAGTTAGTTTTAGTTACAATTAGAATATTAAAACAATATATATTTCTAAACTCTCTTCTAGGTGGAATGCTGCTAACGCCCCGTTTCATTATCCTCAAGATCTCGACATTTACTTGTTGACAGACGCGGTTGCGAGAGAATCATGGCGAGATGGCGAATGGATTTATATGCTGTAAGAATTTGATTACACATCGAGTGAATAATATAGTACAGTCAGATGCAAAATTAATGACTCCCTACGGCTGTTAGTTATATAGGGGGGGTCATTAATATTGCATCTGATTGTACAAAAAAATTATACTATGCATTAAAGCGTACTAATTGTCAATGTTTTTAATTGATTGATCTAAACGTGTATTATTATTTTTAGCGGTGATGATTATGGTTACGATCAATTTGGCGCACTGCAAGGATTCTTCAATGCGAAATCCTTAAAAGATGATAACTTTATATACATGCCTAGCTGGAGACGCAGACGTGTCGGACAGGCCGAGTCAATAGACTTAAGGCGTGATATTTTCATATTTGGAATCCTCAGAGATGGTACTATATTCTCCATTGGTTCAAAATCTATCAGAATGGGTTGCACACAGTAAAACAACGAGTATTATTTTGGAAATAGAAATTTTACAATGTTATTTTAGATTTTCGTATGGATTCATTTTGAATAGTAATGGGGAACAATACAGTATCTCGTCAAATGATATATCACTAGAAAATCTGGGCGATAACGGAGAAATTCCGAACATATTCTCGGTACATTTTGTAGCAAATGGGAAGACGTACAAATGCATCGCGCACGTCGACACCAGCAAAATTAGTTTGTCTCACAGTCAAGAGAAACGAGGGTGGATATCAAAGATAATTACAGCTGAATGTGATGTGAATTCTGAACAAGCCAATGCCATTATTACATTCTGGTACAGAAACAGCGGTAAGGCAAAAAAAAGAATGGTAAAATATTATTTAATCCTTTGACGTAATTTGGTGAATGTAGGTAGCGCTTTTGATTTACCAACATCTTTACTAAAACCCAAAGAAGCGGAAAATCCAGAAAATTTATTTGTAGTTCAATTATCCAGCCGCGAATGTCTAGATCACAATTTGACAGGTGGCAAAGGGAACTCTTTAGGAATGTTGGCTTACTCTTTAAAATCTAATAAGGTATGAATTAGTAAAAACCCTTAACTGTATTTGTTTTCGACCACGAAATTTCAGTTCGAAGTACCGCCAGGATTTATCGTAACTGTGACTTCATTTAAACATCAACTAAGTAAAAATCCTGAATTATTAAAAGCCATAAAGAATCTGGAAGATGTCTGTTATGGAAGAACTGAAGGAGACATAGAAACCATTTGTAGAAAGTGGGTATTATTTTGGTTAATATTAAGACGACTTATATATCCACTATTGTTTTTAATAGAACAACGGACCTATTTTCCACAACACCAATAGCACAAGAAGTGTCTCAGTTAATAATTGACGAAGTTGCCAATTTAAAATCCACATCTTCAGATGAAATATGGAGATGGGCAGTCAGATCTTCTGGTACGTAAAATCTACGTAAGGTATTTCAAACAATTCCATCTTTTGCATTTAGGTTTGGACGAAGATTCCGAAGAATTGTCAGCTGCAGGTCAAAATTCTACATTATTGGGTTGCACCAGTAACGAGGATATACTAAAAGCTATATCGATTTGTTGGGGTTCTCTGTTTACTTTCCAAAGCGTCCAGTACAGGAGGTAGCTTTAATACAATTTTTTTTTACCACACTGTATCCTTCATTTGCTCTTACTTTAGACGTCATGGTGTTCCTGTGAATACCGAAATGTCTGTCGTAGTTCAGAAGATGGTTCCTGCAGAGAGCGCCGGCGTTTTGTTTACGTGTCATCCATCCACAGGAGACTCAACGCAAATGGTTATCTCGTCCAATTTCGGTTTAGGAGAAGTAAAATGATAATATCTGATGATGTTTGAAAGTTATTGAGAATTCTTTTAGAGCGTTGTCTCGGCTAGCGCAGACCCAGACACTATAATCCTTTCGAGAAGCTACACCGATGAAATCAAGATCTTACAAGCCGAATTGGGTGGAAAAAAAACTAAAATTATTTTGGATGAAAATCAAAAAGGTACAATTGGCACGAAAGAAGTAGATATAGAAGACGATTTAGCCCAAGTATTAAGTATTTCTGAGGAACAAGCTTTGAGGTTGGGAAAAATTGGAATTCTACTAGAAAAGAAGTTCGGTTCCCCAAGAGACATTGAATGGGCTATTTGCAATGTGCGGAGATTAATTGAAGTCCGACGTCATTTAGTTTTACTAATTTTTGTTATAGGATACTTTGTATTTACTCCAGTCTAGACCAATAACAACTCTGAACGTTTGGACGGATTGGGAGTTACAACATGAATTCGACAGTCCAGTGCTGTCGGATAAAAGCGTTTATACCAGAGCGAATGTTGGTGAAGTATGTAAAGGAGCTATGACAGTGCTTACTCAAAGTGTCATTATGAAAGCATTGGATACTAACATGGCGTATGAAGCTTACGGGAAAATGTCCAATCCCTATTCATTAGGACCGTTAATCATATCGTCTCACACGGTTTTTCTAGATATACTGAATGTAGGTACAATAAATTCCATTAGTAGCTATTACAGGAATCTTTTTCAGTATATGTACGATTCCATGCCAAAGCTAAAAAGTATGATGTCCATGGTACTAGACCTCTCTGTTTTCGGGCATCTAGTTCTCGATGAAGAGATGCACGGAACTGCTTCGAAAAGACATAGTGCCAATAAAGGTCTCAATAGTGTTCTACGCCTGATGAACTTGATTGTTAAAGTGTGGAATAATAAACAGACTCTAAATACTGTCCTCAGATATAACAATTATTGGGAAATAAAATTCAAACCAACAGATACTCTGGAAAAAATGTTAAAGAAGATTGAAGATCAGTTGGATAGATTGGCTGATTTAATAAGATATCATATTTATACTTCTATGACGAGCGTGCTATACCAGACAATTGCTATGATTATATTAACTGAGAATAGCGACGGTATTAATTTTAATAAATTTCAATTTTTCACACAGATTATTTAAGACTACAATTTACAAAAGGTACTAGAAAAGTTTTGCAATACAGCTTTGTTTATTTAATTTTTTTCAAAGTAATTTCCTCTACACTCAATACACCTCTCCATCCTCCGAAACCAATCTTTAAACCAGTTCTGCCAAGTTTCACTAGGGAGTAAAGCACACTCGTTATACCAAGCCCGCAGAAGGTCCTCATCACTGGAAACCGCCTCCCTTTTAGCTTCATTTTCACATGCGGGAACAGTGCAAAGTCTCAGGGAGCAAGATCTGGACTGTAGGGAGGGTGTTCGAGAAGTTTCAATCCTGTCGTTGTCAAATATTCAGTGCAAGCTATGGCGCGGTGAGCTGGAGCATTACCGTGATGGAGGAACCAGATATCCATTCTTGACTTTGGCCGCAGGTTCTTCATAGATCCAATGACTTTAGGCAGGCACTGCTTAGTATACTACTTAGCTGTGACTGTATTCTGTGTGTCCAAAACGACGCGTTCCACAATTCCACTCGATTCGAAAAATGCAGCTATCATTTTCTTCTTTATGATCGGGATTTTCTGACAACTACGGGTGTGTCCTCATCATCAAAGACCCAAACATCGTTTTGAGCTTTGGTCGGCACATCGTAATAGTACAGCCAAATCTCGTCACCTGTCACGATGTTGTTCACATACCGAAATTGTCCCATATTAAACTTTTTTTAGCATCTCTCGGCACCAAGTCACACGTCGTGTGATCTGCTCTTCAGTCGGTCGATGCGGCACCCAGAGAGAACAAAGTTTCTTCACGTGCAAATAATCATGCAGAACCGAACCAATTGCTGATGCATTTAGGCCTGAAGCAACCTCTATCTGTTGGTAGGTCACTCGCCTGTCCTCGCCAAGCATTTTCCTCACAGTAGTAACGTATTCCTCCGTAACTGACGTTCGTGGCCTTCCCGATCTCTCAGCATCCTCCGCAGTTAAATTTCCCGTTTGGAATTCTCTATACCACCTGAATACCGTTGTGCGATATGGACAAACATCACCTGGTGCAAGAGTAATTTCTTCGAAGCACTGGTCTATGTTTAAATCACGCACGAAATTATAACGCAAAACTACCATTATCTCATTTCTTCTACACTGTTACCGCATGTGAAAATGAAACTAAAAGGAACGCGATTTTCCAGTGATGAGGACCTTTTGCGGGCTTGGGACAACGAGTTTGCTTTACTCCCTAGTGAAACTTGGCTGAACTGGTTTAAAGGTTGGTTTCGGAGGATGAAGAGGTGTATTGGGTGTAGAGGAAATTACTTTGAAAAAATTAAATAAACAAAGCTGTATTGCAAAACATTCCTAGTACCCTTTGTATTTGAACGGAATTTAAAGCAGCAGCTTCGATAGAATCGAACAAACTCTTTAATCAATTTGTGACACCATTCAACTCGCCTATGTTTTGCTGATTCAATTGTAAAGCAGCTATAAAGCATACAGTTTCTTTACTTGTTAACGATGATGAAGAACAACACTTACATCTGCCACATGAATGTCTAATATTTTTGTATTACAGATACATTTTCCGCAGTTCCACCTGCTACTTTTTCAGAATGAAATTCACTGTTCATGTTAAAAAATACCATTGAATCAGTAACCTTTTAATATATATATATATAGAGCAGCTCTTCAGGCCTTGAGGCCCATGGCTTCGATTTTTTGTACAATCTCCCTCCATTTTTTCCTGTCCTTTGTTTTGCTTTCCCAGTCCGGTATTTCCAGCGTTCGTATATCGGCCTTTACCTCCTCCAGCCATTTCTTCTTTGGTCTTCCTCTCCTGCGTTTACCACCCTCGCCCAGTACTAATACTTTTCTTACATGTCTGTGCATAGGCATTCTATATATATGGCCCAACCAGCTTCCTCGTCGGGCTCGGATTTTGTGGATTATACTTGGTTGCCTATACAGCTCCATCACTTCTTGGTTTGTTTTCCCTCTCCATGTACCGTCTTCGTTTTTCGTACCACCATATATCTTACGCAATATGTTTCTTTCCCATCTTTCCAATTTTTGTGTATTTTTTAGGCTTAGAATCCACGTTTCACTACCGTACATCACCGATGGTTGGATTACTGTCGTATACAGACTTGTTCATTCTAGAATTAGATATGCGCTGTCCACAAGTGGAAAGAGTGCAGTTAGGTTAAAGCGCGCGAGAAAGGAGGATAGAATATCTCTCACTGGCAGTTTCGTTTTCTCCCACTTTTGTATTGCAAACAACTTCCCCTACTTTCTCGCGTTTATTTCAAGAATATTTTATTAGTTTCACGCCAAACGGCAAAACATTTCAAGAAAATAGCCATGTTTGAAAATCTTTTTAATTTTTAGAATTTTCTATTTCATTTATTTCAAGAATATTTTATTAGTTTCACGCCAAACGGCAAAACATTTCAAGAAAATAGCCATGTTGCATTTTATTAAAAGATTCAAATAAAATGCATCAAATAATTTATACAATTCAAAAATGTAGGTACGTATTGTCAATGCATGCGAGAAAGTAGGGGAAGTTGTTTGCAATACAAAAGTGGGAGAAAACGAAACTGCCAGTGAGAGATATTCTATCCTCCTTTCTCGCGCGCTTTAACCTAACTGCACTCTTTCCACTTGTGGACAGCGCATATCTAATTCTAGAATGAACAAGTCTGTATATTATTTTCTTTGTTTTTCTGGATATCAGTTTGGATCCCATCATGTTATTTAGTGCTCCCATGGCTTTTCTACCCTTTAACATTCTCCTCTCTCTCTCAACATCTTCATCAGCTCTATTTGTAATCGTCACGCCCAAGTAATCAAATTCACTTACTTTCTCAAAAAGGTACTCTTTATTTCCCTTGTTTTTAAACCTTATTTTCTCTTCACTTGACTTTTCTTTTGCTTTCATTTCCCAGTATTTTGTTTTTTCTTTATTTATATATAATCCATATTGGTTTGCGGTTATTTCAAACCTTTAATATACCCAACCAAAAACCAATTAACGTTACTTTAATTTTATTCAGAGTATTCCATAATTTAGCTTAGCTGAATGAACTATATTTATTAAACCAACTTTGTTATATTTTTAGAAATCAGAGATGAACATTACACAGACATCAGTTTACTGCTAGCCACGAACTCGGCAGTAGAATCCGCTGAAATCCCCGTTATCTTAGAAGAGATAGCAGAAAATCTTAGAAGTATTAAGAAAATAAATGAATTTTTAGAAATAGACCCAAACGAAGGAATAAACTGGTTAAAAGAACACTGCCCGATAATTAAGAGATCTCTAGATGAATTCCTAACGAATCACGGCCACAGATTGTTTAGAGAGGTAAGCTCGTGGAATCGCGAAGATCACGTTATAATTTCATTCGTAGTTTGAACTGAAAGAAAAAACATGGGGAATGGATCCCAGCGTTGTAATATCAATGCTGCAAGCGAACTGTATTAGTGAAACAGCTACGAAAAAAGCTAGGGGATTAACGGTCAACGAGACCATCGCTCAACTGACTTCTCCCAAGAAAAGATACACCAAGTAATTTTCCAAAATAACTTTCTCCAAGAAAAAAATGTATTTTATTCAATTTTCAAGGTATTTATTGAAATTTTTCGTTAAAAAATGCAGAGAAGCGGTAGCGGCTAGAGAAAAAAGTAAATCAGAACTTATCAAGGGAATTAGTAGATTTAGATTGGCTTACTTTGAATGCGGACGAAAAATGGCATTTCAAGGACACCTTCCAGAAGAAGATTTAGTTTACCATTTAACACAAGAAGAACTGAAAGCTGTGCTCGGTGGAAAGTCACCAGGATTGATTTCCAAGTAAATATGTACGTTAATAGCTTTATGCTTAAGGGTACAAATCTAGTTTTTCTTCCAGAGCCTTAAGAAGAAAACGTTTGTATGAAAAATGGGATAAATTACATTTTCCAGAATTAGTTTATGGAGTGCCAACACCAGAAGAACAACTTAATGAAAACGACTTTGTGGCAACTACGAATGGCGTCTCTCTAAAAGGAACGCCTGTGTGCCAAGGTACTATTATTGCTAGAGCTTGCGTTATAACGGATATTAGAGATGCAAAATTAATACAATCAGGTGGGAATATTTAATTTCACGATAATAAAATTAAATATAACATTTTGACATGTTCTATCATACAGGTGACATCTTAATCACCCACAGCACAGATATAGCTTGGTCTCCATATTTTCCAATGCTTTCTGGAGTTGTAACGGAACTAGGCGGACTTATTTCACATGGTATATTATTAATTGTTCGAATTTCATGAAGTGACGTGTATATTATTTATTTTTTTTGATAATAGGTGCTGTCGTTGCTAGAGAATATGGTTTGCCGTGTGTAGTGGGTGTTCAGAACGCAACGAAATATTTTAAAACTGGCGATAAAATTAGATTAACCGGGAAATTGGGTTTACTGGAATTAATAGAATGAATTGTAAGATAAAATTATATATTTTACAGTGATTTTATAATCTTTCAAATTTGTACAATTTATGAACAGTATTTGGTTTTGTTTTTATTTAAAATATGAAGAATAAAAAAAATTTTCGTAAAAAGTTTGTGCTCTTTATTTTGCGGTACACTGTATATAATTAAAAAAAAACTTTTATAGAACTAAAACGCAATAATAATAATAATAATGTACCCTTAGCTATTAAAAATCTCAAAGAACACCATAGTTACGTTTAAAAAAATGCATTCATAGAGTTTGATCAATATATTATACAAACGTCAAAACATTAACTCTACCTTAAAAAATATGTCGCGTTTCGAGAGAATAGATGAAGAATTCAACAATTTTATGCATAGAGTAACAGAAGTGGACAGTATCGTAAAAAAATTAAGTTCTAAAAACAAAGAGCTGCAAGAAATCGGTGTTTTGGAAGCGGACAGCTATCTTAAAGATTCTGATAAAACTGTTTACGAAAATATCGACGAGGAAAATGTGCGTTTAAAAATCAACAGCGATAGAACAGTAATTAACAAAAAAGCTTTAATGAGAAGCGAAGATAAAGCTACGATGTCACAAGGCAGATCAGATTATTAACTTTATAAATGACTTTTATAAATGAAATTATCATTTTTCAGAGGCATTTATGGAAGAAGTGTCTAAAGATGCATATAGGCGATACAAAGAAAGAATGGTGCGAAAAGAAAAGATGGAGACGTTTAAAAAGCAAGCCAGTTTGGCATTTAGACGAGGTGAATATGAACGCGCTTTGAATTGTTACAATAAGGTATATGTAATTAGTAAAATATTATAATTAACAAGATTTCTTACCTTTCAATTTTGTTTTATACCAAATCAGCCTGTGTGGGGACCTAAATTCACTCAAAATTACATTTCTAATTGAAAATTTTTAAAAACTAACCTAAACTCATGTAATTAATATGAAATTAACTGCAAATATTCAATATCATACCAACTCATTTTAAATTAACGGAATTATCTGGAAGAAATTAGAATTTTACATTTATTACTTTGCATATTATCTTCTAATTTTTTTATTAACATTTGGAGATTGGTGTTAATAAAATTGGTACGACTTCGAGTACATTTAAATAGACTATAATTGAAATTTTTTTTCTTAAGTTGACAAAAATTCTGTAGTTTTATGTTCACATACTTAATTTTCGAATTCAAATTTGTCCAACGTTTGGTAATGAATAAATGAAACAATTCTATTCATACATAAATTACATCACTTGTGATATATGTTTGATTAGTAGTTCAAAATGGGAATTGATCATACATTTGTGATACTTTTTCATGTTTATGCGTCGAACATTTTGGCACGGTTATAGTTATCACATCATCAGTGATAAACATCAAAAGCAAACTGCAAGGTTACTTTTACATACACTGATATCAGCTTAAGTAATCTGTTGCTAACTGCCAACAGATGTCATTTCCACCTTCGCATTTTAATCTAAACAAATCTAAAGATGTAAGCTAATTTCTTAATATCGTTAAATTAAACATTTGCTTTAATTATTTAGACGCTCTAATAAGCGATGTCTAGTATTTTTTGAACGCACCTTTGTTGTCTATGCCCCTTCTTTCTATTAAATTAGATATATTTCTTTAACTTGTTTTTTTTACATCACATAATACCATATTATGTAATAAAATACCATGAGATTCAAAATGAATATCGCAACCAATACTAAAATTGTATTTCAGTTTAGCACTTGAACATAGTCACAATGAAATTTCGTTGAATAGTAGCTTTTTTAACATTGGCATTCGTTGGTCAGTTATATATTTGATTTTTCATTAAATTTTATATAGTAAACTTGTATTAATTTCAATAAAAAGTAGTAATTATTCTGATTTTAATTTTATTAAATATATTGTGCTGTAACAGAAACATAAATATCATAAAAAAACAGGCCATACAATATGATATTTTTAATAATTTACGTACCGCCAATGAATAAATTTGTAAAAACATTGTAAAAGGCGATGTACACACACGATGTCATTTTTTATAGACGTTGACAATCTTTTTGAATCTCTCTGTATATCTTTGTAATACCCTGAAATTAAATATTATTTGGTTGATTTTTTTTACTGATCTTATTTTTTATATTCCAGGCAATAGAACAGATAAAAGATAGCTGTTTCTTATACAATAACCGTTGTTTAACTAATATAAAATTGAAACTATATGATAAAGCGATAGGTGATGCTCGATTAGCTTTGAGATTGGACGAGAATTCGATAAAAGCTCGATTACTTCTTGCTAAAGCTTATTTCCTAAATGGAAATGCTCAAGATTATGAATTTATTGTTACAGAAGCTAAAGAGAAACATGAAGATCAAATCGAATTTATAAATGGTATTATAATCAGAATTGTAAATTATAAACAAAAACAAAGATAAAATCTTAATTACTTACATAGAAAGAGGTTGTAATTTAACATACAGATGTATACCAAGAACTAGCAATCTTTAAATTTTATGAGTATTTGTGTTGGTCGGGTATGATTTTATTTGAGCCGAAATGGATATAGACTTTATTTTTAATTTTGTTTTTTTAATTAAATAGGCACTCCTTTAAGCTGTAGTAAAAAGAAATATATTATCTACCTCTCACAACTTAGAAACACCCACGAAATCCAAAAATTATTACTTTAGTAGAAGGGTGAGAAATTGGAATTCGTCGAAATTGATAAAAACAAAATCTTGTCATTAAACGAAAGCCATAAATGTATGCAATGCATTGTAGAAGTCCGAGGAAACAACAGAGTGAATATAAATTTAGTTTTTGATATAGCCTTCTTCCCCAATCACACAAATTTTTGAAAATTCATAAAGTTATGCAACGCTCTTCAAAATTTGTGTTGTGAACACTATACAGAGTGATACGAACACTTCCAATACTGATATTGACCTAATTTGATAACATTTCTTCAACAATGTACAGATACAGCAACATGCAGGTGCTACATATCCATTTTGTTTGGTATTCAAAGTGATTTGCTTTTCTAAAATCGCTTTGTAGTGTTTATAACCATTTTTAAACTACAAACACCACTCATATACCTTACTAAAACTTGAGCAATAATTTCCTTGTGTAATTTTCATAATTGAAATCGTTTTAGTAGAACTATTTCATAATTAAAACAAAACCATGTTGCTCCTCTTATTGTAGAAGTGGGTACATGTTGATTCGAAACAGACACAACTTTGTAATATATTGTTATCCCTTTTAAACTTTTTTTTATTGTTCTGCTTATATATACTCAGTTAATTCCCTGACAAACTTCCTAACATGTGTTCCCGCATATCTTTCACATCGTAAATCATAAATCTAGGTTATGAGAAATACTAAATTCAACATTAAAGTAAAAGAAAAAAAGTCGTTCTGAAATCGTCATTGTAATTAAGTGATAAAATAGTTTTGTCGGCGAAATATATATTACGCTATTTTTACATTTGCAAAGGCATTGGTCCTGGAATTTCTAATGCACTTGTGTATTCGTGAAAATGAATTATAAATATATTTTGAAGTAATATATATGGGAGCATTCATTAATATTAGAACAAAACATTTTTTATAGTTTCCTAGTTTCTAATAGTGTTTTATTTTTCAAGTAATTTTAAACTCTTTTATAAAATGTAATATTTCTGTGCTAATTCTTTCTTTTTCCAGATTTCATTGAAAAATTAAAAATCGAAGCACAAGAAAGTAGTTCCTAATTGTCGTAATACTCTGGATGTATATTTTAAATTATTTTTATTTATTTTGAACTCAATAAAAAAGGGAAAAAACAATGTTTGTTTTATTTATATTTTTTATTTATTTATAACGCATTAAAACAATATTTAATTTAAAAAATAACAAAAAGACACTAAAAAATGAAATAATTTTTCTTTAAACACTATGTGTGTATAAATATCATCATGGAGTAATACTGTAAATAAAATTACTCTTTTGAGGCTTCTTCACTGAGTGCTTCGACGCCAGGAAGTATTTTACCTATGGAAAAAGTATGACAAGCATGAATATAGTAACGTAATGCATCATTTTATTCACCTTCTAAAAGCTCTAAACTTGCACCACCTCCAGTAGATACATGAGAGACTTTATCCTCGGTATTCCAAATGGCGCAACACGTGGCGGTATCACCGCCTCCTATTATAGTAATGGTACCCGCTTCTGTTGCTTTAACTACGTCGTCCATCATGGCTTTGGTACCTTTGCTGAAGTTTTCGAATTCGAAAACGCCAGCTGGGCCGTTCCAAACTATAGTTTTCGCCCTGGCTATTGGTTCTCTGAACAGTTCGATTGTTTTTGGCCCAATATCTAATCCCATAAGACCATCTTCGATACCCGATTCCAAAGTTGCTTGACCGACCTAAAATAAAATCAATTTTTGATATTCTTAGCGTGCAGACTTACGTTCTACTCACAGTAGCATCTTCTGCAAACTTATCTGCTGTAATAAAGTCGATTGGTAAGTGGACTTGAACGTTGTTTTGTGCGGCTTTATCTAATAACTTCTGGATTATTTTAGCGCCTTCTTGATCGTATAGAGAATTACCTATCTACGAAATAAAAAAAACAATTTTTTACGTGCATGATCGTATATATCCATGAAAAAATAAAGAGTAAAAATATTAAATCTTGCACATAACCTAAGATAGTTAATACTTCGGCAGACATGTAATACTTATCTCAGAAATATCACCGTTTCTCGTTTATCTTTACGCCAATTGGATTTTCTAAATTAGTTTTAACGCAAATATAAATAACATTACGCAATTTACATTTCGCAGCACAGAAAATTTAATTCAATTTCAAAAATACATTTTTAAGGTCTTCGTTTTCGATTCAAGGTAAATCTGTAAGGGCGGAAACACCAGGTAATTTCTTTCCTGAAAACGCAGAAAAGTATAGATCTAAAATTCGTTTCGAAGAGAAAATGATGTCCGTTAAAAATTGGAAATACCTTCGAGCAAGTTTAAACTGGCACCACCACCGGTTGAGACATGAGACACCTTATCGACCGCTTTGAATTTCTTGGCGACGGTCGCCGTGTCACCTCCGCCAATGATCGTAGTGCAACCGCGTTGGGTAGCTACGATTATTTTCTCCATAAAAGCCTTTGTGCCCGCGCCGAAGTTTTTGTTCTCGAAAACGCCCGGAGGACCGTTCCAAACTAGAGTTTTTGCGCGATCTATGGCACCTCCCATAATTTCGATCGATTTTGGTCCAATATCCAGACCCATTTTGTCATCAGGGATGCCAGATTCCAAAGTAGCATCGCTAACCTAATTGGGAAGATTATAAGTTGCGAACTTTGCCGGGGATTTTTGTGGTGTGAATTCGAAGTAAAATTGATTTGATGCTACGTTTAAATGGTGAAAGAAAAATAGGCAGACTTTGCAGACATGGATCTTCTTTTCTAAACACCTATGTACGTTTCGATGTTTACGCGAGTGTATATTTTATGTTTTAAAAAGGTTATCTTATACCTGGACATCATCAGCTATTTTATCAGCTATCTTGAAATCAACAGGCAAATGTATCTTAACTTTCAGGTCTTCTGCCTTCTCCATTATGCAGTTAACGATTTTCGCGCCTCTTGCGTCAAAAAGAGATTTTCCAATCTAGAAATTAACTTCATCTTAATATTAAAGAAGAAAATATTTTGAACGAAAAAAATAGGAATTTATCAAACTAAGTTTTTGATACGATTACAATTATACAGAAAACACTCCAACTTTTATCGTAGATTTAGCATTTGGAAGTGTTTGGAGTAATTTAGACATTAGAAAATCACTTCCGAAAAGAAATGTTTACGAGAAATATCACTTCGAAAAGTTCATATATCTCTTAAATGTGTCAAACATTATCTTGGGTGGTCCAGTGAATGTAAAAGCTCTTCAGATACTTACTCTTTAAAATTATGGATATTTTGTCATTTGCTATAGCCAGCAGCAAGGCAATGCAGTAGAAGTAACGATATTGTAATTGACAAAAATACCCTGAACGATTGCTAAGTGGATGATCAATGTATTGGGTTGGCAAATAAGTACTTTCGGTTTTGTAGTATAAAATAAAACACTTTTTTTTAAACAAAGAATATTAGAGCAACCGCGATACAAGTTTCTGGAGCGTATCCATTGGTAAATTATTCCACACCCTTGTAAGTTGCTCTTAAAGCTGCTTCTGCGATTGTGGACAGTTTTCTCTCACGTTTTTATCTAATTCATCCCACAGTAATTCGATAGGGTTGAGATCGGGTGATTGTGGTGGCCAAATCATATTTATCAGCACCCCTTCCTCCTCTTTTTGATTCATATAGTTTTTACAAAGTTGGGAAGTGTGTTTAGGAAGATCATTATCTTGTTGTAGGTGAAAACCTTCACCAATTAACCTTAATCTAGACGGAATTGCATGTTCCTCCAAAATCTTCAGGTACCCCTCTTTTTTAAAATGCCTTCAATGCGGTACAAATCTCCGACACCATCAAAGGAAAAGGATCCCCAAACAAGCACAGAACCTCCCCCGTGTTTAACAGTTGGCACTACACATTCGGGTAACATCCTTTCACCCACTTGTCTTCGAACGAAAACTCGTCGATTACTACCAAACACTTGGAACTTTGACTCGTCTGTCCATAACACCTGCTTCCACATTTCCATGTCCCAGTGCTGATGGTCCTGGGCCCATTGTAACCGTTTTTTACGATTTCGTGGATTCCATAATGGTTTTCGAGCTGCAATACGCCCATGTAGTCCCGCCTTTGTCAAACGTCGTTTTACAATAGTCAGTGACACCGGCTTTCGACGGCCTTCATTCAGCTCTGCTCGAAGCTGAGGAGCTGTGAGGCGCCTATTTCGTTTTGATAGTATTTTTAGGCGCAAATCCTCTTGTCTGGTAGTTACCCTTGGTCTTCCGCAACGTTTTATTGGTTGTAATGATCCACTTTGTGAATATCGTTTCACTGTTCCTTGCACCGCGTGATAAGATAAATTTAACTTTTGGGCTATTTGCCGCAGTGGAAATTTTTCACCATGTAGCATTATTATAGAACTACGAGTTTATGCGCTAAGTTCCTTGCTTTTCGGCATTTTTATAAGTTACTTTTACGTCTGTTCTCAAATACTCGTATTGCAACTTACTCGGACAAATGCTGCACGAAAACTAATTTTTAAATTGCTAAATAGTTTACTATGAATTCCTAATACCATTATAATAATATTGCGTTGTAAACCCTATTAAATTTATTGGGGTATATAAAATATTTCTATTAAATAGACGTCATAAAACTATTAAAAGGATTTACAATATTTTTCAGAAACAAATATATTTATCTAACTTATAATAATAATCCGAATAGTCCTTCTCAGAATTACATTTACAACTGTTATTTCAATTATTCTCACCAAAACAGGTAAAAGTCTAAGGGATGTGTCTAAAATACAAGTGTTTTGTTATTTATGATAAGTGATCCCTCACTTATGGCCTGTAGTGTATATACTTAATACCCAATAGGCACAATAAATGTCCCTAAAAGGAATATGAGCTGTATTTAACATTTATTATTCTTTCTTATTTATTTTCATTTCAACAACGCATTAATATATTTTGAATAATTAGATCCTTTCAAGAACTAATACATAATACATTTAGATTCGGAAATACCAATTAAGTAACATCTTTATTTCAATGAAATTAAAAATGAAATAAAAACATTATATACAAAAAATTACGCGTACCGTTACATAGTTCCATGGTATACATACACAGTCTGTCGCGGAGAAAACCAAACTTTTTTAAAATAGTAATTCTTGGTGGTGTCATCTATTAAAAAAGATATGCGTCGTTGAAGTAAATCTTTCACTGATGTTATGTCAAAATGTCATAACATTTGCATTATTAGAAACAGAGAAATTGCGCATAAAGTAACAGTGTGTATTTAGTATAGGTCGGAAAATGAATTTTGAACAAAGAGCAAATATCAAGTTCTGTTTTAAACTCGGTAAATCGTTTACTGAAACGTTTAATTTGATGAAACAGGTGTATGGTGATGCGTGTTTATCACGTACGAGTGTGTAGGACCGGTATGATCGATTTAAAGACGGTCCTGCGGACATAAATGACGACAAACATCCTGGTGCAAAAAATCTGTGGTTACGGAAAGTAACATCGAACTTGTGTGTGAATTTATCAGAAATAAGACGAAATCCTCATTGCGATACGTGGAAATGGCATTAAATATTTCCAAAGATTCAATTCATCGCAATTTGACACAGCATTTGGGACCGAGAAAGATTTGTACAAGGTTTGTACCACACAAGCTAACTGAATTCAACATTGTACAGACTTGATTAAAGACTCGAAAAAGGACGAAAACTTCAGGTATTCTATTGTAACTGGCGATGAGACGTGGTGTTATCAATATGATCCAGAAACCAACCGTCAAAGCTCTGAATAGGTATATTCAAGCGAAGAAAGACCGAAAAAAAGCTGGCACACAAGCTAACTAAATTTAACATTGTACAAACTAGATTAAAGACTCAAAAAAGGACGAAAACTTCAGGTATTCTATTGTAGCTGGCGATGAGACATGACGTTTTCAATATGATCCAAAAACCAAGCGTCAAAGCTCTGAATGGAAGCATTCAAATGAAGAAAGAGCGAAAAAAAGTCGTTTGGACAAGTCAAAAGTGAAGATAATGTTGATTTGTTTTTATGATTCGAAAGGCATAGTGCACAAAGAGTTTATACCAACTAGTCAAACAATCAATGCTGTATACTGTCTTGGTGTTAAGAAGGGTGTTTTGGGGCGTATTCGTGTGCGACCTCAATATCGTGAAAATGGTAGCTGGCGTTTATTAGGTGATAATGCACCATCTCATTGCTCGACACTTATAACTTATTTTCTAACTACAAATGGCATTTTAACCGTCAACCATTCACCGTATTCACCGGTTTTGGTTCCCTAAGATTTCTATCTATTCTCCAAACTACATTTGTCGATGAAAGGACAGCGTTATATCGACGTCGAAGCCATTAAAAAGACGCCACCAGCGTTCTTGAACGACATCTCTAAAGATGAACTTAAAAATTCATTCGACATGTTAATTGACCGTGCAAAACGTTGTGTCGAAGCCGAAGGCGACTACTTTGAATAAAATAAATGAGTTTTACCGAAATAGTAAGCTTTTGTTTCTATTTTCAGAAAGTTCGGTTTTCTCTGCGACAGACTGTGCATATCAATCGTCTTGACAACGTTATAAAAAAAATCTAGTATATTGAAAATAGAAAATTTTGACAAAAAATAAAACCTTTTGACAATTAAATAATCAAAATCTTTGAACAGTTACAAGAATCATTTTTCGCACACATACTTAAAGAATGATTATAATAGATTAATACGTCGCACAATCACAAGTTTCAAATAATGTTGAGAACAGTTAATCCAAAGATATATATTTTCAGTAAGACTTTACTTTGAAATAACGACGTAAGTAAGTTATTGTTTCATTATATTATTTTCAAGAAATGAAGACTACTAAAAAAAATAAGTACGACTATGATTAAATAGGCTTTGCTTCTATTTTTTTCAAATTTCAAAATTTGATATGTATATGTCAAAATGACACGATATCGACGAAAAATTTAAATCGCCCCATTAAACGGTCAAATTTACATGCATCGACCTTTCATTTAAAAACTTTCATTAAGTAAATTGAGATTTATTTCAGTAGACACCACCAGGATGCAAAGCGTAATGGAAAAAGTCGAACGTACAAATTCGATTAAAGACCAGAAAGAAAAAAATTCCAATAGCCTGTTGCACAGGATACGTGTCATCCAAGGCCACACAAACCTCAATTATAGTGACCCGCACTTCGTCGAGAGCAAAGACACCGTCAACCAAACGAAAGAGATCATACACAACATTAGGGAGGGCCTGAGGAAAGGCTGTTCGGACGTGATCAAATCTGCCAGGGAACAAACCAGGTACTCCAATTATTTCTTTACACCCTCCAGTAGGTATTTTATTAACGCGGTTTTCGTAAACGATTCAAGATTCAGCAGCGAGACCAACTCCAGCTTATTGGGGAAAGAAAAGTCGACGAAAAAACGTCAGCTGAAAATTTTGACAGGCGACCGTACCGACTCAAAGGAAAAAGATGTGAAAGTGCAAGTGAAGCAAGCGAAAAATCTCGTACACAACATAGGCGCTTTTTATGAAGGAGGCGAAAGGCTCGAACATGCAAGTTCCGCCAGGCTATCTCAAATAATTGGCAAAGAGAGAGATAAGGAAATGCAGATGGTATCTAATCTGATTTCGGAAAGTAAAATGGTTAAAAGGAAGAAGCGAAGGAAGCGTAAAAGAGATGAAATTGAAGTTACCAGTTCGATGACTGTGACTAAAAGTAGAACGGACATACAGAATGTGAGTTCAATTTAATGATTTGAATAATCAATAAGGCTATTGAATTTATGCCTAGTTTCATTGTTAATATTCAATATATTATCAAGTTTTAATTGGCATCCATTAACTTCATTTTCATAATGATTTTTTTATTCTTAGTGAAACGTTGCGAAAGATATTACTATTAAACTACTAAATGTTCAATTCAGTAACTTATATAAATTTAAACCAGTACCACACTTTGTCGTCCTAGCCTATAAATTCTTTTCTTCTTAATCTTTTCAACAAAATCGAATACAAAGATACATTGTGTTGTAGTCATACTAGTTTCTCTAAGTCAGCACTCTAAGGTTGCTTTCGTATTTTACAATTATTAAAACCTATTTATTTGTTTAAGTTCGTTCATGGTGACTCACGTCCACCGACGCGATTAAAGCCACGTAAAAACAGAGAAAGGTATTCGAACAGGAAAAAACTTGAATGCTCCGGCGATGAATCCGACATTGAGGACGATCCGTCCAGTCGAATAAGTGACATATCAGAAACAAAACTGAAATATCCAAGGCGTAAACTGAGAGCTAAACACTCCTATATAAGAACGTCCGGTTCGAAATTGATTCAAAGAGACCGTGACATAACAGAAATGGTATCGTCGACTATAGATAAGTTAAACTACGTTAACGAACACGTCCAAAAGGTGATAGAAGACAGCCTGTCATCGGGACCTTCGGAAAGCCCGAGTTTGGTGTTCGAAACGTTACCGAAAAAGGAGCCTTTAAATAAGATTTCCGAAACGTGCAACGTCGAATTATCCGAATCCTCTTCGAATTGGTCTCTGGTCACCGTCAGAGCGCCTGTACTTGATGTTGAAAAGAACAAATCGGTCGATCAACAGACTCAAGCATCCACTCAGATGCATTCGCAGAATCAAACTACGATGATAAGTACGCCGACACAGAATGAAGAGATACCTTCTCCAGTGCCACCTCTGCCGATGGTGACGTCAAGTGGGATCAAGCCTATTCTGGAAGATGTTGTTCCGGCTAAACCAACACGAAAAAAGCCTAAGAACGTGCAACAAAAAGTTGAAAAGCAGACTGTTGAAGTGACAACTGAAAAAGTAGCGCCCAAAAAGAAGAAGAATGCAGAGAAAGTGGTGAATTCTGCAGAACGCACATCGTCGATGAAGAAAACTGGAAAAAAGAAAAAGGACAAGAAAAGGGAACACGTTAACTTTGTCACGACACCACCAGAAGTAGTGCCGGGTATTTCCCCATTTCTTTAATGAAAATCTAATGTTAATGCCTAATTTTCTAGATTTTCATCCTGAGCAAATTGCTCCAACTCCATCTAAGAAGTTAGGTAAGACACTTAACGAAAAACAGAACGACAATCAAAAACAGCAGAACTCTCCTAAGTTGACGCCGACAGAAAATAGCATTGCAAATATGCTAAAGAAACCAATAGCGAAACCTACTCGTCGAGTTAGCAGCGCCAAAACCTATAGACAACTTCCCAAAAAGGAGATACCGAAAGTGAAGAGTACAGGAAACTTGGACCCCAGACCCAAAGATGTTCCAATTACTGTACGCACAGTTCTCGAAGAGGAGGCCAACAACGAGAAAAAAAGGAGTAACAGCAAAACCAGAAATAGAAGTGGAACTCGAGAACGGGACAGATCCAGAAGTCGAAGCGGGAATAGGGACGGAAAACGACCTAGAAGTAAAAGTGGAAGCAGAAAGGATGACGTTTTAAAGTCCAGAGATGTCAGAGAAATTTATTACAAAATCAGGGCGAACACCACCAATACAATCGCTAATATCAACGAACAAATGAGTTCGACTCTTAAAGAAAGCATAGCTCACCTGAATGAAATCTGTGGGAAAGTCAGGAGTACTCTGACCGATATGGAAAAGGACGAGCAGGTCTACAAACGTCTAAAATCGAAGAAAAGTTTCGACGTTTCAAGCGAGGGCGGCGGTAGCACTATTTCAGTACAAACAAACAAGGCCTCTGAAAAGAAAAATCAGGGAAACTCTGTAAGATTATTCGCTATTCCTGCGCTACCTCATTGACTAATTTTATTATATTTTCAGGGTGATAAACCTGTGCTCAAATCTCATACGTACACCGTATTAACCCAAGCCTGTGAAGACACGAGTATAGGACAGTTGATGAATTCGATATCGATGGCCGGAGATAATTTATTAATAGACAAATCGAGTTCGCAAACACCTCCGAAATCATCCGCTAAGGAGAAGAAAAGGAAGAAATCGAAGGAACAAAAGAAACGTCCTTTTACCTCGAAGCAGGCGATTAAACCGAAAACTTCGGTTATAAATTCTTCGAAGAGTAAATTGGTTTCCGTTAAGAAGACCGCATCTAACGGCAACATTTCCGCGACGAAGATTCCGATTTGGCAAAGAAAACCTCCGAGTGTCATAGAGGAAATACAACTGACTGTGAAGAAGCAAGCGACGAAAAGCCAGTACAGAGATTTCTTGAGGGCCCTAAGGAGCATTGCGAAAAAGCAAAGGTCTCAAGTGCACGTTGTACCGCCTGAGTTTAAAGAAATTATGGAGAAACAGCAGGAGAAGGCTTTCGATACAAACTCTAAACACAAATTAGGTAATATACACTGTAAAATCTCCACTAAATGGTCGACTAATAATCTTATATTTTAGGAACAAAGAAGAAAAAAGATGTAAAACCAGCGGTAGAATTACAACCAAGCAAAGTATGCAAAGTCTGTCCCCCTGACAAATGCACTTGCGGAGTCACTGTTGAAAATACAATTACGGCATCGAACACGCAAAGAACTAATTGGATGCATCCAAGATCGGATTCATATAGGAGGGGCATTCAGGTATACGATATCCTTGATGAGATAACCTTGAAAGACGTAGAACCACTTCAGTCGGAATATCCCCGAAAAGACCACATCAGTGATGTGAAGGCCAAGAAACGTGTCGAAGACACATTGTTATACAAACTGCTGTACCACGAAGATCCTAAAGTCCTAGAATCGCTATTAAGGAGCAATAACCCACCTGTGGAAGAACAAAAACCGCCTCCGAAAATATCTAGTGTTAAGGTTCAAGAGAGACCAAAATCGGTGTCGGACGCCTACAGGCTTTACGAGCAATTAGAATTTAACGTCGAGAACAAACCATCGCTCAATTTAACACCCACTAAAGCGTCGATTTGTTTGAAAGCATCGGATGATGTGAAAGTCAAAGAGAAACCGAAAGCTATTGACACGTGTACAAAGGAATTCGACGATGAACTGATTATACCGGCAGATTTAAAGCCGACCCTAAAAAGCCAGGTGAATTCGGTAAAAAAGAGTTGCAAAAAAAAATATTGTCAGATCAAATTAAAATCGGACGATGAGATTTCTTCCATAAGATCTAGAAAGCGTATCGAAGACAAGCTGAAGGTTATCGGTAAAACGTCTTCTATTAAAAGTGTAACCAGGAAGAACCGGAAAAGCAGATTCTCGAAAGAGAATATCAAAACGAAACTGAAGAATTATAGCGATTCTAAATTTAAAATTAAAAAAATGCTGACGGTTATGCCAATTTCAATCATTCGACTTAAAGATAAATCGAAAACGAAAAAACTTAACGTAGAAGAACGTCAAGGCAACCACCAAATTGGTAAGTTTAAGTCATGAATAAGGTAGGTATAGATGACAATCTTTGTAATCTATTGCAGATTTAAAAATAAGTGATGAAAATAGGGCTATAATAAATAGCATGTCGAAAAGGGAAATTATTCGGATACTGAAGCCCTACATCTTCTTCGATCTCCAACCACCAGTGATAACAGTAATGCCAGTGTGTCCAAAGTATAACCATCAAAGCAAACATCAAAAACAAGATCACAACAATCATCTGAATAGAGGACCAACATACAAGAAAGTAATAAATTATTTAAAAGACCACGACGACGAGTGCCACACTGGTAAAAGGCTATGCAGACGTTGTCAGATGCTGATGCAATCTGGCGATGAAACCTCTAAGAAGAACGAGGCTAATCTAAAGAAAATCGAACCATTAAGCCAAAGACAACTCTGGAAAAATAAATACAAGCCAACGCCGGCGGAAAATCTCGTCAATCGAATTTTGGGAAAGAAAACCTCTCGGAAAAAGTTTCAGGCCGTACCGCCAGATGAAAACACCAATAATGAAGTAGTAATAACTATGACGCCGAGGGAGTTGAATAGAAACGCCGCGAACACTAGGAGTAAGTTGGATGAAGTTAGAAGCATCATGGAAGATCACAAACCCTTGTTGGGACAACATCTGGACGATATTATAGACGCACTAGAATTTAAAATAGTGGATGCCTTATCCAATCCGAAAAATCAACATACCGATGCGTTCAATGAGATTGAATTTGAAATAAAGACTATTTTAAGTACAATTAGTGAACTAAGAGAGGTAAGATGATCATCACTTTTTCTATTTTTTCCTGATTCACAGTGTTTCAGCTTAATCGGGAAAGCATAAGGGCCAACAATTTTAAATTAAAGTCAAAAACCGACACCGATTTAGAAGACTTCAGTGTTATGAGCAGCATGAAAAGCAATACCGATTGCAATTTAATTGACAGCAGATGTAAGTTAATGGAAGAAGAAATAGCAGTCATTATAGAAGAAGAGAAGAATGTTCAAATTATCCATGTAAAACCCGATGTTATCGTAGAGGAAGATGAAAAGGCTTTTGAAAAAGTGGAGGAAAAGAAATTAGACGATACCTACACTAACCTAGGAAAAGACATTGAAAAAGTTATTGAAGGTTTGGACGCAATAATGAATATAGATGAAGAACCCAACATAGAAACGCAAGAGAAAAAAGAAAAGATACAAAAGAAAGAGCAAAAAGTAGAAAATGCGGTGCACTTAAAACAAATCAACTTGACAGAATGCGAAGATGCGATTATGAAATTTTGCGAACAAATGGACGAAGTTATGAAAAATATGGGGGTAACTATTCCATCGAATTTAGTCTAAAAATATGCATATTTCAATTTTTTTTTATTTACAGAGTACGGACGATTTTAATGCTTCTACAGATACTCTAGACGGATTCATAGATGAGGATGTCCAAGAAAGGAGAAGCGACGAATATCTAACGCCATTCATGAAAGCAGTCAAAACATATCGCAGAAGCGAACGATCGCAGAATTTTCTTGAATTCTTGGACAAATTAACATTGCTATCGAGAGAAACTGTTTCTTTGACAGTTTATCCACGCACGCCCATATATAAAGCAACAATTCAGCATATGCGTCAAGTTATTGAAGTGGCAAGAATCTATAATCAAGCAGTGACTCAAGAAAATCAAGCAGTGACCCGAGAAAATCAAGCAGTGACCCAAGAAAATCAAGCAGTGACCCAAGAAAATCAAGCAATGCCCCAAGAAAATCAAGCAGTGACCCAAGAAAATGAAGAAGATGCTGATGAAGCCGCGGAGGCAAACGAGCATTTTTACGAAGCTGCCGTAACTGTCGAAGACCTAGTTACTAGCGTAAAAACACCACCAGAGGAAATACATTCAAATGATGTACTGTCTACAAACCGGTGGGTCCAAACGGAAGAAATGTCAGTTTATGAAGAATACGAAGAAGTGGAAGACCAGTTGCAAACTGAAGAAGTAAAGTATTATGAAGAATATGAAGAGATAAAAGATGAATTGGTGCAGACATCATCGACAGAGGCGGAATTCCACGAGGTAGAGGAATATATAGACAGCTTAAATAACGTAGAGATCACGCAAAAGACTATGTTAATATCGGAGAAAAATACGCAAGTTCCCAGTGACATAGATCATTCCTGTTTCGTAAAAATTTCTTCGAAAGACGTCCAGGTCACATCGGATCTTCGAGAAATGACTTCGACAGCGATAGGTAACCAAACATGTGTTAATAGCGAAGAGAAATTAAGTAAGACTCCAAATTCTGCGGGATGCCAAGTGAGTACGGAGTTTAATATAAACCATCAGAGCGAGCAAACAGTACAAGATGCCGAAAAGATAACCATTATTGATATGACAAAAATAGAAAAGTTTACTAATAGAATGAACAGTTGTTTTGAAGGTGACGTTTCAGCGATAAGTTTTAGCGAATATCCAAGAACTGCGTACACGGACAGCTACGTAATGATAGAGAAAAAGAGTCATTTAATGTCAGGTACGTTAATAAACAACAGGGCAGTATCCTAGGACCATTATTAGTAATATTTTATTATTTTTAGATATACAATTACGCGAAAAGGCGAACAGCTTTCCAACTACTAAAATATCGTCGAATATCATAAGTTTATTTGAAAGCCACAAAAGTTCCAACGATACCAACTACACAAGGGACTTTTTGGTGAACGGCTTCGGCAGTAAATGCGCCGATAGTTATGACAGTATGTTGGTCGGATGTGCGAGTAGCGAAATGGCTACCAAGACACCATTCAGTGTAGAAATAGATGAGGAAGTATCGAAAACGATCACTTCAAATTTCGAAACTTCCAAACACGACAACATATTTGCCGTGAAGTTGGCGGGCGGTGTAAACGGAGAAGACAAACGCCATAAACATTTACTCCATTCTGTCTACGGAATTGTGTTCGTTTTAATGTTTTTGAGCATTAACATGAACTACAGCTGTTCTAACTGAGATCGAATGAGATGTAACAAGGTAGAGGTTATGATGACATGGAAAATATAAATTTTTTTTTTAAATAAAAGTAGATCTTGAAAAATATATGTGTTTCATGTTAAAAAAAATAGAATAATACATATATCTGAAAAATATGTTTTTTATTTTTCCCAATTTTTCTCGATATTGATATTAGATCGCTGCTTGCGAGTTTGCAAGAATATTGTATGATCGTAATTCTCCACTTGATTCATTAAAATTTGAATACAAAATTATTAAAAGAATACTAAACATACACCGATACACAGCACGTTAGTGGCCCTAACTTCACCGAATTCCACGATGCGTGGTTCAATCTGATAATAAGCAGCAGTGTAACATATAGAATAACGTTGTTGCGGCAGCCAAAGTATGAAGTACCTATCTATGATGTTTTGAGAACTAGCATCTCAAAGCGCATTGATTTTCTACTACAATAGATTACGTAACACTGTAAAAAAGGATCATGAGCGTCCCTCACTCTTCGACGAACATCTTCGACATATACAACCATGGTCAGATGTATTAGACACCCCAGGTAAAAACCCTTATTCTCGGTATTATCCAAGTCTGACGGAAATTAACCGTAAAAATAGTTAATGGTATTTACAGAAATGCGTTTTTGAATACCCTAGTTAATCCCCTATTGAAAAGAATAGGTGGAAAGGGGAAATTGTGGATTTTAGAAATTTAGTGTCATTCTAGCAGTGTGTGAGCAACGTGCGTTTGTGAGTTTGTGGTAGAGATCAATTAGATTATCTTATTTTTTCACGTTGTGTCAGTTATTTGTTGAAGAAAAATGCCTAAAACACGCGAGTTGTCAGTAGGGAAACGCGCCCAAATAGTGCTACTGCATTCCCAGAAGTTATCAATAGCTGCAATTGCAAAAAAAAAATGTTCGCGATGTGCAGTCCGTACAAACATTAGTCGCTATCAGGAGAGTGGGTCGTTTGTTAACAGACCAAAAAGTGGCAAAAAACCCCGTACCTCGATTAGAGAAGACAGAATTTTACAGACTGACTCTCAGTGATAGGAAAAAATCATCGAAACAGCTCGCCAGTGAGCTGAAACAGCGTTATCGCGTAACGGTTTCTGCGCTAACAGTGAGAAGGCGTCTCCAGCGTGCTGGTTTACGAGGGTGTAAAGCGCGACGTAAACCGCTTTTAACTGACGCTCATAAAAAGAAGCGGTATTTATGGGCCAAACAACATGAAAATTGGACAATCGAGAAGTGGTCGAAGATTCTTTGGTCTGATGAATCGAATATCGAGGTATGCAAGTACATCTTCATGACTAATATTCATATCTTTGTATGCAATTCAGTCTACATGTAACATTAAAAAAATTAATCCTGTCTAAGTGCTAACTTTCTTTTTTTGCCTGGCAGCTTTGGGGACTACCTGGGACGCTATACGTTCGGCGTAGGCAAGGGGAAGCTTATAAACCACAATGTATCATTCCCACAGTAAAATTTGGAGGTGGTAGTATCATGGTTTGGGGTTGTATGTCTGCATACGGTGTTGGAGAAGTGTATCTGTGCGATGGACGGATGAATAGCCAACGCTATTTAGCCATGTTGGAGGAAGTATTAGAACCGTATGTGCTAAAACTATTCGACCAGGATATTCCACAATACATTTTTCAGCAAGATAATGCGCCCTGCCACAAATCGGGAGCTGTAATGCGTTGGTTCGAGGAAAACACAGTGGAGGTATTGGATTGGCCGCTACAACGTCCCGATTTGTCGCCCATTGAAAATTTGTGGCGTATCTTAAAAACTAAGATCACGGAACATAAATGCCTGTCAAAAGCAGAATTATCAACAAAAATTCGCGAAATATGGGCTGCAATACCACCGGCAGAGTAATACAATTTAGTAGCAAGTATGCCTCGACGAGTGCGAGCTGTCATTAAGGCCAAGGGCGGAGCGACAAAATATTGATAAATTGTACTATATTACTAAATAACACTTTGTACATAATTTTCACAACAGTTTTATTTTCCTCACCTCTCTTTTGACTAAACGATATAAACTATATATGTATGTTTGTACATAAATTCGTAAGGTGTCTAATACATTTGAGCATGGTTGTATAGACATAAACAATAATGTGGACTAAGGGCAATTTTAGAAAAATTGAGATTCACATAATAATAAACACTGAAATTATGCACATGTAAATTATGGCTACGTTTTAAAAACTCAAAGCAATTCAAGTGTTTAAGGAAAATTTCATAAAGATATGAAATGAAGTGATAAAGAAATCATCGAAACAAGAATCGATTAGATCAAAGTTATAGGAAAGGCAATTAAATTAGTTTGGTCACATAATGAAGATCGACCCCTATTAGAATGTTTCTACCAGGGCTTCTTCACTCCTAGTAGAAGAGTAGAAATAAATAGGAGACAACCTGATGGAAATGAAGTAAGTGCCACAGGATCGTGAGAAATGGATAAATTTAATTAAAAACTCTGATGTTTTAAAAGACATAAAGATAATCATAATAGCTTTGACCCCCCCACAACTCCTAACTGAAGTCCAAATGCTTGCTTCTCTAAACTAATAGTAACATTTTTAGTTCATTTTACATAGTATAGCAGATACCTTACCTTCATTCCTTTCGATTCTTTTAGGAAAGTATAACCCATGCCACCAGCAATAATCATCTCATTCACTTTGTCCAGTAAATTCTCAATTAGCAAAATTTTATCGGCCACCTTGGCGCCACCCAATATCGCTAAGAACGGTCGTTCAGGTTTATCCAAAGCTTTGGCGAAGTACTGCAACTCCTTTTTGAGCAGGAAACCGGCCGCTCTGCAATCGAATCCTATACCGAGCATGCTAGAATGAGCTCTATGGGCGGTTCCAAAGGCATCGTTCACGAACACGTCTCCCAATTTTCTCAAGCTTTGCCGGAATTGATCTACTTTAGCTGGATCCGCTTTGATTTTGTTGCCCTTATCGTCAACGCCCTTTCCCTCTTCTTCGACGTGAAAGCGGAGATTTTCCAAAAGGATAATCGATCCGGGTTTTGGGTCCGCACAAGCACTTTCTACCTCTGGTCCCACACAGTCAGGCAAGAATGTCACTTCCCTAAAAAAAATAGATGCATTCTATTGCGAAAACAAATTTTGGTATGGAATGCCAATAAAATTTCTACAAAATACAAATTGTTTGAGCCTAATTTGAATCAGTTATTTCAAGCAAAAAGTTTCTTATTTTACTTTCTATTTGAACATTTCTTCCCTATAATTTCGAAATTAAATACAACTTGTATTGGAGTAAAAAAAAAGTCAATATAGAATCAGAAATGCCAAGGTCATATTCCTTATTGTGACATTTAGATATGACCTATTTGATAATATATTTTGAAACAAAAAAAACTTGTGTTGAATAAAAATTCTAAATGCAAAAACACTTCATTTTAAAATAAAAATTTCAAATAATAATATAAAATTATTACTATATCATTTGGAAATTTGGATAAAAATAGGATAAAGGTAAGGATAAAAGGGGGACACAGCACCTACTATACCTCTTCAACAAGTTTGACAGTTCATCAGCCACTGGTTTTAATGTATATTTTAAATTCTTTTGGCCATTTGGTCTGCCCAAATGTGACATGAGTACTATACTTTTTGCATCATTCTTTATAGCATATTCGACGGTACCCAGGGCGGCGACAATTCTTTGATTATTTGTGATTTTGCCATCTTTCAAAGGAACATTGAAATCAACTCTAAAAAAATAAATTGCCTAATATAAACACACATTTATATACATTAATATATTGTTGATTTACACCCGAAGCAATTTGCTGAACAAAATAAAGAATCCTTATCTAAATTTTAGTTCCAACAATAATGTTTTAAATTTTGCTGGACCAAAATACTGTTAATGTTTAAAGGTGTACATAAACTCTTTTTGAACAGATCAATAAATAACAGGTTACAACTTATTTTAAATTTTTAACAACCCAAAATAATATATATATACATTTTATTTTTGCATCAGAAAAAGCCTGGGTACAGAAAGTAACCAGGCAGGTTTATATTTCAAAATTTTGTTTTAAATGTTTTTTACTATTATCATATGAAAAACTTACCTCATAAGAACCCGCCTGCCTGTAACATTTAGGCAATCAATAGTTAACTTGTTCAAAGACATTTTACAAGTTTTTCGAGTCAAATAATTTTAATTTGCCGGTATTTAAAAACACTGGTGCTCCAACTTGAACTTATGAAAAGTCAATGACAGATGAAGGTGATGTGTGTCACATATATATTCAAGTTCAAGCGGGGCCAACATTTTCAAACCAAATTGTACTTTGTTAATTGATGGACATAATTTCAAAAGAATATTCAGTTATATCATGTCAGTCTGCACACAAAACCTTTTTTAAGTTAGGACGTTTTCATTTTATAATATAATAAAATAGGCTTTATAATTTTATTATGCAATAATCTATACTTTCTAATTTTCATTAAATTCTTATTATTATAATTAATAAAAAGTAACTCGTGGTGAATTTAAATTTATTAAGAATTATTAAAATGTAAATTTATTTAAGCATGTTTACATTATTATTGATAAACGTAGATTGTTAAAGAAATTCGTGAAAGTAAAATTGTTTTATAAGCAAATTTATCTATATCTATCTGCAAACATAATACTAAAGTATTAAGTCAGATTTTATAAATAACTATTATTTCGTGTATTAACAATCTTTGGTAACACTTATAAAAACTTATAAACGTTTAAGTAATAAATATAAGCACATGATTACAAATTACATTATTTCTAATATAATTAGTTGTATTAAAAATTATCAGAATTTATATTTTGTCTTTCATTATACTACTACGCATCTCCGCCACTGGCTTTAACTTTATTTTGTAGTACTATTATCTAAATGTAATTTTATATGAAAATAATGATGTAAAAACAGTATTTAACAATTATTATTTCCTAGATATTTAATTTGTAACATTTAAATTTCAATTTGTGTTACTTAAGAAATGATGAAAGACTATTGTTTTAAAGAATGTGGTACAGTTCTTGTTTCTTTGTTTATATATTCATGCTATATAAATAATTTCTTTCAAATTTCATTTGCAATAACACTGTTAAACATAACATTGTTAATAATTACATGAATGCATTTCTTTCGATTAATAAAAAATATTTTTCCCGCCTTTTAATTTCCAATGTTTGTGTTATGGTTAATATGCGATCCGCCATACTTTAGCCACTACGAATATTATTTGTGCCGCTTGAATTAATTCTTAAAACGAAGAAACTTTTTCCGATTTATCTGTAAGTGTATTAAATTTGAATGAGAAAACGATTGTCTAACAAATATTTAAGTGTCGATAACCCGATAGTAATAAAAACTACCTTTCATATTGTAATTACAACATAAAGCCGATGCAGTGTCTATCAAAAAACGCCATCCATAACCAAACAAATTTAGTGAACTATAAATGAAGTGTTTATATGCACCGACTTGACCCCATATTTTTTTTACAGATTCAATAACATAAATAAACATCGAGATGAGCAAATCTAGAAAAGATGATCAAACGGAAGCCGAAGAGTATACGGTAGAAAAAATTATAGACAAACGGTACGACGCTAACGGACAAGTGGAATATTTATTAAAATGGATCGGCTACGATGATAAAGACAATACATGGGAACCTGTAGCAAATTTAGATTGCCCAGGATTAATAGAGGCATTCGAAGCTGAACGAGCTAAAAAAGAAAATGGTCAAAGTAAAAAAAGAAAATCGGCAGGTAAATTAAAGTACCATTTATAAAGTTTCCTTACTAACTTTTAATGTAATAATAGGTACACCTACAATAGATCCTAAGAAAAAGAAGCCTGATGAACGAAAGTCACATGGTTTTGACAGAGGTTTAGAACCAGAAAAAATTATAGGTGCAACAGATAGTTCAGGCAAGTGGTAATAAAATAATGTTATAACACATAGAGACTTTTTCTTTATTACAGGGCAATTAATGTTCTTAATGAAGTGGGCTGGCACAGATGAAGCTGATCTTGTTCCTTCAAAGCAAGCGAATGTAAAATGTCCCCAAATTGTAATTAAATTTTATGAAGAACGTCTTACCTGGCATTCTCCAAATAACGATGAAGATAAAAATGATAAAGCTTAAATATAGATATATTTAAAATATATGAAATTCTTTTTATTTTATTACAAAATTTTCCAATCCATTTGAATAGATACATAAATTTGATTGAATTTTTTTTTTAAACCGTTTCAAATTTTTTTTTAATATATGTCCCAATTGGATTCAAGAATGTTGTGGTTATTTCTTTAATTGGAAATGGAAAATTGTATAAGTGTAGAAACTTTATGAAAAGTGTTTTGTATTTGTGATTCTATTACTATTAGATTTTCTTTTTTGTAACAAAATCGCACATATTGTGTTTGACTTCCACTTTGAAAATTTATATTACGAAAAGATATTTTAATTTTGTAGTGAATTTAAATACATTTTTATATAAGTATTAATTTTGATCTGAAATTTGTTCTTAATTCATATATTTTCTCCCTGACCTGTACATAAAATGATATTTTGCTTTTATAACTTAATAAAAGCCTATCAATTTGTATCTATTTTCCAATATTTGTTAATAAAAATAATAGATCAATAATTATAGTTTTCTTTATTGAAGAATTTGTGATTTGAGTTACATTTTAAATTATGGAATAATTCTTATTAAATCTAATTTTTCTTTTATTATAAAAGTCTGGTAAATTACAGTCAAAATATAAAGTATTAGAAAAATATTTTGTCAGTTTAGGTTAAGAATAATAAACGATTTTTACAAAACAATAATTGTTTTTCAAATTATCTGATAATCATAACCTTCCTTTCTGTAATTGGCACTAAATACATTTTCAAAATAAAAACTAAGTAGTCTACAAAAGCTACACCATAACACTAACTCCCTAATCAAATTATAATATAGGTAAAAAGGTCTGTAATTTTTATAATTCACACACTAACACGAAATCTAAAAACAGTTATTTCAAAATAATCTACTATTGATAGCTGCATCTGAATAAATTTGATCCAATTATTTTATTATAATTCATTAGTAAGTAAGTATTTAAATTAGAAAATTTGATAAATTTAAAAACAATAACGTATAACTCCGGTTATTTCATTAAACAGCTTTTTAAAAAATTAATTTTTGGGACTTTAGAACAGTGTTGCCAGAGCTAGTGGAATTTTATTATTTATAGCAAAATTTTAGGCTTCCGACTTGTATAGCCATAAGTATCTTAAAACGCAGTGTTATTTTAAGATTACGAGGATTTTAATATTTTTTAAATACGTAATTCATAAAATATTTAGAAATTCCTTCTTAATATAATTTAAATTTTCTCTTATCTAGCGACATGTGGCATTTAATAGCGAAATATCTCTTATTTCGCAACATTTATCTTAGTATCATATGAATAATATAGATAACTGTAGGTTTTTCTTTTAAATTAAAAAAAATGTGATTTATTTTTTGTTTACCCAATAAAACATAATACTAATTTTGTTACTTATTTTAGAAACGGTTAGATATTTAAAAAGTTGCTAGTAGTAACATATATTATTATAAAAACACAAATTGAAGAAGGATTCTAACTTTGTCAGTGACGCTATCTAATAACCATTGTTCAAACTTTAAGATATCTAAATTCTAGTTACAAATCTAGGGTATATTTAAATCAAAAGACGTTTATGAGTTCAGACACTGTATCAAAGGTGACGCAACATATATTTTTCTCCATTTTCAATTATATATGAAACATTCTTTTATAAAATATTTTATTATACTACAACTGAAGAATATATTACAGAAAAAAATTCAGTACTAATTCTGGACTTACCAAATATGTAACGTTAAGTAACAACTAAATTTAAAACAATACTGGTATTTAGATTGAAAAATTTAATCACTACTTCGATTAGTATTAAATCCTTCTTATTGTCTAAGATTAAAAAGAAAATACACGAATAGGAAATACATTAATTTTATTATATTTACAAAATTTACAAACAAAACGAAGAAGAAATCAATGGTTGAATGGGATAAATAATGAATTATTTAAAAAATGATTAAAATTAACACAACTTCTTATTCATCTTAAAATGTGAGAGATGGTTCGCCCATTATTGTGGTAAACATATCGCATAAAGAAGTTGAAATTAAAGTACCATAATTGTACATGTCCGATAAGATACTTAAGTTTTCAATTCCAGCACCTTGTTGCACTAGAAACATCTCCTTAAATAATAATAACCACGACGTACAGAAATGACTAACGCTATTTATAAATACAGCTAAGTATCTGAAAAATAACAATATTCTTTCATCTATTTTGGGCCTCTGGCAAACTAATTCATAATCTTCGTTGTATTCACACAAACTTATTTTTCCATTGTTTACCGTCTAAAAATTCGAAAAAAAAACAGTATTAAATCCCTTTTTTCCTATACCATTAGCAACACAAAAATATAGACACACTTACTTGTAATAAGACAAACGCCAACATGCAAATAAGAGTATTAACCCAGGCACTAATATCCATTGTATTAAACTTCCGTTTACACACGTTGTATGTATGCATATAATGTCGACAGTTTTTATTAGTAATTAAGATAAAGGAAACCATGATATTTATACATGTATTTTTATTACATCAATTATATGTAGTATTGTTTTATGACAATTCTTGTGACTTATTTTAGTTCGCTAATGTAGGCGGCTTAATTATTCCTTTTAGAGATTGCAAAATTATTGCGGAAGTTTTGCGTCGTAAAAATAATATAAAAATTAAATCCGGGCGTAACGCCCACTTAGTAGTAAAAGTAAAATGAGATAAATATAATAATTACCATTACATATAAAGGGTTTTCCAATAGGGACTTGACAACTTTTAATTCAATTTGTGAACGCACCCTTTCACTAATCATCGGACTGTCACTGTCAATTTATTCAGTAAACTTAACATTTTCATCATGGTAAAGTACACGAACGAACAACGTCTGCAAATTATAAAAATTTACTACAGAAATTCGGAGTCGGTGACCGCTACTTTAAGAGCGTTAACTCCGATTTTCGGTCGTAATTCTCGCCCTAGTAGACAGGCAGTAACAAGTTTAGTGCAAAAATTTGAGTCTACATATTCGTTGTGTGATGTTGCCGTGCCAGTGAGACAACGGGTTGGTCGAAGTGTTGAAAATATCGCTGCCGTTGAAACGTCCGTAGCAAATGATCCAAATCAGTCAATTCCACAACGTTCTCAAGAGTTGGGCATCGCCCAGACTACTTTATGGCGAATTTTGCGTAAGGATCTTGGTTTACACCCATACAAGATCAAGCTGACTCAAGAATTGAAGCCGATGGATCATTTGAAGCGACGTACGTTCTCCGATTGGGCTCTGGAAAAGATGCGCCAAGATGATCAATTTCATCGCAAAATCATTTTCAGTGACGAAGCTCATTTTTGGCTCAATGGGTTCGTCAATAAGCAAAATATGCGTTATTGGTCGGGTGAAAATCTACATGTGCTTCATGAAACACCACTTCATCCACCAAAAATAACTGTTTGGTGCGGTTTGCATGCCGGCGGCGTCATAGGGCCATATTTTTTCGTCGACGATAATGATCGTCACGTTACTGTGAATGGTAATCGTTATCGCGCCATGATTACCGATTATTTTTGACCCGAATTGGAAGATATGGACTTGACAACATGTGGTTTCAGCAGGACGGTGCCACAAGCCACACAGCACACGTTACAATCGATTTATTGAAGAGTAAGTTTGATGAGCGTGTTATCTCAAGAAATGGACCAGTCGATTGGCCGCCTCGTTCGTGCGATTTAACGTCTCTAGACTTTTCTCTTTGGGGCTACGTCAAGTCATTGGTCTATGCCAACAAGCCGACAACGCTGGAAGAGCTCAGAGCTAACATTGAACGCGAAATAGCAGCCGTTTCAGCCGAATTGTGTGTCCGAGTCATCGAAAATTGGGTCCAACGAATCGACCGCTGCAAACGTGCCCGCGGTGGCCATATGAACGAAGTCGATTTCTATTCATAAATGTTTTGATTGTACTTCAACCAGATAATAAAGTTTTTGAAATATCTCAAATGGTCTGCATTTTATTTTGAAAAAAAGTTGTCAAGTCCTTATTGGAAAACCTTTACATAGTCTGTCGCAGAGAAAACCGAACTTTTTTAAAATAAAAACAAAAGCGTACTATTTTGGTAAAATTCATTTAATTTATTCAAAATAGTCGCCTTCGGTTTCAATACAACGTTTTGCATGGTCAATTAACATATAGAATGAATTTTTAAGTTCATTTTTAGAGACGTCCTTCAGGATCGTTATCTACGCCTTTTTAATAACTTGGACATCGGCAAATCGCTGTCTTTTCATCGGAAAATGTAGTTTGGAAATCACAGGAGGCCAAATCCGGTGAATATGGTAAATGGTTGATGGTCAAAATGCCATGAAGTTAGAAAATCAGTGATAAGCGTCTAGCGATGAGATGATGCATTATCATGCAACAAACTACCATTTTCACGATATTGAGGACGCACACGACGAATATGCGCCAAAAAACTCTTCATATTACCAAGATAATATACAGCATTGACTGTTTGACTAGTTAGTACAAACTCTTTGTGCACTATGCCTTTCGAATCATAAAAACAAATCAACATTTTCTTCACTTTTTACTTCACCAAACGACTTTTTTTCGGTCTTTCTTCGCTTGGATGCTTCCATTCAGAGCTTTGACGCTTCTCTGAATTATATTGAAAACATCACATCTCATCTCCAGTTATAATAAAATACCTGAAGGTTTCGTCGTTTTTTGAGTCTTTAATCAAATCTGTACAACGTTGAATTCGAAGCAATTTTTGATCATGAGTTAGCTTGTGTGATATAAACCTTGCACAAATCTTTCTCACTCAGAAATGGTGTGTCAAAATGCGATGAACTGAATCTTTGGAAACATTTTATTCCATTCTCATGTATCGCAATGAGGATTTTGGCTCATTCCTGATAAATTCACGCACAAGTTCGATGTTACTTTCCGTAACCACAAATTTTTTTGCGTCAGGATGTTCGTCGTCATTTGTGTCCGTACGACCATCTTTAAATCGTTTATACCACTCATACACACTCGTACATGATAAACACGCATCATCATTACTTATTTCGTCAAATTAAACGTTTCAGTATACGATTTGCCGAGTTTAAAGTAGAACTTGAAATTTGTTCTTTGTTCAAAATTCATTTTTCGACCATCTTGACTTACTTATTTCAGTTAAAAGCATATATCGAAATATTGAAAATGGTATAATTTAGTATAATTATTCCACTGCAGAATGTAAAAAAAAATTAAGTTAGAATTTTTACCTAATTAATTTTGTAAATGTTTAAAAATTGTAGTTTATTATTATTATTATTGGATAATATTAACGTCAAGACAATTAATTTTCATATTTTAAAAAAGAAATAAAATATCCTAATAATAATATGTGGCGCCATCTCTAATAGAGTGTCCACATCTTCTATCATTGTCGGTAAAAACGTTCTATGTATTAGAAACTGGAAATTAATTTTAGTGTTGTAATTCAGCAATATAGCAAATGTAATAATTAAAAATTGGAAAAATTGTTTCTGTAATATATTTTAACACGTACCATCCTGTAATGTTTTGTAAACTAGAAACACAATAAATAGACAATTCAAAAATTGGACTGGATACGTTGCCATCTATGATACAATGTCCAAATTTTCATTGATGTCCTTGTGTGGAGCAATATTTGTTTTTAAATTTATAATTGGATTTCGTAGAAATTTGTACAGTGGTTATTAGATGGCTCGATTAATAAAATAAAAATTATATATGAAAGAAAAATCAAATTTGTTCTTATAATTCAGCAATAAATCATAGTTAATGGTTATAAATTAGATAAATTATTTTTTGCAATATAGTCTTAGTAGAAGGTAGTATTAATAAAAAAAGTAATAAAAAAAAAAAAGGAAAACGTGTGCCAATTTTGGATAGTGTCTGAACTTTTATTAAATTTTGCCACCGTGATATCCACTGAGTTAAAAACTAAAATTTGAAGGCTGAGATGATAATTATTATTAGATAACGCCACTAGTGAACAATTTTATAAATGCATAAAAGATGGAATAAATTTTAATTGGTTATGATAATGCTGTAAGAAATCAGATAATGATCTAAGAATTATGCATTGTCAACTACACCTACAACTGGAGATGACGTTTTTATTTTTGTTCGAATACTTTGGCCGAACCCTTATAATTAATCATTAACTCTATAATAAAAACAAAGTTCCCAAACTGTTGGAAACGTATTAAAATTTGTATAGTTGATAAAAGAGGTGACAGTTGTATTATAGTTATATATTCTGCAATTTATATATACCATGTCCTTTATCACCTCAATAACAGAGCAACTCTCTTGTAAGTACACCTACAGGCACTAACCTTGTTTAGTCTCCATATTATACTTGTGAAACTTTTGTTAGGGGAGATCGGAGTTGAAGTTATTTACACAACTGAAAGGTTATCACACAAGCCTCAAATGCATGAGAAAAAAAGACAAAATTTGTTCAGTGTATAAAAATATATTTATAGAATCTCAATACAATAAGTACAATACAACACTTGTGCTGCATATATGATATTTAAGTTGCTGCATTGTAAATATATTATTGAATATATATGTAAGTTAGTACGCTAAACATAAATAAAAATATACATGTACAAACATAAATAACGAATTAAAGTCATTCATATAAAATAAAAACAAAAAATACTGCACATAAAATAACGATTATGCCTCTTAAATATTCATTGTCGAACCAGGAACGGTTTTCAGAGACGAATAAGTCAGAGTCCTGGCGAGAGGTGGCTTTTTGGATGGTGTTCTTTGTGGTTTGACTGGGCTCGGTTTGACCAAAATACTTGAACACGTTGGGCCATCGAATATAGTACTTCTGCAAGTGTCTCTGTCATTCATCTCCTCCTATAACAATTCAAACTAAATTAATGCATTGTTATAATGAAATTGTATTCAGTATAAAATAGAAATAAGCCAAGACGAGTACATCGCTTCTTATTTGTTATAACAATTAATTATTAATTATTCCCCAAATACCCGAATAAGTAAAGCAAGGATTTGATACACTTGTAATTCTGTCTACAACCTTAAAAGTAGTTTGCAGATTCTATTTTAATCTTTATTCAACTATTTTCCACAATAATTCTTAATTATTGAAACCAAATCATCGAATTACTAATAATACTGATCTTTTCTCTAATCAAAAACTGGCGCTCTTTTAGACAGAAGGAATATAACCAAATCTACAAAAGAACCCCATAATATTTGCATTAGGTTAATCTCGTGGTTGCGTATTAATGTCTACTTTAACAAAATTTTGTGCATATAAATCCATGCTTTACAACATGTGAACCATAAAGTTACTTCTTAAATCTATTTATACTATGTTACATAAATTACAGCTAACTAGAATTTTGTTAACGATATATGGATCCCTTATACTTTATCTTTAAATTTATTAAAAAAAATAAAGCAAATTGGCGTCCAACACAAAGTACACCATGTTGAGCGCCAGTTTCAATATTATAAAAACTTATAAACTCCTTAAACGTAATTAAAATTTAAAATATTTTTAATCGCAAGCCACTTAATATAAAGCAACAAAACGAAATTAAAAAAAGGAAAGACGAAGCATTTAAAATACCAAAATGAACTCAAAGAAACGATGAACACGCTCAAATTAACAAGAACAACAGATTAATAGAGAATGTTTAAAACAAATGGATATTATTAGTATAAAAAACATTACGATAAAAATAATGTTAAAGCCATGCATCATTAGACAACTTAAGTATTTTTTTTTAAGAATAAAATATTACAGACCCTCCGAAATTCGCGAAATTTCCGTACAATGCATCTAAAAAAGAAATATAGTAGTTTCAATCTCTTTTTTTAGGAATATATGGTTTATTTGTATTGGGATTAAAAAGTAATTTAGGATTCACTTTTGCAATTTATAAAATTGTGCATGACTTTACGGAATTAGCTCTTTGAGGTGCATTTATCATTTTAACTAGATGTAAGCTATTATTTTGTTTCTAACGATGTATTGAATTCATAACTTGGTAACGTTATTTACGCTTGGATACACTAAAATATCTGCGTAATATTATATACACTACCGGTCATATTTATTTGCCCAGCCTTAGTTTTAGCCAAAATTAATATACTATCAAATGTGTACTGAAAATTTATTTATTGTACCAATACAATAGTGTAAAATAAACATAAAATAGTTACATTTTTCTTATATAAAAACTTTATCATTAATTATTATTAAATTTTGCTCTCATCATTGTGCCCACCTTTAGTTTTGATAATTACGGCACATAACCGCGGCATCCTTTCAATTAATTTTTGCAGTGTATCTTCTGTAATTTGTGCCCAGGCTTCTTGAAGTTGTTCCCACAGTACAGTGGTGGATGATAGAGCACGTTCTCGAACCTTCCGGTCCAATTCTTCCCAAAGAAGCTCTATTGGGTTCAGATCAGGACTTTGAGTTGGCCATACCATTATAGAGATTTGCCCTTGCTCTTCTACTCGACGCAAGTAATCGCCACACAATCTAGAAGTGTGTTTCGGATCGTCGTCCTGTTGAAATACAAAGTTTTCGCCAAGAATTCTTAGTCCTGAAGGAACAGTGTTATTTTCTAAAATTTCCTTGTAGCCTTCTTTTCTTAGGATTCCCTCAATTTTGACGAGATCGCCTACCGATCTTCCACCAAAACACCCCCAAATCATTACTGAACCTCCTCCATGTTTTACGGTAGGCGCAATACATTCTGGCAGTACTCTTTCTCCTGCGGATCTTCTTACGAATATTCGCCATTTACTACCGAAAATTCAATCTTCGATTCGTCTATCCACAACACATTATTCCACTGATCAATCGTCCAATTCTTATGTTCTTTAGCCCAATTTAGTCGTTTTATCTTGTTTTGCTTTCGTAGTAGTGGTTTTCGCAGAGCAATTCTTCCGTATAAACCCGCTTGTCTTAACCTTCTCTGTACCGTGGACACACTAATTGGTTTAGCACGCGCTCTATTCATTTCAGCAGCAATTTCTGGTGCTGTTTTTCGTCTATCGCGTCTACTTATGCGTATTAGATGCAGGTCATCTGCAGATGTTGTCGCTTTGCGTCGTCCAGATCTTCTTTTGTTGGAAAATGTACCACTTTCTTCAAATTTTTTAACGTTATAATCAACGGTTCTGCGATTTAATCGTAATTCTTTTGCAATTTCGCGATTACTTTTACCCGTACGATGGTAAGCAATTATCATAGCACGCACTTCAACAGATAATTCCTTCGTCTTCGGCATTGCATTAAAATATTCACAATAACTCTCTATTTCACTGTTTTCGCAACAAAAGATGAACGATGACTGACATAAAATTTATTTTCCTTTTTGAATAACACATCCTAATATTGTAATTAGTTAGTACAATAATACAATATTGATAATACCTTTCGGAAATGCAGATAAAACTGTTAATACTGTAGAGATTAGCCTATATAATAATGGTATTTTTCCAATTTATGACACCTTTACGATATATCATAATTAATTTAAGATTTTCGTAGAAATTCATATGGAATTACTTCCACTAATAATATTGTTGAATAATTATAATACAGATTTTTCGAAAGATAATCCGTATTTCAGGAAACATATAAAATTGGGGTGAGCAAATAAATATGACCGGTAGTATAGATAGTTTAATATATAAATACTGAAATTTTAGTTCTTAATTTACAAGTACACGTGGTTAAAAATATGGAGAAAAAAATGCTATAATAAAAATAATTTTCCAAGGATTCCAAAATTTAAATTATTCGTTTTTAAACAGATACGATTACAGATCATGTTGGTCTAGTACAGAGGTTCCCAACCTTTCTGACCTACTTTTTTTCTATCACGAACTTCCTTAGGTCTTTTAAAGGTATGGGAATCACTGTTTTAACCAATGAGGCTACGGATCTGATGGACCAAGTTGGATCTCAGACAACCTTCAAGATAGATAGCATTTTTTCAATGCCAACTCAAAGTATTAACTAGTCGTAAAAGAACTTGAAGACAATAATATCTTAGTTCTAACGACCTCTTCCATTACCGGTTTTCAATACGCAATAAGAAAAATAAATTATAGAAGGATAAATGATAGACCTGAAAGGGCTAATTCCGAAAAACACATCGAACTACATAGCAAAATATTTGATATCGCGAACGAAAAAAATTTCCAATCTCCACACATAAACACCTACAGACCTGGAAAATTTCGTAATCTATGCTTTCATTAGCTGCCTTTACTTTCTTTTGAACTTCCAACATCTTGCTCAAACGACGGATTTTCTCCAAACGCTTTTTTCTTTCGTGAGAGTATCTGATTTTCTTCTGTTGAGATAGGGTCTTGCTGCTGTCTTTAATTTTCGCAATTTTATCCCCTTTGTCTATATCTGAAATGAAATAATTTCTTTAAAGATCAAAGCAGGTGTTACACTAAACAATTAGTCCATATTAATACGGAAATGTGAATGTAATTCCCACTTGCGTTAGTCTAGTCTATACCTACTTTCTTTCCCTGTAGTCCTCTTCTTGTTACTAGAAAATAGATTAGTCGGTGGTAACTTCCTTTTACTTGCACTGAACAAGCCAGGAGTGCCCACGGCCGACGTTAAATGTATCTTCTTGTTACTGGATAGAGTAGAAGAAGATATTGCGGACTTTCCAGGGGTTAATGTCAAGAGATTTCTCTTGCTTCCGGAAAGCGCAGAATTTATGAAACCTGATTTACACGGGGTGGGTGTATTGGCCCTCTGAAGCTTCTTCGCGCTTAATTGTTGTTTCTTGTTCTGGAACAAATATTACTTTTTATATTTGAGGACTATCTGAATTTGGCTAGAGTGGTTACACTTGTCAGCACGTCAACTTTGTAATAAGTACGTTTATTACTCATATAAGGCCGATCGATAGTATTGACTCTGTTCCGTCGACTTGATGTGTTGTTTTTTGGTACATACATACTTACTACAAAGGATCATAACCTGTCGGGCTGACAAAAATTGATCACTCCAGTCATTATTGTAAATAATAATCATACGCATCTCGCTTAATACCATGCCATGCAATAACCGCCAGTTCTAAACTTTATTTTCGAAAAGAAAAGATTCAGTGTAATTTAAAGTTAAAAATTGAAGTCAAAAGTACATATTTTCGCGTGGAAGAAATCCGTCGAGCGGTGGTAACAATGCTACTTGATCGGGGAAGCCCAGTGGGGATAACAGAGACAAAATGAAGGTTTTAATTAAGTCAAACTCAAAGCACACGATCCGAGGGATTACAGAAACATTAAACATCTTTCGTTCCAACTTATTTAAACTGATATGCACTGATACATGTTGTCTAAGGGATACTATGCATTGGAAATACAGTAAAGTATTGAACTTATGTGGGTTTTCTGGAATTTGTATACAATATTTAACTGGCAGTCGTCACTTTTATGACGATCGGGTTGCATTAGAAGATTGTCACATTACAAAGGTATTAAATAGTATCTTTTAAATGCGTGATAAGAGAGACTTAATAATTGGGTTGGGTTAATTAATAATAAAATGTAGTAGTTTATTTGAGAGGTCGTCTATACAAGAGTGTCGTTTGGGCAGATTTCATTGCATTTGTTTATAAAATTTGTATGAATTGCTAAAAAAAAACGTGGATAGCTTTTTAAATATTTTATATCGCCTATATGTAGTATATATTGCAAATAAACGTGTGTTGAGAGATTATTGACAAACAAAACGAAGAGTAACAAATCCAAATGTGAGGCTAGGCTTGCACTACTGCATTTATGAGAGTTCAAAGATTTCATATCATTATATTCTACAGAGTTCAGGCTGTTAACCAAGTAATTCTTGACTACATTTACCAAAGATGATCAAATGTTATTTCGATTTTTAAATTAAGGTCAAATTAGTTTCTAGTCCAAGTAGAGACTTAGATTGTCATAAGGTAAAATCTATGGCAAACTTTTTGAGAGTCTGTGAATTTACCAGTGCTTTAATGACCGGAATATTTTCCCGACTTAAACGCTATTGAAACTGTGTAGAAGGTACTGAAGTTTCTCCGCATTTCAAAATTACTAAAAGTTAAATTGTAAATTGAGAAAATTTGTACAATACAGCATATTTTATGGACGAATGAAATGAACATTTGATACTATTATATGAATAGGTTTTCCACGCATTTCAATAACGAATTCTCACTCCTCCACATACACATATAGGAGCTAGCTCATTATTTTTATCCGAATAAACAAATATTAGCGTCAACACAGTGACAAACTTACTCTCTCGTATTCATCTCTTGTTTCTTCGATAATATCTGACAGTGGACGATCCCAAGACAAGAACGGTCGGTGAAGTTTTTCTTCATGCTCCTCTGCTAACTGTAGGAGCTCTAGTTCTAGGTCGTTAATTTTTTTGGTCAGACCGTTCCTTTCTCGTTCTTCCTTTAAAAGTGTCCCACCCCTATTCTTAAAACGATTAGGATCCGTCGCCTTGTCTTCGAGTTCCAATTTTCGTTTCCAAAATTCGTCGCGTTTTTCTAGCTTATATAGGATTTCTCTGAAAAATATCGGTAAGGATTATTTGGAATAGCAAAGAAAATGTCGGAGGAAATCTAATATATAAAAATCATCCAGATAAGTTATGGAAATGGTGCAGAACAACTAACCAGAACAAGAACTCAAGGATATTACTGAAGAAATGATCGAAGAGTACCAGAAGTCAAGCAAAAGAAAAGTAAAGGGATGGTCAGATCAAGATCGTAAGGAATATGATACAGCTATTCATATTATAGCTGTGAACCTCGATACGACTGGAAAAACAAGCATACTAACATTAACTTGCACAGTATTTATTTATAGTAAATTGCTAAAAGAACCAATAAAAGACGAGGAATTCAATACAAAAACATAAAACTGCCTATCATACACTGAATTGCTTTTTATTATATCATTCGTAAACATAGTGAGTAAGACTATTAGAGCTAACACCATCCCTTATTTTCTACCGATGTCTAATATCGATTTTTATTATAAAATTAAGACGATTGCAAATAGTTAGGGCATATGGAAAGGATGATGAAACAGTGAAATAAATAGCATAGGATGACCAAGAATAAGATGAAAAAAGGCAGTTATATCAAATTTAAAAGACAGAGGTGTGGAAAATTACAAAAATTATACAAAAATGGTCTTACTATAAATAAGCTTAATTAATACGCACTTATTTTCATCAAAATATTTCTTCATTTTGTTTAATTCAATATCGTGAAACATTAAAAGGTCTTCAGTAAATAGATCGGTCTCAAAGAATTCAAACTCTGCACGTTGTCTAGCTGAAAAATGACACTTGTCCCAGTAACAGGCAATGTCTTCCCTCATCTTTTTAATAAATTTCTACAAATTAACAAAAGAGCAATCTTAGCTTACGTTTACACTTTATTTGAGTGATTTACCTCAATATTGGCAGCTTTCAAAGCCTCGCACCGTTTAACTTCATTTTGCAAAGCGATCAATGTATCCACTGAATTGCCAATGTGGCTCTGCATAAAATCATTCATATTTTTTATATCTTCTGGGATAATTTGCCATAGAGAAGTGATTTTTTCTCGCAAATTTGAAATTTCATTAGCCGTTTCATTTTGTTGTCTAATTAGAGATTCATAGTATTCATTCAACCATTTCATATTGTAGTCCGTTACTAAAAATAATGAATCGTCTGGGGAGCAAAGAGTTTTTTCTATCTCCAAACTAGGTTTTATACCAAGTTCATTGATTATATCCAAGATTTTACATTTGATTTCTAAATATTTACTTTCTCGTTTAAATTTTTCATTTTCTAATTTTTCGACATGACCTGCAAAGTCATACATTTCCTCCATTGTTGGTAAGATCTTAGTATCAATGAAGTATGTTGGTTCCCTTCCTAATGAAGAACATGCTTCCTTCTGTCTTTTGTTTAAATTATTTAATTCATCTAATCTTTCTTTGATTTTTGATTCGTACCTAATTTAAAAATTAATTTTTTTAATATTCTTTATTAATCATCATATTGAAAAGTATGTTATATTTTTACAATTAATTATGCTGAATATTAAAAATCTATGTACAAAATGTTGTAATAATTTTGTACATAACATATGTGAAAATATCAGAAACAAAAAATTTGTAATAAATGTACATACTCAGCAATTCGACTCTTCAGTAATTTCTTTTCTTCTGTTAAGCTCAAGTTTCCCGATCCATATTGAGGCATTTTAATACGAAGTTGTTTACAAAGATCTTCGGACCTCTGCAGTAACTCTTCGATACCATCTATTATCTTATTCTGAAATATTTTTATATCCTCCAACATTTGACTGTAACTTTCCTGGATACTTTCTCTTAAAAAATTGATCCATTCAACTTTTGTTTTATCATCAATGCCAATATGTTTCATTATTGAGTCTAACTCATTGACATTCTTTTGAGTCAAGTCGGTTACTTCTTTTACGAAGTCATTTTTCCAGGACTCCATTCTATATTAGAAAAGATAATAGAAAAAATATGCTTTTAGTGTTTCAAGAAAGAACAACATAAATGTTATTGTAATATAAATCATAATTTAAAATAGCTTATGAACTAAGTTTTTAAAGAGAATATTAAAAATGTTAAGTACGAACAATAAATTTACAAGTTTCCAATTAATATAATTTTAAAGACAATAATATATACGTAAATTTGACAATAATTTCATTTAAATCAGTGAAAAATGATCAAATTTAAGTTTCTTTAAAAAGACACAATTGTTAAAAATTAACTAACAAGCAGGTTGTATTCCTTAACTAGTTATAAAATAACTTCCTTAAAAACCTGTAACAGCGTTAATGTTTGACCTTCAAGTTTAAAAAAGGAATAAAAAAAATTGTGGCGAAAACATTTTTGCTCATCTTTGAAACTTACTCAAGAGAGAAGTATATATTATACTTACTTTTAAAACTTTGTATTTCTAATCGATCAATAAAATAACTTTCTTTTAACAATGTAACGGTTTCGATTAACTTATTACTAAATTTACAGATATATTTCTTTTCTTTACAAACAACCACACGGTTTAACAACACACAAGCTTTCTTAACAGACAAAAATTATTTCAAGTCTATGTTTGAAATTTTCAACTGTCGTGTAATTTCGATTTTATATCTATTATTTGATTGGTTGAATCCCTTCCATGAATTTACCAAGTCCGTTTCAATAAGGCAATAAAACTTATTTTGATATAAATAATTATTTTTTATTTTTATATCAGGTTAATTGAAAAATATTAGGAATTTCTCTTAAATTTTTAATTAAAAAATGTACGTCAATGATTCAAGTTAAAAGTAAAGAATATTATAAAAAGAAGTAGGTCGTAAATTTCGTAGATATCGTATGTTATATGTGTATTATTATTATAATTTATATTTATTAATTTATGTTATTTTAACAAATTTATTAATATACTTTAAGTCTAAAGCTTTAAGGGTAAATTGGTCAAATTAACGTCAAAATTAATTTCGTTCCTGTGTGAACTGACTTCAACCAATCAATTGTTACAATATTGTTATATTCTCGACCATATTCTGCTATACTCTCGATAGTATTCAGCCATATTGCCGAAATATAGGTTATAAATTTCATATCTGCTAAATATTTAACATATTAAATAATAGGTAAGTATTAAAAATATAACTTACTATTAATATACGATGTTTACTTTTCAATTATAAATATATTTCGATCAGTTTGTGATTTCAAAATCGTATAATTTTGCAAGCATATTGTCAAATTTATAAAATTGATTTTAGAATTTGTATGGTAATTTAAAGTATTTGGAACAATTTGATGAATACGCAATAAGTTTTATAATGCTCATTTAAGATTTTTTAGCAGATTATTAATTTTCCAGACAATCCTAAACCAAAATGAGTCGTTTCTTCGCTGGATCCGATTCGGATTCCGATAGTTCATCGGAAGAAGAACAAGTTCAACGCCCACAAATCCCAACGTATACGGTCAGATAACATAAATTCTCTATGTAGAATTTATTTGATAATTTGTTTTTCTTTCTACAGTTCAGTGACGATGAAGAAGAAGTAAAACGGGTTGTTCGCTCCATGAAAGAGAAGAGATATGAGGAACTAACAAATATTATAAAACAAATTAGGAATTATAAAAAAATCAAGGATATGAGTTGCATGTTGAACAGTACGAAGATCCATTATTTTGCGAATATTTTAACGATGTCAAATATTTTTAAGGTTTCGAAGAGTTGCAGAAAGCTTTTGTAAAAGCTGCTCCTGTAATTCAGAAAGAAGAAAATGGTCAAACACCCAGGTTTTATATTAGATGTTTGATTGAAATGGAAGATTTTATAACAGAAATGTGGGAAGATAGAGATGGCCGAAAAAATATGAGTAAAAACAATAGGTATATATAAAACTATATAGCTTTCTTCTTTAATGTATTTTAAAAATTTATAAACAATTTTTTTAGCAAATCTCTATCCTCTATGAGACAGAAATTAAGAAAGTACTTGAAAGATTTTGAAGATGATTTGGCCAAATTTAGAGAGAATCCGGATCAACCAGATGACGAACAGGAAGATGAAAAAAGTAAGTAGATGATGAAATTCAATAAATTAATTTTATATCTTTTTATCTTCATAAACAATGTTAAGCTATTTTATCATTTAATTCAATAAATTCTTATATTACAAAGCATTGCACAAAAAAAACAATTATTTCATTTGAAATAATTAAAAAAATATTGATAATGTATTTCACAATTTCTATTCAATCTTACATATAATGTGCTTGATTTGCATTTAATCTAATAAACACTTTTTTCTCACTTTTACAGAAGAAATAGATGTTGAATCGGACGATGAATCCATCAAAATACCATCCAAACTTCCTGAGAAGAAAGGCATACCCATTCCGGATGATGGAGGAGAATCCACGGACACTGATGATTGGCCATCAGACTCTGAGACAAGCACTGACAGCTCAGACTATGACGATAAGGTAACGTCAATGCGTGAACGATTTTTGAAGAAAACAGGACCGACTATCGAAGATGATGAAGAAAAGGAACGGAAGAAAGACGAGAGGAGAAAGGAACGTCAAGAAAAAGAACGAAAGAAAGCTAGGAAAGAAGATGAAGAGGACGGTGAAGGTGAATGGGAGACAGTCAAAGGAGGTGTTGCAATACCAAGTGTAAGTTACTAGTTTTTTTTTCACTTTTCATCTTTTTGTATTATATTTTAATTAATACAACTTTTTTGAATAATTCTGTATATAAGAAATAAGTTTTAGAAGTCTAAGGTAAGTCTATAAGCCCATTACCGAGTGCTAGAATGAACGTAATCTTGATTATGTTAGGGGTTTCGAAAGAAATTTTAATAAAGAGTTTAAATAAAATCCTTAGAAAATAATATTTACAATGTTGTTCAAAAGTAATTGTACAACAATATCGTTACGACTTGTAAATCTTATTATCAACTGTAATTCTTTAATTTTTGAATATAGGAAAAGCCCAAAATGTTCGCCAAAGATGCAGAAATTGATTTAAGTCTGGTAGTGAAAAAACTGAGTGAAATTATGGCTGCTAGGGGAAAGAAACGTACTGATAGACGCGAACAAATTGAACTCCTACATGAATTAGTCAACATAACCGAACAACACAATCTTGGTCCAACTATAGCCATAAAAATTAAATTTGCTATTATATCTGCCATCTTCGATTACAATCCTAAGGTGTCTGATGCTATGAAACCTGAGTATTGGAATAAGTAAGTTTTACTTTTTGGCTAAATCTATTAAACTATAATTCGTGCCATTTTTAATAATAAAAGGAAGTCGAATTGGGAATATTTAATTACTTTTTCATGTATTTTTCAGATTGCTCGAACGTATGACGGAGATGATGGAATTGCTCCTACAGAATCCTCTAATCTTCATATCAGATTCGGTGATAGAAGACCAGGAGAACTTCGAGACACCACCTTACAAGATTAGAGGGTGCGTTCTGACATCTTTGGAAAGATTAGATGATGAATTCACGAAATTGTTGAAAGAATGTGATCCCCATAGCAACGAATACGTGGAAAGGTATAAATTTTGTTTTACGAAAAGAAAATATTTAATACTTAAACACGTCTCCACATATTACAGATTAAAGGATGAAACTAAAGTTGCCGCATTAATCGACAAAGTACAGAAGTACCTGGAGATTCACAACAACCAATCGGAGCTCTGTCGCATTTATTTACGTAAAATCGAGCATTTATACTACAAATTCGATCCCAGGGTGCTGAAACAAAAGGATGTACGTATTTCCATCGCTGCTGAGATAAATGAAAAATGCATTTTCAAATCTTTTGTTTTTAGGGTAAGATTCCGTCCGATATTATAACATCCGTCCAAGATATGGAAAAACTATGCAAATTCATCTATGCTAAAGATGGAACCGATCGGTTACGTACCCGAGCCATATTATCCCATATTTATCATCACGCCTTGCACGATAACTGGTTCCAAGCAAGGGATTTGGTTTTAATGTCACATTTGCAAGAAAATATACACCATTCTGATCCTAGTACACAGGTACTTCTTCTTCTAGTTCATTCTGCTATTAAAAGTGAATTAACCTCAAAATTAAAATATATTTTTTATATGTTCATCAATAAGTCACTAAATATTTGTTACAGATTCTTTATAATAGAATGATGGCTCATTTAGGTTTGTGTGCGTTTCGCCATGCAAATATTAAAGATGCTCACAGTTGCTTAGTCGATCTAATGATGACCGGAAAACCTAAAGAATTATTAGCCCAAGGTTTATTGCCACAGGTAAAATCCAATTTCATGACATTAACTAAACTAAGTGAGTAATATCTTGTTTTATTTTCATTTCAGCGCCAGCACGAACGCAGTAAGGAACAAGAGAAGATCGAAAAACAAAGACAAATGCCATTCCACATGCATATAAACTTGGAGCTTCTGGAGTGCGTGTATTTGGTCTCGGCCATGCTGATCGAAATCCCTTACATGGCCGCTCATGAATTCGACGCCAGGAGGCGTATGATTTCGAAAACGTTCTACCAACAATTGAGAAGCTCCGAAAGGCAAAGTTTGATAGGTCCGCCGGAAAGTATGAGGGAACACGTGGTCGCAGCCGCGAAAGCCATGAGGAACGGCCATTGGGGCGCGTGTAATAATTTTATAATCAACGAGAAAATGAACGCTAAGGTGTGGGATCTGTTTTATCAAGCGGACAACGTTAGAGCGATGTTGACACGTTTAATCAAAGAGGAATCGTTGCGAACTTATCTTTTTACGTATTCTCATGTTTATGATTCCATTTCTATGCAGACATTAGCTGATATGTTTGAAATGGAGAAGGCCACTGTACATTCTATAATTTCAAAGATGATTATTAACGAAGAACTTATGGTAAGTTCGATTAGTAATGTAAGCTTGAATAATACAAGGGTGAGCTGAAAAATTTGTAGAATGACGGATAGATGACACAGTTTCAGAATGTTTTTGATGTGCGACAGTTAGTTGTCTTCCCACCATCTTTCACTATCAAATTTCAGATATGTAACTACATTTATTAGTTTCGCTGTGACGACTGTTTTAGTTAAAAGTGTCTTGGAGTTTTTAACAAGATGGATAATGTTGAAATTTATTTTGTCATTAAATATTTCTTCTTAAAAGATTTATTACTAACAAAATATTCATAATGAAATGTGTGCGTTGACTTTCGAGGGTACAGATCGTGTACGGAATTTGTTTCACGCGGGTTTTTGCCGTAGTTTTCCAGGTGCGACACTGTTTAATTATCTGCTGATGATGACAACTTAAATACGTATACAGAATACGAAAATTAATGTGGAAAGGGGTTATATATCCACCTTAAGTTAATCAACCACAGGTTCCATCAAAGTGATCATGAAATAAAGGATGGTCGGAAGAACTCAGCTCTTTCATTTTCCACTGTTAATAAATGGATTTGTGAATTCAAATACCACCGTTAAAGGTGCACTATGTAGTAGCTGTTCAAAATAGTAATAATCTTTACTTCCAGCAGGCAGAAAGAAGTCCAATAACAGGGAAAATTTATTAAAAACAATTTATTACATATCCATGGCATATGTTATTCATGTCGGAAAAAAATTAAATGTATCAAGGCGAGGGATGTTGTTGAGAAATAAACGCAATTTCAAGGCGCAAAGTTTTTTCTGTATTCTCATTTCGTGGACTTTTTCGCACACCCTTGTATTTATGAAAATAAATATTGAAGTAGCCTCAGAAATTTAAAAGATCGAGGAGTTTCGTAATCGTTCGATTTCCTTTTCGTTTTCTACAGCCTTGGCCATATGTCTGAAGCACCCCCATAAACGTGCAATATTACCTGAACCCTAAGAACGTAATGAAAGGGGCCATTACTAATGTGTATATAATGACTGTTTACCAGGAAAATCTCAAGAAGTATACAAATATTCTGTAGTTTTAAGGTTTATTGCTGTTAGTTGATCTTTACTGTTCAATAAGTGAGGTGTATTAGAAACGATATTGTGTTATAAAATTGATTTAACCAGTTGTATTGAATATTGTGTTTTTGTATAGTGTTGTACATTGTGACAACATGCCTAGAAAACGGGAGTTAGATGTAATAGAGCGAAGTAAAGCAGTGTTATTACATACTCAAGGACTATCGCAATCAAAAATCGCGAAAATAATGAAGCGGTCGCGCTATGCCATCCAAGCGGCAATAAAACGTTTTAAAGAGACAGGTTCTTACGAAAATCGACCGAAAAGTGGACGAAAACGTATTACAACGGAGAGAGATGATCGATTTTTAACGCGACTTTCTCTGAAAAATCGTATGAAATCATCAAAAGATTTATCTGCAGAAATAAATGAGCGCCAAGGAACTTCTGTATCAGCGAGAACAGTGAGAAGACGACTGGTAGAAGTAAATATACATGGTCGTAAAGCTCGCCGCAAACCCTTATTGAGCGAGGAGCAGAAGAAAAAACGGTTGTTGTGGGCAAAAAAACACAAAAATTGGACAGTTGAGGATTGGTCCAAAATCATATGGTCCGACGAATCCAATGTAGAGGTATGATAAATTAATGCAGTTTTACTTTTGTGTTACATAAATATGATATTTTGAATGTGCTGAATAGTGAATTGGAATTTTTTGAACAGCTATTAATTTTTCTATATCTTACGTAGATTTTGCCAACACCTGGGGCTCAGTTTGTTCGTAGAAGACCGGGGGAAGCGTTTGAGCCACATTGTATTGTGCCTACAGTAAAGTATGGGGGTGGTAGCGTGATGATATGGGGATGCATGACCACTAAGGGTGTCGGCGAAGTGTACGTCTGTGAAGGCAGAATGAACAGCAGTAGGTACATCGATATGTTAGGAGAAGTACTAGAACCGTCTATTGTAAAGCTGTTCGATTCCGATGAAGAGGCCTACATTTTCCAGCAGGACAATGCACCCTGCCATAAATCCAAACGTACAATCGAGTGGTTTAGCGCAAATAACGTGCCCATATTCGAATGGCCGGCACAATCGCCGGATTTGTCGCCCATAGAAAATTTGTGGCGTATTTTAAAGAGAAATGTCGCAAAATATAGACATAAAAACAAAAACGAATTAAAAGCGAGGACATTTGAAGAATGGGAAAAGATTTCACCCGAGATATGTAGCAAATTAGTGGCTACAATGCCTAAACGGATACAAGCCGTTATCAAATGTCGCGGTGGTGCTACAAAATATTAATGTATATTATTAAATTTGCATTCAAAATGTATATACACTTGTAGTTTAATTTTTATACCTCCTAATTTCATTTTACATCCAAAACTTGAGGGTGCTTCAGACATATGGCCAAGGCTGTATTTTCTTAATTTCATCTATGCTAGTTTTGTTCTTTTAGAAGTAAATAAAAGTTCAGAAAAGTTAGTGAGGTGAATAAATGGTAAAAGTTCAGAGAATTTAATGAGGCGAATAGAATAAATGTAAAAAAGGGGCTATAAACAAGCAAACTTATGCTTTTCCTTAGACATTTTGGAAAATGATTTCAGAAACATTTTTAATTTCTCCGAGATGCTATCTAGTATTGTTGATCACTAACTGTTTTCGCTTCTCAAAATTGTCAACTGAAAGAATTTAGTTCCCCCAATGTCATCACTTTTTTTGCAGCCTACTTTAGAATCTTGTTATCATATAATGAAGCAAACATATATGTACATTTCTTCAGTGAAGTAAATAATACTAAACATATTGATAAAAAAATTATGACCGGATAGGCCTATTTAAATCCTATTTTTTTTTCAGGCATCTTTAGATGATCCAACACAAACCGTCGTGATGCATAGGAGCGAACCGTCTCGTTTACAGTCTTTAGCTCTGCAATTGGCGGATAAAATTAATAATTTCGTGGACTCTAACGAACGAATATTGGAAACTAAACAAGGTAATTTCTTCCTGCGCGGAGCAAATCAAGGCAACTTCAGAAGTGACCGTCAAAATTTCGGAAGATCCAACGCCCAAGAATGGAATAGAAATCGTAGAGATAACAGGAGGGATTATTGAGAAGATTTAGTAAAGAAGTTAAATTTTTGAAAAAGTACTTTGTAATACTTGTTTGTTTAGAAAAAACTTTAAAATAATCCCCTGTATTAATTGTAATAAATTGATTTTATACAAAAAATTTGGTTTTATTTTTAATACATTTTCCAATTATATTTATCCAATCGGAAAAAAATGGGTTTGGAAATAAACGCGCGTACAAAAAATAAACTGCATTGTAATTCTACAGACAATTGCTAATTCTTTGTTTCACTTGCTACATTTTGATAAAATGCTCATAATTAATTTAAAATAAATATGTTAACGTTGTGGTTATACCCCGGTAACGACGATATGCATTAACACATGAAGAAAGTTAAATGTAGGTTAAAGGTTATAAAATATTGAAAACAACCACAAACAGCTAAAATTCATAGGATTTTAATCAATAATTGCTGTACTTTGATAAAATTAATGTAGAGAAATAGCTAAAGTTCGATAAGGCAAAATTTTTCGAAATATAAATGTGCTATAATATTTAACGATCTTTTAAATAGATCTTGCAACAAGTTTAATTAAAATAACATGCAAATTTTCACCTTCATAAATTTCATTAATAATTATAACTTCCAGGTTGCCTTATCTTGCGAAGTTAATTTAACTATACTTTGTACAACGATCCTGTAGACTAATCACGTAAATATTTTTAACATAATACCAGCTATGAAAGTCTAATCTATACATATACAATTGTATTTATTTGCCTCTAATCAAAACAATTAATCACAAAAAAGGTTATAATAACAATAATAGTGAAAGTTTAATTGGTTTATTTTATATTAAATATTTTAAAATAACCTTGATAACATTATGTCCATTAAATTATTTTTTTCAATTCCATATACAAAAGGAGTTATTAAATAAATTCAAATTTAAGCTATTGCAATGAAGAATTTATATGTGAGAGCACATGGCGTGTATGTTGTTACATGATCATAATGTAAAATATAAATAAATGTCTAGTTATTAGAAGAATCATCAGTGGTACTAGAATCTTCTACTTTTACGATAAATTCTTCTAAATTTCTTTTTATTTCGTCCATATCCCATATTTTTTTTCAATACCTTTAATTGACTTTATCCAATTTCGCATAGTAACATTGATGGCAGCATGAAGTAAATTTTGAACATCATTCAATTTAGATGTGGTATTATTTACAGATACTTCTTTTACTTGGGCCTAAATTAGCTCCACAGAATTGAGCTCACAGTGATGTGGAGGAAGTCTCGTAACTGTTTTGTTTTTGGATTTAGCAACCTTATCTATTATGTACTTGTCATATTTTGATTTATGTTGTTTTACTACATCCAACAATTCCACTTTTAACATATTAGATTTAAATATAATATTATATTTGGTAAAGCATTCTTGAACATTGTATATTTTCACTCATTTTTTCTACTTTTGTAAAATGGTAGACAACATTGTCCATTACGATGACAGAATTAATTTTCAAATGAGGTACAGTCTTTTTGAACCAATTTTCAAGCAATTCTGCTTTCAGTCTTTATCAATTACATTAAAATGGCTTCTCTTCGGCTTTCCTAATAGTGATTCCACCATCCTTACAAATGCACGGTCTCAAGAATAAAAAATTAACCTACGAAATTTAAATATTTTATTTTACTTGTTACCAACATTTTTCAATGTCTTGAGAAAGATAATTACAAAATATAAATGCTAGTAATAATCAAATAAAGAAATAGTGATAGAACCTATAATATAGCCTCAAATTTGTTTAAAAACAAACTTAGTTGCAAGACACATAGCGCTCGTGTGTAAACAAGGTTTCAACTTTGCAAAGTTTATGTGTTCGAATATTTATTAGTCTATCTGTTTGTGATACAGACTATAGTGAATACTAGATGGCAAATTAGTTTAATGAAAAACTATTCTTGCCATGTAAACACCAAGTTTCTACCCATATGATGTCTATTAAAACTTTTTTTTTACCATTAAATGAAATAGCTAAATATACAGTGTTAAAGATTCGTATTTAGTATATAAAATTGAAAATCAATATTACAAGTATCTTTACTTTGTTTTCCTTATTTATTTTTAAATATTTACAGAAAAAAATAATATTAAAAAATGCTTAATACTAAATAAACGACATCTAAGCATTCTTCCACGATTATTTAAAAAAAATCCTCGGTATATATCCAAATTTATTTTTAATATTTGGCTCTTTTACTCTCAGGTTCCCGCTTATGTATAATATTTTGTATTTTTTGCCATTCCCTATCCAAGTGAGCTTTTTCATTTTTATCTTTATGCTTTCTCGATCTCCTGCCGTCGGCCATCTTAACACCGTATTGAAAAGCTGCCTTTGGCAGAGCTTCTTTCTGATTCATATAATCCGAATACTCTTCGGCCGTGTCGAAATCCCATCTACCAATTGGTCCCTTCTTATTACCCAGGTCCATTTTGGAATAATCGACTTCATCATCGGAATCATCGATGGCATCGTTCATTTCTTCCAAGCCTGGATAACATTCCGCGTAACCTTCAGGCTCTTGGGTCAGCCTATTCAATATCTGAGCAGATTTATTGATCTTCATATTAGGCGCTGATAATTTATCTTCTTCTTCATCGTGTTTGTCGAAATATGAATGCCTCTTTCGGTTTTCCCTATGATCAGATGCCTTTCCTTTGGACGGGACATAATCTCCTATTTCGCCGTAGATAGAATCGTCCCTGTTTGTTTGCTTGTCATCTTTGGAGAACTCGACTGGGTCCATTTGTTCAAAGTCCCTACGATCGTTTCTTTTATTCTTCTTTCCTTTGCGATTGCCTTGCCTTAAGTAACTCAAAATCTGCGTTAATTTATTAATGACTATGTCGTTTGTTGATAAAGTTGTGGTAGATTCTAAAGCGGGGACGTCAGCACGCGATCTGATCAGAGTAACAGGTACATCAGTTTCAGCATCATCATCTAAATCAATAACATAAGCCATTCTACCAGGTACAAATAAATCTGACCGTGCTATGTGTCTTGATTTTAAAGAACATACAGTATGATAAATGGATCTTCCTAAAAAAAAGGAAACGAAAACTAATTGTAGACGTCACATAATCACAAAAAAATATCTCATTTCAGAAATTATTGCTTCTAATTTAAAAAGAAAACTAACCTATTTTTGTTTTGAACTGCATTTCATCTTCATCTTTTTTATGTACTTTTTCCTTTTCTTCCATTGTTTTATTAGCCAACCTTTCCAATTCCTGTTCTTGTTCCTGCTCTTTCTGTTGAATTTCTGATCTCACTTTTTGCAACAGTGCATAATCGAGACCTTTCACCAAGTGAGTATGCTCCATATCACCACCCAAGAATTTTGATTCCTGAATCATTTGTCTTCTCCTTTCGGCAGCATCAAAACCAGACTTTAAATCAGGTGCTACAGCACGATATGCCTGTGCTGTATTCATCGGATCATCATTTTGATAATCAGGATTTACACCTTGCCGTCTTTCACTAGCTCTATCTCGGTATTTCTCAGCCAATTCAGCCATTTTAGTGTCTTCCTGTTTCTTTAACTTAGCATAGAAACTTTTCTTTTTCCGACGCTCTTCAAAGCGATCGTCTTTCGGAGGTGGCATCTTTGAATTGTTGGCCATTGCCTCTCTAATAGATCCTGGTGTTGGGGCATGTGAAGGTGTTGCTCTGGGTGTCATTAAGAGCTTGCGAAAATCATCATTAGTGAGTCTTTGTGACCCAGGAGTATCGGTAGGCATTTTTTATACTGAAAACATTATTTAATGATAATTATATAAATACTTGAACTGCTGTTAAATTTCTTACGATTTATTTAGATTTCACACAAGATTCACAATATTTTTCCTGGCAACTAGTAATAAATAGTAATCAATTGTATGTCAAATAATGTCAAACGTCATATACGATGTGTTTACAACACACACACATACAGATTATGACATCAGTAAAAGTTTCTAATTTTAATTTTCTTTTTAATATCAAAATTAAGTTCATCTGGAAGTTTTAATTAAAATATCGTTTTATTAGTATATAGAATTTAGCAAATAGAATTTTTTTTTCTAATTCGTTGCTATAATAACGCTATCGGGGCATCGAAAATCGTGCAGTAATAGATTATAAACGATATAGATATTTATTATAAAATAAAATAATGATTTTTTAGTAATATGTTCTTTATAGTGATGTTAAAAATTTTATAAGAAAAAAAAATAATTTAAAGAAAGATATATATGTGGCGCCATTTCTGATACAGTGTCTAAATTTTAAAACAAAAAGTGTAGATTGAAAAGTGGGTTGCGTTCTTTATTAAAACGTACCTACACTACAGGCCATAAGTGAGGGATCAGTAGATGAAATTTAAAAAAAAACATGCACGCTTAGTGAAACAAAACGTATATTTCTACAAAACTATATCTGCGAGACAAATGAACAGTTTTCCTTATAAAATAAAATAATTTCAACATATTCTGTAGAATTTCTTATCATATTCGACTTTCGTCGAAGTATCCACCTCTGCGCTTAATGATTTCTTTACAAATATTAGGCAACCGCGATACAAGTTTCTGGAGCGTATCCATTGGTAAATTATTCCACACCCTTGTAAGTTGCTCCCAAAGCTGTTTCTGCGATTGTGGACAGCCTTCTCTCACGTTCCTATCTAATTCATCCCACAGTAATTCGATAGGGTTGAGATTGGGTGATTGTGGTGGCCAAATCATATTTATCAGCATCTCTTCCTCCTCTTTTTGATTCACGTAGTTTTTACAAAGTTGGGAAGTGTGTTTGGGATGATTATCTTGTTGTAGGTGAAAACCTTCACCAATTAACCTTAATCCAGACGGAATTGCATGTTCCTCCAAAATCTTCAGGTACCCCTCTTTTTTTAAAATGCCTTCAATGCGGTACAAATCTCCGACACCATCAAAGGAAAAGGATCCCCAAACAAGCACAGAACCTCCCCTGTGTTTAACAGTTGGCACTACACATTCGGGTAACATCCTTACACCCGCTTGTCTTCGAAAGAAAACTCGTCGATTACTACCAAACACTTGGAACTTTGACTCATCTGTCCATAACACTTGCTTCCACATTTCCATGTCCAAGTGCTGATGGTCCTGGGCCCATTGTAACCGTTTTTTATGATTTCGTGGATTCAATAATGGTTTTCGAGCTGCAATACGCCCATGTAGTCCCGCCTTTGTCAAACGTCGTTTTACAGTAGTCAGTGACACCGGCTTTCGATGGCCTTCATTCAGCTCTGCTCGAAGCTGAGGAGCTGTAAGGCGCCTATTTCTTTTTGATAGTATTTTTAGGCGCAAATTCTCTTGTCTGGTAGTTACCCTTGGCCTTCCGCAACGTTTTATTGGTTGTAATTATCCATTTTGTGAATATCGTTTCACAGTTCCTTGCACCGCGTGATAAGATAAATTTAACTTTCGGGCTATTTGCCGCAGTGAAAACTTTTCACCATGTAGCGTTATTATAGAACTATAAGTTTCTGCGGTAAGGTCCTTTCTTTTCGGCATTTTTATAAGTTACTTTTACGTCTGTTCTCAAATATTCGTATTGCAACTTACTCGGACAAACGCTGCACGAAAACTAATTTTTAAATTGCTAAATAGTTTACTATGAATTCCTAATACCATTATAATAATATTGCGTTGTAAACCCTATTAAATTTATTGGGGTATATAAAATATTTCTATTAAATAGACGCCATAAAACTATTAAAAGGATTTACAATATTTTTCAGAAACAAATATATTTATTTAATTTATAATAATAATCCGAATAATCTTTCTCAGAATTACATTTACAACTGTTATTTCAATTATTCTCACCAAAACAGGTAAAAGTCTAAGGGATGTGTCTAAAATACAAGTGTTTTGTTATTTATAATAAGTGATCCCTCACTTATGGCCCGTAGTGTATATTTAACATCATTCAGTGCACTATTTTTTTTATCACATTGCATATTTGCTTTAAAGAGTACAAAGGTACACATTGCTATAAAATGCATTTATACATACTGATAACTTTTGTGATGTTTACGAAGTTTATAAGTAGATATAATTGCTTTTTTTTTGAGACATCATGGCATACCTTCGGTAACAGTGTACCATTTCCAAAGAAAATATGTCACTATTTGTGGTCAAACAGATAAACGCTTAATAATAAAGACAAATTGATAAAAACAATTGTATCGGTTTCTGTGTGATAGTAGTCACCAACATTGTGGTTAGAATATGTAAATTTAAACCTATATTTATGAACCAGTAATTGTTAGACTTAAGTTCGTGAAGATTGTTTCAACATACAAACTATACTATATATATAAATATATACGTATATAGTTGATTTACCTATTGTGTTTTTCTGTGAAATTTATCAAAAGAAATGAGAGGTTATAAACTATATTTTGTTTACTGTATTTTACTTTTGCATGTGATTCAACAGGTAAGGCATTCAACCTTTATAAAAATTTTATTAGGATGTTATTCCACGTTTTAAAATTGTAAAACTAATTTGTAATTAGAATAGTATTTGTGTTAGATTTAATTAAATTTCGTTATTTTTACTTATTTTTTTTAATCTAATTAAATTCTAACATGTATTTAAAAATTAATGAAAAGTTTTTATATGGTGCTGCCATCTATATCTAGAAAAGATTACTGCAATCCGTATATTTAGTGGCCTATATTGCAGTGTTAAATTTTATAAACAATACAATTTTCTGTGATCTCTAGTAAGTTACCATATGTTTTAATAATTTGGTGTTGCAAATATACATCACCGGCCATAAGTATTTGTCCACCCAGAAAATAACAAAAACAAATGCAATACTTACTGCAAAATTAAAATTTTGTATTTGCACATTTATAGGAAATGTTTTAAAATCTTAAAAAAGTTTTATTTTAACCAATTTGAACAAATATTCTTTTAAATTTGTTTAATTTTTTGATTCTTCGATGTGACCAGCTTTAGCATTTATTACTGTCTAGCACAATCTCGGCATCCTCTTTAGAAATTTCGCTACAATTTCTGGTTCTATTTTTGACTATTCATTTTGTAGTTGTGTCTATAGTATTTTTGTAGATGTTTGAGCTGGTTTTCACACTTATCTGTCAAGTTTGTCTCACTCCATAACTGCTCTATAGGATTCAAATCTGGAGTTTGAGGAGACCTTTTCATAATGACAATTATTAAATACTCCCGACACAATTTGGACGTGTGTTTGGGGTCGTTGTCGTGCTACGATACAAAGTTTTTTCCAATTAGTCGGCACTCTCTGTGCCGTTCTTTCCTTAGAATACCGTCTTTTTCAATAAGGTTGCTTACAGATTTCCAGTAAAACAATCCTAAACTATTCCTGATTCTTTTCCATGCTTGGTGGTGGATGCAATGCATGGTTCGAGAACTCGTTCTCCTGCTGACGAAATCGGAATCATCGGTTCAGACCACTTTTTTCCACTCTTTCAGCATCCAATCCTTGTGTTGTCTTGCCCAAGTTAACCTCTTTCTTTCGCTTGCGCAATAGCGGTGTTGGCACAGGAATTTTCCTTAATTTTTCTTTGCGTAAACGCTTTTTCACATTTGTGACGCTAACGGGTTTGTTCCGATTAATGTTTGTCCCTGATGCAATATCCGGTGGAGTTTTTCATCTATTTTTTTATCCTTAACAAAACTATTGCTCGTTCTTCTGTTGGTGTTGTTATTGTTGGTCAGCCTAGCCGCTTTTTATTCAGTAAATTACTTTTTTCATAAGAAGTCTGAAGGCCCAAAGTGTGGGCGTAGCAGCACATCTCGTCCAAGATCCAATAATTTTAAATATTTCAGATATATTGGGTTGGCAACTAAGTACTGTCGGTTTTTACTGATAGAAAGCGTTGCTTTATTTTTTGTATAATTAGTGCTGTACTTTACCGTTTGTCGCGTGATACCAGTCACATTGACTAGTACTTCAGAAGCAAGTAGTGCATGATTTTTATTAAAGCTATTAGTTGTGGGTTAATTTTAAATGGAGTGCAGAAACGAACATTTTCGACATATTTTACTATTTTATTTCCGTAAAGGAAAGAAAGCTGCTGCGGCTCACAAAAAGATATGTGAAGTTTATGGTGCTAATTGCTTAACAGAGTGCACGTGTCAGAATTGGTATAAAAAATTCTGTTCTGGAGATTTTTCCCTCAAAGACGAGCAACGTTCTGGTCGGCCTACTGAAGTTGATGATGACCATATCAAAGTCATAATTGAAGAGGATCGTCATATAACTGTTCGAGAGATTGCGGAGAGTCTACATGTATCGTACACAACAATTGAAAAACATTTAAAATGTCTTGGGCTAGTTAAGAAGCTTGATATTTGGGTACCTCACGAATTGAAAGAAATTCATTTAACACAAAGAATCAACTTTTGTGATATGCACCTTAGACGAAATGAAAAAAATGGGTCCTGTACAGTAACATAGTTTGAAAACGATCATGGAGCAAACACGATACATCAGCTCAAACCACATCGAAAGCTGAATTGTATCCAAAAAAGGTCATACTGTCAGTTTGGTGGGATTACAAAGGTGTTGTGTTTTTTGAGCTTCTTCCAAGGAACCAAAGCAATCAAAGAAAAACGGTCAGAATTGTCAAATCGGAAAGGTGTAGTTTTCCACCAAGATAATGGAAGGCTTCACACATCTTTGGCAACTCGTGGCAACTATTGGAGCTTGGCTGGGAAGTGATGCCACATCCCCCATACAGCCCTGATCTAGCACCATCTGATTACCATTTATTTTGAAGTTTGCAGAATTCTTTGAATGGTAAAACTTTCACAAATGACGATGACCTTCACTCGCACCTGGTTCAGTTTTTTGCTGATAAGGATCAGAAATTTTATGAGCGCGGAATCATGCAGCTGAAAGAAAGATGGCAAAAGGTCGTTGAGCAAAATGGAAAATATATAATTGATTCAAAACTATTCTTTGTTTAAAAAAAAGTGTTCTATTTTATACTACAAAACCGAAAGTTCTTAGTTGCCAACCCAATATATTGTTCAACTTTTTTTTAAAAAATAACTCGTAATCATAATATGAACAAATTTAATATTTTCAGGCATCTGCAACTGACAATCTCACTTATAGAGCTGCAGTTGTTGAATATTACCCCGTCCAGAACTTTTCTTTAACTCCAGATGAAAGAACCAACGCAAATGTCGATGCATATATAAACTTAATCAAAGAATTGGATAAGAGGGCGAGTAGGGTGTGAGAAGGGAATAAAATTCTTGTTTAAATGGATGCTTTTCTTGCAGAACTTTGATATCCTCGTCTATCCTGAAGCAACGATTATCGCAGGAGAAATTGAGACCAGAAAGAATTTATTGGCTGCCTCTACGATTGTTCCTGAAAAATCCGAAAATATCGTGCCCTGCAATGATACGGATTTCCCAGAGTTTTTCAGAAAACTGTCTTGTTTTGCGGCATCTATTTCCAGTTATGTTGTAGTCAATCTAATTGAGAAAGAGGCATGCTCTTTTAATTGTGCCCCGGATAATTGGAATATGTACAATACTGATGTCGTGTTTGACAGAAACGGGACAGTTATCCAAAGGTAGCGCACGTCGAAGCACGTCTGCAGGATGTGGTTATTATATTAAAGTTTTCCCTTATTTCAATTTTAGATATCGCAAATACAATCTGTTTGGGGAGGCTGGTCTTAATATTACTAACACTGCCGAGATAGCAGTTTTCAAAACCGATTTCGGAGTTGAATTCGGCCTATTCACGTGCTTCGATATTTTGTTTGAAGAGCCGGCGTTGCAGTTAGTGCGTCGGGGAGTGAAACACATAATTTTTCCGTCAATGTGGTTCTCTCAATTACCCTTCTTAACTGGTAAGCACAAAAACGTGAAAAAAGGTTTGTATGAGAGTGGTCCCATAAGTATCCGGCCTGACCTAGAGATGGCGGTAGTTGTTTGAAAAATATTACTGTATTAGAAAGTACACAATCTATAAAGCGTATGTTTCAAGTTTGAAGACTCCACGTTGTTTAGTATTTGTTTGGCAGTCATCAATAGTGAACGTTTTCAGTGAATTTATAAAAATGGAGAAAATTGGTCATCGTTACGTGATACAATACTTTTATTTGAAAGGCCTCAGTCCAACCGATATAAAAGCTGAACTGGATTAAACTCTGGGCGAGTCTGTTCCTTCGTTTGCAACAGTGAAATATTGGGTAGCAGAGTTTAAACGAGGCCGTACGAGCTACCAAGACGAGCATCGCAGTGGTCGATCAAATGAGGTAACGACTCCAGAAATGGTGAAGAAAATCTACAAAACGGTACTGGATGATCGTCGACTGTGCATGGTCACAGGCTTCAGTTATTGTGTTAATTTAATTTTGTAAGCATGGAGACACAGATCTTTAGTGAGTACACGCTGTAGAGAGCTTTTTGAAATTTGCAATTCTTATCTACGACGCCGAATTGAGGATTCTGGATTGTCACCGACGCTCTCACGCTTTGCTTCGATATTGACATTTCAACCGCCTGTTTTTGGACGACCAGTGTGTTTGGCGTCTCCAACGGATCCAGTCTCCCTGAATTTTTCAATTAATCTCTTTATAGTTGACGAAGTTAAAACACTAATCTGACCATATTTTTTATGAAATTTTCGAACTGCGGCCGCCAAGCTTTCATTATTTTTGAAATATTGTTCAATAATGAAGACACGTTGTTCTATCGTGTAACGCTCCATTTTTACTAACCCTAAACTGTCAGCTGTCGAATTGTTTCTTTTTAGGGTTGCCAACACTTTACTGCACAAATGGCGACAAATTCAAATCTTGCGTTAATTTTGGGACACCCATTATTTACATAAGTCTTTACTAGTCTTTGGCTATGTTTAGATATTTAGAAATTATTTGATGAATAAAAATTAATTTTTTAGAATATTTTATTTAAGGAATAAATAAAATATAAATATGTATTTAGTTAGTGTTTGTCGTCTTAATTTTTTTTCATTGTCAAGCTAGAGAAATATTTTAGTCTTGATTAAATATCGAATTAAAATATAAAAAAACTATTAGGTCTTCCCAACAGCATCTTTTACTTCACAACTATATCAAAACTGAAACTTATTTAGGGCCAGTTCTTTATCAATTTTTTTTGTAGCATTACAAACTCAAAATATGTTTGCTGTTGAAAACGACGTGGTATTTTTGGCATCTGGAGCAAACTCGGCTAGAAGAGGAAGCGGTGGAACTGGTATATATCAAGGTAAGTGGAAAAATATAAAATTTATTATTTCCTTTTGATTTGGCATCCCAAATTTTTTCACTCAATTTATAATTTACAATTATTTGTATTTAATTTCTGTTTTATTTATTATTTCAACAATTTCATTTACTTTTGTAAATTTCTCTTTCTTGTATGTGCTTTATATTATTTTTTTTAATATAATTGTATTCGCTTGTTAAACAATAAACTATATTATTAGGTACGCAACTAAGTTCTCGCAGGTTTTTTGATGAAAATGCAACTTTATTGTGAAAAAATGTTTACAAATAAATCATTCAAAATATTGCCCATGGCTAGCGACAACTTTTTCCCATCTTCCTGGCAGAGCTCGAATACCGTCACGGTAGAAGTGTTCGTAGTTTGAGGCTATCCACTAATCAAGCCATTTCGAGATGTCTTCATATGAGCAGAACTGCTGATTAGCCAGACCATGTGCCATCGAACGCAACAAGTAATAATCGGACGGCGCAATATCTAGGGAATACGGCGGGTGTGGTAGGACCTCCCATTTGAGCGTTTCTAAGTAGGTTTTAACGGGTTTGGCAACGTGAGGCCGAGCGTTGTCATGCTGTAGAATCAGTTTTTCGTACCTCTGCTCGTATTGTGGCCGCTTTTCGCGCAGTGCTCGGCTCAATCGCATCAATTAAGTTCGATACCGTTCCCCAGTGATGGTTTCGTTCGGTTTCAATAGCTCATAATAAATAACACCGCCCCGGTCCCACCAAATACACAGCAAAACCTTCGCAGCGTGAATATTCGGCCGAACCGATGACGTAGAAGGATGACCGGGCAGTCCCCATGATTTTGTTCTCTTTGGGTTGCTGTAATGAATCCATTTTTCATCACCCGTAACGATGTGATGAAGAAAACCCTTCCTTTTTTGCCGCTGGAGCAGTTATTCACAGGCGAAAGAACGACGCTCAATGTCTCTTGGCTTCAAATCATAAGGAATCCAAGTTCCTTGTTCTTGAATCATTCCCAACGCATGCAATCGCTGGAAAATAGCTGGGCGGGTAACTCCTAATGCTGAAGCAAGTCCTTTTTGCGTTTGGCACGGATTCTCATCTCTCCAATTCAGCGTCTTCGAAGGTTTTTGGTCTTCCTTCACGCGAACGGTCGTCAATATCGAAATCACCGTCTTTGAAACGACGGAACCAATCACGGCACGTTGTTTCACTTAGAGCAACATGTCCGTAAACTTTTTGGAGTTCTCGATGCGCTTCAGCCGCCGTTTTCTTCGAATGAAAGAAGAAAAGCAACACTTCCCGCAAATGACGATTATTTGGCACAAAATCAGACATTTTCACACAACCAAAAGTATATGACGCGAAAACAAACTCACTAATGTATCAAAGCGGCTTGTTTACCATATGTCTAAGCTTGGTTGATGACGTTTTGGTTATGTCACAATCGACCAGCACTTACTACTGGAGCCATCTCTTGAAAAACAGCGAGAATTTAGTTGCGCACCTAATATTATTGTATTATTAGTATCCGTATTTAAATATTATTAAAGGTAAACTTGGGCCAATTTTGTATGACATTATCAGCGATAATGGAAGCAAGGTGTACATAACCGACGTCTTAAAAGAATGGGATTCTAACACCATTTTAGAAAATAAAGTTTCCACAAATGACAATGTAACAGATGAATTGGCGTCGGCTATGGATGGTTTTTATTTGACGAAAGAAAATTTGTCGCGTAAGTTTTTTATTTTAACGAACAAGTAAATAACATCTGCTAAGTAATTTAAATACATTAAAGTAAATGTCTATTTAAAATTAAGTTCCTAAAAAGGTATTTTGTGAACTTTTATTTATAGAAATGCGTAATAGTCGAAGTCAATTCTTAGGGATTAGGAATAAAAACAAATTCAAGAATTAATTTGGCAGCATCGTTTCTTATTTATAAAGGGTACTAGGAAAGTTTTGCAATACAGCTTTGTTTATTTAATTTTTTCAAAGTAATTTCCTCTACACTCAATACACCTCTCCATCCTCCGAAACCAATCTTTAAACCAGTTCTGCAAAGTTTCACTAGGAAATAAAGCACACTCGTTGTCCCAAGGCCGTAGAAGGTCCTCATCACTACAAAACCGCTCCCCTTTTAGTTTCATTTTCACTTGCGGGAACAGTGCAAAGTCGCAGAGAGTCGTAGAGAGGGTTCTCTACAGTCCGGATCCTGCTCCCTGCGACTTTGCACTGTTCCCGAGCACCCGCTCGGGAACTTTCAATCCTGTCGTGGTCAAATATTCGGTGCAGGCTTTGGCGGGGTGAACTGGAGCATTATCGTGATCGAGTAACCAGGTGTACATTCTTGATTTTGGCCGCAGGTTCTTCATAGATCCAATGACTTTAGGCAGGCATTGTTCAGTATATTTCTTAGCAGTGACTGTCTTTTGTGTGTCCAAAAACGACGCGTTCCACAATTCCACTCGATTTGAAAAATACGGGTGTGTCCTCATCATTAAAGACCTAAACTTTGTTTTGAGCTTTGGTCAGCACATCGTAATAGTACAGCCAAGTCTCGTCATCTGTCACGATGTGTACACATACCGAGATTGTCCCTTATTAAACTTTTTTAGCATCTCCCGGCACCAAGTCGCACTCCGCGTCATCTGCTCTTCAGTCAGTCGATGCGGCACCCAGAGAGAACAAAGTTTCTTCACGTGCAAATAGTCACGCAGAATCGAACGAATTGCTGGTGCATTTAGGCCTAAAGTACCCTTTATCTGTTGGTAGGTCACTCGTCTGTCCTCGCCAGGCATTTTCCTCATAGTAGTAGCTTTTTCCTCCGTAACCGACGTTCGTGGCCTTCCCGGCCTCTCAGCATCCTCCACAGTTAAATTTCCCCTTTGGAATTCTCTATACCACCTGAATATCGTTGTGCGATGTGGACAAACATCACCTAGTGCAAGAGTCATTTTTTCGAAGCACTGGTCTATGTTTAAACCACGTACGAAATTATAACGCAAAACTGCCCTTATCTCATTTCGTGAATACGATGCCATCGCAAGCGCTTTACAATCTCACTGCTGATGAATAACTGAGCCCATCGATATGGCGCGGCGGCTACTATGCACGTACGAACATGTCTCAACATGCAGCAACAAGCAGCTTCCTACGATTCATTGTTGCGTCGTACTGCAAAACTTTTTCAGTACCCTTTGTATGTCTACTTTGTGATTTCTATCAAATATTTAATAAATTTGCAACTTAGGGACTTAATTTTATCGACGATAGTTAATAGCGTTATTTTAACGGGAAATACAAAGATCACGTCGATTACTTTGTAGCATGTCACATGTCCGATATTTCTTTCTTCTTGTTTTAGAGTATAAGAATTACACAATGGTTCGTGCTGAGTCAAATAGATACTTTGTAGACAATACTTTAACTTGCCGTCTATCCTACAAGCTGACTTACGAAAGTTTAACTGGTCCGCATTACGATTATGTATTTTTCTATTATTCCGGACTTAGATCTTTCTCGGGTGTTCGAGATGGCGCAATTGATGTTTGCGGCGTGGTCTTCTGTCAAAATAATTCTTCCAACAATGGTATTTATACAACTTGTGGCGAGAGGTAGGGTCGTTTGTTTAATAAAATCATACTATGCATTAAAGTGTAATAATTGTTAACATTTTTAATTTCACATTTATATAATTAAGATATAGTTGATCTTAATTATTGTCTTACGTGTATGTAACAGAACGATTGAATTTTAAATATCATTTTACTCACGCATTTTTGGAACATTTTCAGGTATAAAAACTACGACACGATTAATTGGGATTATGTTTTTGAGGAGTTGTCAATCAGTGCCAATTTCACGGTTTCCGATTCGTCCATCCAATATCCAAACACTCTTTTGAGCAGTATTAGACCGATGGATAGGTCGGATTACGAGTGGACAACACGATTCTACGATGACGGCAAAATTGTCGAGAAGACCTTGAAAATTTTGAAACCGCAGCATCGTCTTCTTACATTTGGTATTTATGGACGGAACTTTGATAAGGATAATACAGCGAACTGGAATTATGTCAATAATTTCCTTATTATAGGTGTTGTTATACTAATTGGAAAACTTGTTTGGTAATGGTAATGTCAATGGACTTGTTTTATAATATATTGTATAATAATATCCATCAAGAAAATAAAAATGTTAATTTTACATATAAACGATTATTTTATTCTGCATAAAATAACAATGAAATTAAAAAAAAGGTTTATTTTTTATAGTTTTATAAAACGATTTTATTCCACAAACATTTATATTTGATTAGAAAGAGAAAAGATATACCCTCTGCTCAAAAAAAACAGAACATTTCTTAGAAAATAAAGTAACCTAATTACAGTTAATCAAGTCATTTATTTTAATAAATTCTAGCTCTGGTCAGTGCGGTCAATAAACTCACTAAATGAGTTTTTTTTTATATCGGTTTCTAGGTTAATGATGAAAATTGTTGTTATTGACATTGAAACGGTTGTTCGACTCGTATAGTTTTTCTTTCATTGGTAAATGAGTTTAAGAAAGAGAAACATGAAAAACGTTTGTTCAAAAAGTGTCTTACAATGGCCGAAAGATAATAATCTATCTTCATTATGTCACATGATGAAATTTATCTCCTGTTTGGTCAGAATTGCTAGGAAAAATAGTCTTCATTCACGATGGAAATAGAAACAGACAGTACAACGGTATCCTTCCATCTTCCACTCTATTCTAGGAACGCTTAGAATGGCACCATATACAGACGGATTGCAACACAGGATATATTGAAAGAAGAAAAGCGATGCGTCAAGAAATTACTGGAAAAAACAGGTTAGCAACATAGCGATGAGAAAAGACTTGAAGGCGCCCAAAATGGAAACACCATTAACAGAAATTGAAGCGGCTAGAGAATACACTTTTCTACTTTACATCTTTGGAGTCGCTGGGAAGATGGGAAGGATATTGAGTCAACTTAACTTTTCTGGAACCAAGAAGAAATTACCACATACAAGAGATCGAGTATACAAATTAATGTGCAAGTAGGAGAATTTTTACGTCGGACAAACAGCAAGATTGATTTAAAAAAGAGTTAAGCGACACACAAAAGAAGAATTGAATAGTCAGCGATTCACGAGAGCGGACAGAAAGAAAACTGTTAATAGAAGTATTAACTACTTCGAAGGACTACCATCGAAGAATCATTAGAGAAGCTATTGAGATAGAAAAACACCAAAGTTTCAAATGTAAGAACGGCTATAGACTCACAAGCATCTTGAAGACTGATAAGCCTTTCAAATATTTTTAAGTACTTTTATCACAACTTGCTATATTACTTACAATATCATACGAGACGCTCACATTGGTGTACTACCAAATAAAGCTAATTGACATGTTACTTTGTACTGTTATATTTAACTTAATAAAGTATTATTCTACAGAATGGTAAAGAAGATGCCACCGCACCATCTCTCTGTTAGACCACGTAAATATCAAATCATACTCCTACTAAGGGATTGGAGTTAGTTGGTACCCAGGTACAATTGTGTGTCTTTAATATGAGTTTTATAAGTCAGAATTGCCAGGTAAAGTTTTATAAAATTTCTAAAAATTTTAGTTAAAAAAAGATATTTCGATCACTGTGCTGCCATAGAATCTATACCATTGCCACCTTGTTAGTTTTATTGTAGTGCTAATGTACCTTTTGAGAGCGGATTTTCGACATATAGTTTCTCTTCAGGATATTTATATCTCATTTGTAGAAACTGAGTTCTAACTAAGTTCCCTTTTCTACCTGTCAGAATCTACATATAATTCCTCATTATTCAAATGTTTGTTGAGCTTACGATGTCCCATCAGTAGACCTGTTTTCACCCTAACAGGTTTTTTTGTTCCTATTCAATCGGTTCTTGGAAAATTTGGTCTACTGTTCCCCATGTTTCCTAAAAAACTCTAGAACAAAGGCAAGCCGTTATTAGTTAGTTTCTCTTCAGGATATTTATATCTAATTTTTAGAAACTGAGTTCCAGCTAAGTTCTCTTTTCTACCTGTCAGAATCTACATATAATTCCTCATTATTCATATGTTTGTTGAGCTTACGATGTCCTATCAGTAGACCTGTTTTCGCTCTAACAGGTTCTTTTGTTCCTATTCAATCGGTTCTTGGAAAATTTGGTCTATTGTTCCTCATGTTTCCTAAAAAAACCCCAGAACAAAAGCAAGCCGTTGTTAGTTAGTTTCTCTTCAGGATATTTATATCTCATTTGTAGAAACTGAGTTCTAGCTAAGTTCTCTTTTCTACCTGCCAGAATCTACATATAATTCCTCATTATTCAAATGTTTGTTGAGCTTACGATGTCCCATCAGTAGATCTGTTTTCGCCCTAACAGGTCTTTTTTGTTCCTATTCAATCGGTTCTTGAAAAATTTGGTCTATTGTTCCACATGTTTCCTAAAAAAACCCCAGAACCAAGGCAAGCCGTTGTTAGTTAATTTCTCTTCAGGATATTTATATCTCATTTTTAGAAACTGAGTTCCAGCTAAGTTCTCTTTTCTACCTGTCAGAATCTACATATAATTCCTCATTATTCATATGTTTGTTGAGCTTACGATGTCCTATCAGTAGACCTGTTTTCGCTCAGGCTCTCTTGTTCCAATTCAATAGGTTCTTGGCAAATTTGGTCTACTGTTCTCCATGTTTCCTAAAAAAACTCCAGAACAAAAGCAAGCAGTTGCATGACTTTGTACTGGGGACTTGTTTTACTCTTCTCGAGGTCTATTTTTTGATCACTTCTTCATGGCTGCTTTTGATAGTACACTTTTGCATTGTCGTAGGAAAGCTTTTGTCCTATCATAGCTATTTTATAAAAGTAACTTAAAACAGAGATTCGTTAAAGTTACGACAGTTATTTTTGAAGCTGAGATCCCACTTGAATCGTCTATTAGTTCATAGTCCAAAGTACTTATATATTAGTAGCCCAGGAGGCACTTATACTTCCAAGAAGAAACAGCTTATCATTTCATCTTTAACCACTTGATTATTTTTAGCGATGTATCACCTAATGTGGAATTTGATTTCATAAATTTCGAGTGTAAATTACTACTGATTTGTAATCATATACTCAAGCAGATACACTTACGTATTGTTTGTGTCTGATAATTTCCATGTTTTTTAAAATGTCATTGTTTTTTTGCGATCTGTGGACTTGTGGTATGATGTGTTTGTCCATTAATAATATATAAAAATACAAAATACTGTAATATGAACATTATTTAGTAAGGCTGCAGAAACGAATGCGTTCGCAGTAGCGTACGACTCAGTTACTATCAATATTAAAAGTAATAAATGTAATTATTTACTATTTCTAGTGCTGACTCAGTTATACTCCTTCGGTGAGGCAAAAATATGTTGTATTTGTAAAAGGAGCGTTCTGCGTCTAATGATCTGTTAAAAAGGACGTTCGCATCATATTCGCACTCTTGGTTTTCAGTTAAACTCTTGTCTATACGCGCTAGTTTGAAAATCGGGATTCTTGTTTACATCCGCACACAATTTATCGGTTGTTAATCTTCTTATACTGTCTGTTAGATTTCCTAACGAGGCTTTGGGGTAATATATTATATTTAGCGCTTCATGCAATGACAGCTTGGTGTTCTCGCATTTGGAAATAGTATCTAAAAGAATTACATAATTTTCTGGAATTTGCTCTATTTGAGTATGGTTTCGGTATCTGAAACCAGCCGCTGACTTACTGAAATTGTTTGAGCATCTTGCGGATTTAAATTTAAGATACAAGGTTTAATAATGTGTAAAAATTTCTCATAATATAAAACAGCTTTAAGCCACGCTCCCCATCTTGTCAATACTGGCTGTGGAAGGTGAGGAAAGTCCGGACAAGTCTGTTTAAACTCACGAATGCATTTTGGAGGTTTAATAAAAACTTTTTTGGTAGAAACTATAAATTGGTCTACTTTTGGATAACTGTTTCTAATAAATTCAGCTGCAAGATGACAAGCATGGAGCAAACAGGTTACATGAAGCAATTGAGGATAAGACTGTTTTAGTAACTGTCCAGCTTTAACCATATTAGAACCTCCATCTGTAACCAACATTACAAGTTAGATTGCCGATAGATTGATCTTCCCAAGGGTATGTTTTATAGTTTCTACTATCCTTTCCGTGTTTGTCTTCTGTAATATTCTACTAGCTAAAAGAAGAGACAAGATAATCTCGCCGCTTTTAAAGTGCGCAGTAACACATTTAAAATACTATCCTTTCTTGCATCCGTTGTTTCATCTACCGTCGGCTATATTTTTTGATATTTTAACTCTGCTTTTATTTGATTCGTAATCATGTTTTTCGCCCGAGGAAAATTATACTGTAATTGACCTCTTGTTGGCAATCTCCATTCCGGAACGTACTGCCCCAAAAGTTTCGAAATGCTTAATTGTCTATACAATATTTTGTGGAAAGTTGCACACACTTAACATAAAAATAAAATCATATAGAAATTTATAATGTGGTACATCACGTTGAGCATTTAACCGGTGTTGTTTGCTATTAACACGTCTTCTACACACAAAAATACTGTACGGTAAAATGTTGATATTGCAAACAATACATTTAATAATAGTGCCAGTGTATTCTAATGTCGAAAATCGGTTAAGATCTCTTAATACTCGTTGAACATAACGAAAACGCCGTCGATTCGCCACCATCAATCTAATCCGGCATTCATACACATACCATACGCATATGAATCTCGATTTTGGGTATATCCGATCGCTTTCGAAATATATCATCGCCGTCAATGAGTGCGCACCCGTTTCTGCAGGCTTATGTATTATGTAGATAAAGGATGAATTAAAAAGATTGATAATCGAAATACTTGAAGTGCTTTTTTATCTGATTATATTTATTAATAAGTTAAAGTTTTGGTTTAATTAGTGCAAAATTAGTCTTTTGGGTAATTTGCGGTTTATATACTTACAAAAAATGAGTTATAATTATTATTTCGTTTGCTGTATTTTATTACTGTCTGTGGTGAAAGAGGTAGGGAACTTTCGTTTCATTAGATTGTATTTATTTCATTTTGCTTTTCTTTCAATTGGATTCTGTTTAAAACTTGTTTTATTTAATGATGGCCCTATATTAATTCTTTATTAATTTCACTCGTTTCAATTGCAGTTATTAAATGAATATAATACCACGTAATCTTTTTTTTTAATGTGTTCGTCGTTTTATTTTATAAAAACTATAAATTATTTTTTTTTACAAAAATTGTACACAAAAAACACCTAAAGAAAAACAAATACAGTATATTTAAAATAAAATGCCAATGTTGTGATTGTACATACGTAGGACAAACAAAACAATATCTACATAAAAGAATTTATGAATACAAGTACAGCTTGAATAACAAACAAACGCGACAGCTTCATCAAAACATGCTTTGGGAAAAAAGACGTGAAATCGACTTCAACAATATTGAAATCCTTGAAGTAGAAAGTAATTACAACAAACGTAGAATTAAACAAATGATATATATGAAACAAGATCAAAACATAACAAACGACAGAAGAGATATTATCAATCCCAATGCCCTGTACAATAATTCATGTGAATTTACAAATACACATACGAGGGTTATTTTTTAAATAAGGTTCGTTTTTTAATAAAAAGAATATTGCTGTAAATATCATTAAAATATATTTATTTCCGTACTACATAATTTAATTTTTCATTTGTCATATCATTCAACAAGTTTTTGAATTCCGATGTCGAAGTATTCTGTCGCCTGTGAAGAAGTCCAATACATGATTGCAAGTTTTCACTTCTTCGTTGTCGTTGAACCGCTGACCACCAAGGAAATACTTTAAGTATCGAAACAGGTGAAAGTTACTGGGTGCAAGGTCTGGGCTGTAAGGTAGATGACCTTTGAAAAGACGTGATTAGACCTTGAGTTTGTGCAGAAACATGTGCCCTTGCATTGTCATGGAGTAACGTCACACCGGAAGATAGTAGGTCACACTGCTTGCTCTGTATGTCACCCCGGAGTTTTCACAATGTCACACAATACGCAACAGAATTGATTGTTATGCCTCTCACCATAAAATCCACTATCAAAATCTTCTTCTTGTCTAGAAAGTCAATTGTCGCGATCTTTCGTATTGAAATTGTCTGTTTGGCTTTCACTCTAGTTAGCGAGGATGTGTATCGCCATTCCATTGAGTGTCGCTTGGGTTCAGTAGTTGTCTATGACACTTAAGAAGTCTCATCTCCTGTAACGACGTGGTTCAAAAATTCAAAGGACAAAAAGCACAGGTCAATCTTGGTTTTGTGATTGTCAGAAAGTCTTGGAACCTATCGATAACACGATTTTTGATGCTTCAGCTTCTACGAAATAATGATGTACAATACTGACTTCGAAATCTGTAGAAAATCAGTTGATAACTTTGAATTGTGAATCGTCGGTCCTTTCGAATTTTGTTATCCACATCATGAAGCAAATCTTCAGAAAGGGAAGGTGTATCTGGGCCTGGCTCATTATGCATATTAGCCCGTCCGTCCTTGAACATTTTCACTCGTTTTCGAACTTTACTATTACTCATAGCATTATCACCGTCCAATTTACAAAACTGACGGTAAATTTACGCTGCTGACAAGTTTATTGCACTCAAGAATCGAATTATAGATCGTACCTCACAGTCGGCAAGCGAATCAATTTTTTTAAACATTATAAACTCCTACAGTCTAGCACACAGACAGACGAAACGATTGCAAATGACGTCTAAACGCTCGCCATGTTGACAGCAGATGCGATTGCGCACTGTGGATATCGCGTCATTCTGACTCTCATTCACAAACAGATCTTATTTAAAAATAACCCTCGCACATACATATTACCAAGATGGATAAGGGAGGAAAAGGGAAAGAAAGAAATATCACATCTTTGCTGATTAGACCTTCACAAAATGTACATAACAGTTCCCTCAGTTCCATATATAAGTATAAAGGTACCAACGTACAGAAACCCTGCATAATTTTGTTAGTTTCGAATGTTTGTGTTTTTGCAAAGTGACAATTTTTAACAGGAAAAGAAATGAAATATTAATATATTTAAAATAATATCAAAAACTCCATCAAATAAATATATATAAAATCTAAGTATGCATTTTATTATCTCAAACACAAAAGAATAAAATTTGTAATTACGTGGGCAAGGTGAAAAGTTCTCGGCCTGACACAGAGATGGCATTACAATTAACAGAAATTTATGTTTCCTGCGTGGCTGCATGTGTCTTTAGTTCATATGAAAACTTTCAACTTGTTCTCTCAAGTAGTTTGTTTGCAAGAATTTTTGTAGTAGACGTCGTGCGTGTTATTTTTTTAAATGGATAAACTTGAATATCCTGCTGTTATAAAATTCTTTGTTTTGAATGGTTTAACCCCTATGGAAATTCATCCGAAGTTGACAAAAGTGTACGGGGACTCGGTTCCTTCGAGGTCAACCGTTAAAAAGTGGGCGGCTGAATTTAAACGTGGTCGTACGTCGAAGATGACCCACGTGAAGGACGGCCAAAAACTGCAACCACATCAGAAATCATCGAAAAAGTACATGATATTGTGTTGGACGATAGGCGAGTGAAAGCGAGTGAGATAGCTGAGGCTGTAGGGATGTCGGAAGAAAGAGTGCGAAACATTTTGCACAAAGAATTAGAGATGAGGAAGCTCTGCGCAAGATGGGTGCCGCATTTGCTGAATGTCAATCAAAAGCAAATGCTCAAACGATTTTCGGAGCATTCTTTGGACGGATTTTGTACGGCGATTTGTCACCATGGATAAGACATAGGTCCACCACTACACGCCAGAAACGAAACAGCAGTCGAAGCAGTGGGTGGAAGCCGGTGGTTCAGCGCCAAAGAAAGCGAAGTCGATCGCATCTGCCGGAAAAGTCATGGCCAGCGTGTTTTGGGATGCAAAAGGAATCTTGTTAATTGATTACCTTGAAAAAGGCAGAACAATTACAGGCGCATATTACTCTAACCTTCTTGACCAGCTGGATGCCAAAATTCGCGAGAAGAGGCCTGGTTTGAAGAAGAAAAAATTCATTTTTCATCAGGACAACGCACTCGCATACAAGGGTGCATTGGCGATGGGAAAATTGCGGGATTTGGGGTACGATTTGCTCGGCCATCCTCCCTATTCTCCTGATTTGGCACCCCCAGTCTTCCATATATTCCCAAATTTGAAAAAATTTGAAAGCGATTCACATCCAACGAAGAAGTTGAAAGGACCGTAGAACAATATTTTGACAGCCTTGCAGACTCGCACTTCCGGGAAGGAATATTGATGTTAGAAAAACCCTGGACCAAGTATGTTGAACTCAAGGGAGATTATGTAGAAAAATAAAATAATTTTTTAAATTTAAATCGCAGTCTTTCATTGTCAGGCCGAGAAATTTTCACCTTGCCCACGTATATTATGTGTCAAACAAGAAATGAGTCACCAAGTCAAACTATATATTTTTAAACCAAATTATATAGAAATGTTTGCTGTGTTGGGAATAATAAATCACTAAATTTACGTTCTCACCCTTTAGAAAACTTGTTAATAGTGAATTTCCGTTCCACGTTAACGAACACATTTTGCTATTCGGTCATGCTACTAATAAAATGTTATTTAGACTGTGGAAGATCATTCCAAGCAACATGTAAGGCATCAAGTAGTTGTTGTAGGTTCACTTGTAGGTCCTCTTTTCAAATTTGTACAATAAACAGTATTTTAAATGAATTTTATTGGAAGGCTACTATTTGGTTTGCAAGCACATAACGCACTAACGGCTGTACTACGAATTTTATGTATATTATGAGTGCAGAGAATTCTTAGAAATAGTTTTATAAACGCGTATTTAGTGCCAGCTTTCTAGACAACAAAAATGCTTCAGAACTTTCGAATATATCCTGCATATTTTTCGATTGCCTTAATGGTAACAATTTTAAAACTTCCAGACAGTCACAGCTGGTGATTTTACTTATAGAGCGGCAGTTGTCGAATATTATCCCGTTCAGAATTATTCCTTAACTCCAGACGAAAGAACAAATGCCAATGTTGACAAGTATATGGAACTAATCAACGAATTGGAAGATAAGGTATGATTTGCTAATTTTTGCATCAAAAAATGTGTTATCTTAGTTTTCCTGAAAATAATAAACATGGGATAAAATCCTTTCCCGCTTCCATGCTGGAAACGTGTCCTTGGTACTGCAATTTGACTTGTACTGAAATTGAAGCAATTTCAATATAGTAACGACAAAATCCACAGTAGCTTTGAGGATATTCATTGCAAAAGAGGAAAGAATTTTGGCAAGTCAAGTAGTAGTGCCAAGGACGGAATTTCAATACGGAAGTCAAGAAAAAAACTATCAACAATAACCACGGCAGTCTACCAGCTAAATACTAGTGTTTTTCTTACAGAATTTTGATATTCTCGTATATCCTGAATCGACTATAACAACTGGACAAACGGAAACTAGACAAAATTTATTAGCGTTGGCCACAAAAGTACCTAGGTTATTGGAAAATGTAGCGCCCTGTAATGACCCGACTTTTCCAGAGTTTTTTAGGAAATTATCTTGTTTTGCGAAGACTCTCTCCACTTATATGGTAGTTAACCTAATAGAAAAGGAGGAGTGCAGCTTAAATTGCGCTCCGGATAACTGGAATATGTACAATACTGACGTGGCGTTTGATAGAAATGGAGCAGTTATTCAAAGGTAATTTATGAGTCTGTGACAAAACACCCTGATACCACACTAGAATTTTATTACATCTTAATTTATTCCTAATACAACTTTTAGATATCGTAAATACAATCTTTTTGGGGAATATGGTATGAATGTTACTGAACAGGCGGACGTATCAATTTTCGAAACAGATTTTGGTGTTAAATTTGGTCTATTCACTTGTTTCGATATTCTTTTCGAAGAACCGGCTTTGCAATTGGTACGTCAGGGCGTGAAACATATAATTTTTCCGACGATGTGGTTTTCTGAATTGCCTTTTTTGACTGGTAAGGTTTGAAACGTTCCAAAAAGGTTTGCAACACTTACCAATGACCTTTTTCCTAGCTTTACAAGCCCAGAATATGTTTGCTGTTGAAAACGATGTGGTATTTTTGGCGTCTGGGGCAAACTCGGCCAGAAGAGGTAGTGGTGGATCGGGTATATTCCAAGGTAAGTGCCGATAAGTTTTATTAGTATGGTATCAAGAGTTTACCACAAGAAAAAAATTATAGATTTAATGTAGGTATTAGGGTCGCGTTATGTTTGCATATGATTACTGGTTTTTCTGCTTCGTCTCTGACTTATTTATATTAGGCTTGCGAACAAGAAATAAGGGACTCCAATCTAAATAATTTATAGTTATTTAAACACTCTTTTGCCAATGGTTAATAAGACTGTGAAAACTATACTCAAAAAATATTGAATCCTGGAGCTGCTGGAGGTGTTAACTTCAAATATGAAGTAGAAAAATTGAACTTGCACCCTTGCGCACCTAAAATAAATGAAACTTTGTGAGATGCGTTATTTTAAAGTAGTTCTAGTAACTTTTTATGTATTAGGTGCGCAATTAAGTTCTCGCTGTTTTTTTGATGAAAATGCAACTTTATTGTGAAAAAATGTTTACAAATGAATCATTCAAAATATTGCCCATCGCTAGCGACAACTTTTTCCCATCTTTCTGGCAGAGCTCGAACACCGTCACGGTAGAAGTATTCGTTTTTCGTATCCACGAATCAAGCCATTTTGGGATGTCTTCATATGAGCGGAACTGCTGATTAGCCAGACCATGTGCCATCGATCGGAACAAATAATAATCGGACGGCGCAATATCTGGGGAATATGGCGGGTGGGGTAGGACCTCCCGTTTGAGCGTTTCTAAGTAGGTTTTAACGGGTTTGGCAATGTGACGCCGAGCGTTGTCATGCTGTTGAATCACATTTTCGTGCCTCTGCTCGTATTGTGGCCGCTTTTTGCGCAGTGCTCGGCTCAATCGCATCAATTGAGTTCGATACCGTTCCCCAGTGATGGTTTCGTTCGGTTTCAACAGCTCATAATAAATAACACCGCCCTGGTCCCACCAAATACACAGCAAAACCTTCGCAGCGGGAATATTCGGCTGAACCGACGACGGAGAAGCATGACCGGGCAGTTCCCATGACTTTGTTCTATTTGGGTTGCTGTAATGAATCCATTTTTCATCACTCGTAACGATGCTATCCTTTTTTGCCGCTGGAGCAGTTGTTCACAGGCGAAAAAATGACGCTCAACGTCTCTTGGCTTCAAATCATAAGAAACCCAAGTTCCTTGTTTTTGAATCATTCCCAACGCATGCAATCGCTGAGAAATGGATTGGCGGGTAACTCCTAATGCTGAAGCAAGCTCTTTTTGCGTTTGGCACGGATCCTCATCGAGCAATGCCTCCAATTCAGCGTCTTTGAAGGTTTTTGGTCTTCCTTCACGCGAACGGTTGTCAACATCGAAATCACCATCTTTGAAGCGACGGAACCAATCACGGCACGTTGTTTCACTTAGACCAGCATCTCCGTAAACTTTCTGGAGCTCTCGATGCGTTTCAGCCGCCGTTTTCGTCGAATGAAGGAAGAAAAGCAACACTTCCCGCAAATGACGATTATTTGGCACAAAATCAGACATTTTCACACAACCAAAAGTACATGACGCAAAAACAAAATCACTAATGTGTCAAAGCGGTCTGTTTACCATATGTCTAAGCTTGGTTCATGACGTTTTGGTTATGTCACAATCGACCAACACTTACTACTGCAGCCATCTCTTGAAAAACAGCGAGAACTTAGTTGCGCACCTAATAATAAATACTTATTTTTTATCGTTTTCATGTGAATAAATTATAGATATTGTTTTTTTAAAACAAGTAATTGGTAGAGAAGAGAATTGTAAAATTTTTAATACAACTCAGTTTGAACATGGTTTTAACAGTCGCGAATACAATAAAGCTATATAATTGGAAGAATTAATATCTTTTTATTGTGGAAATATTTAAGAATAATGCTGTTAGTTACGTTTTCCTGTAATTTCATTATTCTATTAGGGTTAATTGACTTTTGGAAGACACTATATGTAGGGTTTTTATTTTATATCCAATTTTCTGATTGTAGGAAAGCTGGGACCTATTTTATACGACATAATCGGCGACGATGGAAGCAATGTTTATGTAGCTGACGTTTTAAAAGAATGGAATTCCAATACCATTTTAGAAAATCGAGCTACAATTGACGAAAGTACAACGGATGCATTGGCATCTTCCATGGATGGTTTCTATTTGCTTAAAGAAGATCTATCACGTGAGTCCATTCGATGAATCAATAGTAGTGGAACTTCGTGAATGATTCTTACATCTTTCTTTGCAGAATATAAAAAACATCCATTGGTTCAGAATACTTTAGATGCCGTTTACGAGGACAATTCTTTCAGCTGTCGGTTGTCATATAAACTAACTCATGAAAATCTAACAGCTCCGCATTATGAATATGTATTTTCTTACTTTTCTGGTATACGATCTTTCAGTGGAGTTCGAGATGCTATAATTAATGTTTGTGGTGTGGTGTTCTGTCAAAATAACTCCTCAAGCAATGGTGTTTACGATTCTTGTGGCGAAAGGTAAACCAATGCATTTATTACTATTTTTAATTACTTGGCAATGGTAATAAACAAAGTTTTTGGACATTTCGATCCGCCCAGGAGTTTGCAGATATCGAAATGCTGAATCAATAGCTAGTATTTAGCTTTGTAGACTATATCATTTCATCTAGTATTGTAGCAAGATCATCGACTAGTGAATTAGTTATTCTTTCGTTACCAACCTCTTAGGGACATGATGATAGAAACGGAATGCAAATGTTTATTTAGGCGTACAATATACGAGGGAGCGTTTTTATATTCGCGGAATGAGCGGGTTGTAGAGGGGTGAGTAGGCGCATTGGGGGCGTGGCCTGTGCAGCGACTCATGATTAGTATAAATACGAAGTTTCATTGTTATTAGACAGTTGGTCTTTGAGCTATCGTCAACCAAGTAACATAATCAGGAGTGAAAAATGAAATTAGGAAAAAATCGAATATCGTGCCGTTATAAAGTTCCTTACCAGGCAAGGAAAATCAGTCGCGACCATAATGAATGAGATGTCATTGGTTTACGGCGACTCTTGTCCAGGAAAACCATGGTGTACAAGTGGCATAGTTTATTTAAACAAGGAAGGGATTCCCTTGAAGACGACCCGAGGCCGGGCAGGAGCATTGAGGTGACCACGCCAGCACTTATCCAAAAAGTTGAACAAATTGTACTCGAAGATGCTCGACTAAAGAAGAAACAACTCGCAGAAATGGTTGGAGTATCCGATACAACAATTTTTAAAATCCTACACGATCATCTCGGCATGTCTAAGGTCAGCGCAAGATGGGTGCCGAGAATGCTCACGCCGCCGCAAAAACAACAGCGCGTAGAGTGTTCGCGTGCATTTTTGGACCTCTGCAATGAAGACAAGGATGGTGTATTGAGTGGAATTGTTACTGGAGACGAAACTTGGATTCATCATTATGAACCTGAGTCCAAACAAGACTCCATGCAGTGGCATAAAACGGACACAGCACCTCCCAAGAAATTTAAAGTGTCACAATCAGCTGGGAAACTCATGGCAACGGTATTTTGGGACTCGGAAGGAATATTGTTGATTGATTATAAAGATAAAGGTGTTTCTATAACCGGAGAATATTACGCTTCAATATTAGAGCGACTAAAAGAAGCCATTAAAGAGAAAAGACGGGGAAAATTGACAAAAGGTGTTCTGCTTTTGCACGACAACGCGCCCGCCACAAGAGCCGCGTTGCGTTAGCTGCCCTGCATAAGGTGGGCTTCGAAATTGTGAATCACCCACCCTACAGCCCAGACCTGGCCCCGAGTAATTATTACCTGTTTTCGAAAATGAAAAAAGAGCTGCGGGGTAAAAAATTTACTGCCGATGATGAAGTCAAGGAGGCAGTTTCGGCGTATTTTGCAGATAAAGAGAAATCATTTTTTTATGAGGGTATAAATAAATTAATTGAAAGATGTGAAAAATGTATCCGTCTTGCAGGTGAATATATTGAAAAAGAAAAATAATTTGGTTTTTTTATTTCCACACCTTGTCCCCCATTCCGCGAATATATAAACGCTCGCTCGTAATTGCTTTTACCCTTAATTTTTAGGTTTGAAACATATGGTCAGATCCACTGGGGATATGTTTTCGAAGAGCTGTCGATTAGCGCAAATTTCACACTTTCCGAAACCCTTATTCAGTACCCGAATACTTTATTGAGTAGCATTAGACCGATAGATAGGTCAGATTATGAATGGACAACAAGACATTTTGACGATGGCAAAATTGTTGAGAAAACTCTAACGCTTCTGAAGCCACAAAGTCGCCTGCTAGCCTTTGGTATCTATGGACGTGATTTTAGTGTTTAAATTGATTAATGATTGTCTTAAAAAGTATTTAATAAACAAATGCATCATCTTTATTAAAAAAATTGTTTTATTTAACACATGCAACTCATCCAATACAAATCAATTGTTGACTGATTTATTTCAGTTTCGCTTTCAAGAGGAGATGTATTCAAACTTCTTCTTCGTGTAATACTAGTTTTACTCTTTGTTTATTAGTAATTTAATATTTATAATTGGCATTAATGATGCACTTAAATTACAGTATTAAATGAAGTCAAGTTCTTTAACTTATAAAAAGAGATAGAAAATAAAAAAATGCAGAAAAAGATAACCGATGCATTTAATTATTTCTATCTAATGGACCAGAGGAAGTTTTATTGTCTTTGGTTAGATTAGAAAAAGCTGCTACTGATCCTTTCTTTTTTAAAATAGTAATTTTTAGTAGCGCCATCTATTAAAAAAGATATGCATCGGTAAGGTAGATCTTTCACCGATGTTATGTCAAAATATCATGACATTTGTGTCATTAGAAGCAGAGAAATTACACATATAGTAACAGCATGTTTTTGGCATTGGTCGACAAATGAATTTTGAACAAAGAGCAAATATCAAGTTCTGTTTAAAACTCGGTGGATTTTTTACTGAAACGTTTAATTTGATGAAACAATTGTATGCTGATGCGTGTTTATCACGTACGAGTGTGTACGAGTGATATAAACGATTTAAAGGCGGTCGTACGGACATAAACGGTGACGAACATTCTGGTGCAAAAAAATCTGTGGTTACGGAAAGTAATATCGAATTTGTACGTGGATTTATCACTGAAATCACCATTGCAATACGTGGGAATGGAATTAAATATTTCCAGAGATTCAATTCATCGCATTTTGAACTGATTTGGGACATTTGGGACTGAGAAAGATTTGTGCAAAGTTTGTACCACACAAGTTAACTGAATACAACATTGTACAGACTTGATTAAAGGCTCAAAAAATGACAAAACCTGCAGGTATTCTATTGTAACTGGCGATGAGACGTGGTGTTTTCAAAACGATCCAGAGACCAAATGTCAAAGCTCTGAATGGAAGCATCCAAGTGAAGAAAGACTGAAAAAAAGCCGTTTGGAGAAGTCGAAAGTGAAGACAATATTGATTTGTTTTTATGATTCGAAAGGCATAGTGCACAAAGAGTTTGTACTAACTAGTCAAACAGTCAATGCTGTATATTATCTTGGTGTTATGAAGCGTTTTTTGACGCATATTCGTCGTGTGCGCCCTCAATATCGTGAAAATGGTAGCTGGCGTTTGTTACATGACAATGCACCATCTTATCGCTCGACGCTTATCACTGATATTCTGACTTCAAATGGCATTTTAACCGTCAATCATTCACCGGATTTGGCCCCCTGCGATTTCTATCTATTCTCCAAAGTACATTCGCCGATGAATGGACAGCGTTATGCCGACGTCGAAGCCATTAAAAAGGCGTCGAAGCGATCTTGAAGCACATGTCTAAAGATGAACTTACAAATTAATTCAAGATGTGAATTGACCGTGCAAAACCTTGTATTGAAGCTGAAGGCGACTACCTTGAATAAAATAAATAAATTTTACCAAAATGGTATGCTTTTTATCTGCTTCTGGGTTTCCGGGCTGGAACCGCGTCACTAGTATATCTGCCGACGTTTCGTACCCATTTGTATGGGACATCTTCAGGGCTGAACTACTGCACTGAAACTGACCAGCATTCTATATCCCAGGAATTAAGTCATGTTACCAAAGCTCTTATAAATAATAATTTCTCCAACCATAATATTCAGCGAACCATAGATCGACATCTTAATCCCAAAATCTCAGAACTTAATTCACAGCTTACATCATCTCCCCCCCTCTCTAAAGCCCACCTACCCTATATACAAGATGTTACTGACCGCATCAGTAGGGTTCTTCTCAAAAACAACATCAAAACCATCTTCAAACCCCATTCCAAATTATCTGACCCTTTTTCCGTAAAAGACCATTATTCTTTAGAATCAGCGGGTGTGTACAGGATTCCTTGTTCATGCGGCAGGGCATATATTGGTGAAACAAAGCGGTCTGTCGGCACTCGTGTTTCTGAACATGAGCGTTGTACTAGGTTGCTGCGCATAGCCGGTTCTGCACTTGCCGAGCATAGGCTGGAAACCGGGCACCATATTCAGTTTAATTCAACCAAGATCCTATCCCGCACTAACCACTTCTATGGTCGCAAAATCCGTGAAACTATAGAGATCTTTAAGCACCCCAATAATCTTAACCGCGATGATGGCTACCCCCTACATAACGCTTGGCAATCCTGCATCTCTAATCTACCCAACCGTAACCGTAACGCTCCATTGACCCATGACCCATTATCCATATATAAACACGTCCCCCATTGACTTACACCAGTTTCAGTGCAGTAGTTTAGCCCTGAAGATGTCCCATACAAATGGGCACGAAACGTCGGCAGATATACTAGTGACGCGGTTCCAGCCCGGAAACCCAGAAGCAGATAGCATGGACCACGACCGCGGAAGTCTACGTACCAAATTAAAATGGTATGCTTTTGTTTTTATTTTAAAAAAGTTCGGTTGTTTTTTGCGACAGACTGTGTAGTTGTGAATAAATTCATGTCGCCCAACGCGCTATACTGCACCCGTGAAACTAGAAATCTTTACTAATATGAATGTTTATCATAATTATGTTATCACTGTAACAGTTGCATTTTGTTAATATTGTCAATTTGATTCATATTTTATCAAACTGATATTAATACATTTTTAAAATATTAGTTACTTATTTTGTGTGATATATGTATTATCTACTAAAATGATTTCAAAACCAAATTGTCAATATTCTTTTACTTAAAAGTTTATGCAGATAAAAACGAATCAGAGATCAGATAATAAAAGCCAGTTAAACGTTTCGATAGCATAAGTATAATATCATTTGACTTAGTATTCATTAATAATAACTGCTAGTTTTCTAATACATGTATTTACTGTACCTTACCTTTATTTGCGGTTTCATATTTTTAGAAAGATATGGCAAAGTGTAAATTATTTAGTTTTATTTTTTGTATTATCCTTCTGTTCACTGTGAAGCGGGTAAGAGAAACAAATTATAATTAATTTTTAATCTTTTATTATAAATTAATAATAATAAAATTTGAAAGTTTATAGTATTGGGTTGGCAACTAAGTACTTTCGGTTTTGTACTATAAAATAAAACACTTTTTTTTAAACAAAGAATAGTTTTTAATCAATTATATATTTTCCATTTTGTTCAATGACCTTTTGCCATCTTTTTTTCAGCTGCATGATTTCGTGCTCATAAAATTTCTGGTCCTTATCAGCAAAAAACTGAACCAGGTGCGAGTGAAGGTCATCGTCATTTGTGAAAGTTTTACCATTCAAAGAATTCTGCAAACTTCGAAATAAATGGTAATCAGATGGTGCTAGATCAGGGCTGTATGGGGGATGTGGCATCACTTCCCAGCCAAGCTCCAATAGTTTCCCACGAGTTGCTAAAGATGTGTGAGGCCTTGCATTATCTTGGTGGAAAACTACACCTTTCCGATTTGACAATTCTGGCCGTTTTTCTTGATTGCTTCATCCAGTTTTATTAATTGTTGACAGTAAACATCAGAATTGATCGTTTGGTTCCTTGGAAGCAGCTCAAAAAACACAACACCTTTGTAATCCCACCAAACTGACAGCATGATATTTTTTGGATGCAATTCAGCTTTCGATGTGGTTTGAGCTGGTTTATCGTGTTTGCTCCATGATCGTTTTCGAACTATGTTACTGTACAGTGATGATTCTTTTTAAGAAAGGGTCGGTTTCATTTTTCATCACCAGTGATGTTTGTGTTATTTTCTTTTTCGTGAGGTACCCAAATATTAAGCTTCTTAAGAAAGGGTCGGTTTCATTTCGTTTAAGGTGCATATCGCAAAAGTTGATTGTTTGTGTTAAATGAATTTCTTTCAATTCGTGAGGTACCCAAATATTGTGGAAGCTATATTAGCCTTATTGATCAAGTCAATAAACCACAGGCTCCATCAAATTCAACTAGCCCAAGACATTTTAAATGTTTTTCAATTGTTGTGTGCGATACATGTAGCCTCTCCGCAACCTCTCGAACAGTTATATGACGATCCTCTTCAATTATGACTTTGATTTGGTCATCATCAACTTCAGTAGGCCGACCAGAACATTGCTCACCTTTGAGGGAAAAATCTCCAGAACGGAATTTTTTATACCAATTCTGGCACGTGCGCTCTGTTAAGCAATTAGCACCATAAACTTCACATATCTTTTTGTGAGCCGCAGCAGCTTTCTTTCCTTTACGGAAATAAAATAGTAAAATATGTCGAAAATGTTCGTTTCTGCACTCCATTTAAAATTAACCCACAACTAATAGCTTTAATAAAAATCACGCACTACTTGCTTCTGAAGTTACGTCAATGTGACTAGTATCACGCGACAAACGGTAAAGTACAACACTAACATACGTTATACAAAACATAAAGCAACGCTCTCTATCAGTAAAAACCTAAAGTACTTAGTTGCCAACCCCCAATATTAGCTAGTTTTACTACATTTCATAGTTCATTATTCTTATAAAAAAACGGTTTAATTGATCATATTATCCGCTTTCCATCTGCTTTGTATTTTTTCCTTTATAGAAGAATCCAAAATAATCATAAAAACTTTAAAAGGTGCCGATTTACAACCTCGGTTTTGAGTTTTGAAGAAAAAGAAAGTGGGAATCGATAGCACAAGGTCCTATTCGAGGTCTCGTGCAGGTCTCGTATTGTGTTGTTTCGCCCGAGCTGTAAGCTTTTGTGTAGTGTGTTTAACTTGATCAATACCTTTATATTATCGTGATCAACTTCAGTAGCCTTCTTTGACTGAGAATCGTCGCTAATTACTCTCACTGAATTTTGTGAACCATGATTAGCATTGGTGTTCTTGTAAAGTCGTAAAAATGTGACAATCTTAAAAACTCAACATAGTGACAGCATAGTCTTCCTCTGATGAACGTCCCCTCCGCTTTTTATAGCGTTTGCGGTGACTCTTTAAGTCGGGACTCAGATAGTTTTCTCACCATGTCGTGGACAATCCACTTGTCATTAAAAATCACCTGTTAGCAATCCATCAAAAAATTATCGTTCCCTTTACATTTAGGAATGTCTATCAAGAGAATTTCCTTACGTTCATGAGGAACTCGAACATTGAGCTTGTTGAAGTAACTTTTTCATGTGAGCGTCAATGCTTCAGTGATGGATGTTCAACACTTCTGTAAACTCTCATGACTCGATCGACTATTTTATTTTGTTGCTTGTTTGATTGTGAGCCTACCTAACTGAGAAGCATTGTTAGGATTCAAATTACCAGCAGATTTTCATGGACCGTTGGTATTGATGTTCTTGTATAATGCTGTTATACAAACTTTAGCAACTTTTCACAAGCTTGATGCTCGTTTTTTGTTTTGCGTATGTAAAAGAATAAATTATGAAGAAAACGTACACTTTAATTCTTCGTTTTAAACTTATAGAAACACCCAAACATTTTGCTCAATTTTTACAAAATGAAGTGAACTGTGTTAGCTGCATTATGGTACAGCATAGAGATTCAAACAAGAGTAGAACTAATAAATTTAATATTTTCAGATATTTTCCAGTGATAGTCTTACTTATAGGGCGGTAGTTGTCGAATATTATCCTGTTCAAAGCGATTGTTTAACGCCAGATCAAAGAACCAACGCAAACGTCGATAGGTACATGGAATTAATCGGTGAATTAGAAAATAAGGTAAGAATGATTTACGAAGTACATAGATTAAATATAAGAGAATTTGGCCTTAGAAATAAAGGGTTTTCCAATAGGGACTTGACAACTTTTAATTCAATTTGTGAACGCACCCTTTCACTAATCATTGAACTGTCACTGTCAATTTATTCAGTACATTTAACATTTTCATCATGGTAAAGTACACGAACGAACAACGTCTGCAAATTATAAAAATTTACCACAAAAATTCGGGTTGGTCGAAGTGTCAAAAATATCTGCCGTTGAAACGTCCGTAGCAAATGATCCAAATCGGTCAATTCCACGGCGTTCTCAAGAGTTGGGCATCACCCAGACCACTTTATGGCGAATTTTGCGTAAGGATCTTGGTTTACACCCATACAGATCAAGCTGACTCAAGAATTGAAGCCGATGGACCATTTGAAGCGACGTACGTTCTCCGATTGGGCTCTGGAAAAGATGCGCCAAGATGATCAATTTCATCGCAAAATCATTTTCAGTGACGAAGCTCATTTTTGGCTCAATGGGTTCGTCAATAAGCAAAATATGCGTTATTGGTCGTGTGAAAATCCACATGTGCTTCATGAAACACCACTTCATCCACAAAAAATAACTGTTTGGTGCGGTTTGCATGCCTGCGGCGTCATAGGGCCATATTTTTTCGTCGACGATAACGATCGTCACCTTACTGTGAATGGTAATCGTTATCGCGCCATCATTACCGATTATTTTTGGCCCGATTTGGAAGATATGGACTTAGACAACATGTGGTTTCAGCAGGACGGTGCTACAAGCCACACAGCACACGTTACAATCGATTTATTGAAGAGTAAGTTTGATGAGGGTGTTATCTCAAGAAATGGACCAGTCGATTGGCCGCTTCGTTCGTGCGATTTAACGCCTCTAGACTTTTTTCTTTGGGGCTACGTCAAGTCATTGGTCTATGCCAACAAGCCGACAACGTTGGAAGAGCTCAGAACCAACATTGAACGCGAAATAGCAGCCGTTTCGGCCGAATTGTGTGGCCGAGTAATCGAAAATTGGGTCCAACGAATCGACCGCTGCAAACGTTCCCGCGGTGGCCATATGAACGAAGTCGAGTTCCATTCATAAATGTTTTGATTGTACTTCAACCCGATAATAAAGTTTTTGAAATATCTATTATTTTACTTTTTAGTATTGTTGTAAGTATTTTTGTATTTCCTTAAAAATTATTTACTTTCTACGTGTTGCATACGCTTCCATTTTTAGGTACACAATACGTGTTTACTACGTGTTTACTACGTGTTTACTGAGTAATCGACTAATAGAGAATCTCCCGATTTTGAATTCCGGTTTTATTTATAACATCATTATAAATATATTTCGTCCAATAAGATTTTAACAATAAATAAAAAATAACGCTTACTGTTAATCTTACTAACAGCTAGAGAATTACATTTAATAATAAATCATTAATTTCTTATTTTATAATTCTCTAGAAAAATATATAATTTTAAAATTACATACTTAAATCTACCAGTATCATGTTAACCCTACTTTTTCCTATCATACATCTAACTCTTCATTCCTTCTAACATTAGTATTTCTTTGACATCTTTGTATTAATACTTTATTCATTATCGGAAGATGTACATGCGATTCTCACGTTTCGTAATTGACATAAAATTGAAATAATAATTTCCCGTAGGATTTTGACATACTTGTATATCCGGAAGCAACGATAACTACAGGACAGGTTGAAACACGAGAAAACTTGTTAGCGCTCGCTACGCATGTACCTGGAATAAGAGAAAGTATAATTCCTTGTAATGATTACACATTTCCATTGTTCTTCAGGAAGTTATCCTGTTTTGCAATAACTCTCTCCACTTATATGGTGGTTAACTTGATTGAGAAAGAAAAGTGCTCATCAAACTGCGCTTCTGATAACTGGAATATGTACAATACTGATGTTGTTTTTGATAGAAAGGGGACAGTTATTCAAAGGTAACGTAACGCAAGAAATTTAGTCTTGTCGAGGTTTTCTTGAATTCAAATTTTAGATATCGCAAATACAATCTTTTTGGTGAGTATGGTATGAATATCACTGATGAGGTCGAGATAGCAGTATTCGAAACAGATTTTGGTATAAAATTCGGTCTGTTTACTTGTTTCGATATTATGTTCGAAGAACCAGCTATGGAGTTGGTACGTCGAGGTGTAAAACACATAATCTTCCCTACGATGTGGTTTTCGCAGTTGCCTTTTTTGACTGGTAAGCTTCTAGATGTTAAATAGATTGTTAAATTGTGCTTACCTACAAATAATCATCGTAATTAGCTTTGCAGGCTCAGAATATGTTTGCCGTTGGAAACGACGTGGTGTTCTTGGCTTCTGGGGCGAACTCAGCTGAAAATGGAAGTGGCGGAACGGGTATATATCAAGGTATATAAAAATACGAGGGTCGACTGAAAAGTTCGTAGAATGACGCATAGATGGCGCAGTTTCAGAATTCTTTTCGTCATACGTTGGCAAATTATTTCGAACAATGTTAACTGTCAAATTTAAGATCACCGCGTTTATTAATTTTGTTATGATAACTGTTTAATTAATAGCGTCTTGGAGTTGACGAGGTAGGTAGCTTTGAAATTCATATATATACATTGAGTATTTCTTCTTGAAAGTCGTATCAGCAATTATTCATAATGAGGTGAAAGAAGGTTTGAAGAACGGCTATTTCATTTTTCGTTGTTGATAAATGTACTTGTGAGTTCAAGTATCATCGTATAGACGCTAAAGATGTATCACGTAGTAGTTGTTTGAAACCAGACACTAGTATACCGGAAAATGTTGAAAAAGCGCAATGTTATGGTGTTAAAAGACCATTCTTTGAAAACGTCTGAAATATGAGAGGTTCTAAACATCTGTAAAAAAACGAACCGCACATTTTGAATGAACAGTTAGCTATGAAAAGTCGCTCGCGAGTTGGACGCCGTGACTATTTAGTATTGATCAAAAATTGCGAATACAAATTTCTTGATTCTTTGGAGCATTTTCGAGAAACACCAGGTAGATTTTATGCACCGATTTATTAACACGGACGGGATTTGGGTTCTCATTTTACACTTGAAGTGAACAGTGGTTCTCCGTCCTTGAAGAAGGGGATAACCGTTTCATCCGCAAGATGGCTTCCATTTTTGCGGAAGTATTTTTCTTGTTGATTACCTTCCAAAAAGGCGCATATTATGCACGTCTTTTAGACGAATTAATGAAAAGCGCCTGATCATCCAAGAGAGAAACCATTTTCCAGTAAGATAATGCACGACTACACACAAGTATTGTGTTATTATGGCAAAAATTAACGAATTATGTTTCAATTTAATCAATGAATTTAGCACTATTGGATTACCACAATACCTTGCAGGTCAGACACCGTCTACGAATTACTCTTTCGTCGCGGTTCTTCTCATCCCGATGATACATCGTTTTAGTGAAAAGAAACTATACTTCCATCTCTCGAATGTTTTACTGTTTGTGAAAAGATAACCACTAAAACGTGGTAGATGCTTAATAGTTGAAAAAACAATTCTATTAATGACGAGATCTTGATTAAGACGCATTTCGCATATCCAAGACTCTTCAGTAACCTCAGACATCGTTGACACATTGTTCTTTTATCGTGATTCTTCATATCGAGATGATACAGCATGGTGTTGAAAAGACGCTATACTTCCATTTTTCGAATTGAAATGAAAATTTCTGACAATTATGTTAAAACGATTGTGGTTGCTATTTTATCGAGCTTGAGGCTTCTAAGTTTTATTAAGACAGACTTCGATCATCGTTGATACAAATGCATCGAGGTGGCAAGTGGTCATGTGCGCAAGAAATCTAGTTAGCACGTGGATTGCGCGCTGTGTGGCATGTGGCGCCGTTCTGCTGAAGCCACATGTTTGATGCCTTATAACTGAGGCACGAAAAGGTTAGGGATAATATCCTTATACCGCTCACCGTTGACTGTAACGTTCTGACAAACATCATTTTTGAAAACATATGGACCAATGCTTCCACCGGCCCATCAAGGGCACCAAACGTTGACTTTTTCTGGATGTAATAGTGTTTAGATAATGACTTATCATCGCTCCAAATGCGACAAATTAAATTGCACTGAAAATCGCAAATTTCTTTTCTTTATTTTCATTCCACGGACTTTTCAGTCTGTCCTCGTATATAAACGGATTATTTAAGGGTTTAATTTTAAAACCTGTATTCTTCAGCATTTATATATACGATTTAAACTAGTCAAAAAACACGTATAAATAAATAAGTAACAAAGTTTTGGGGAGTCGTGTATATATACGAATAAGAATTTTATTTAAAGCATTTAGTCTGATTTGTATGTTATTCTAGGAAGGTTAGGACCAATTTTGTATGATATAATCGGAGGTAACGGTAGCAAAGTTTACGTAGTTGATGTTTTGAAGGAATGGAATAACACCACTATTTTAGACAACCAAATTACAATTGACGATAATGAAACTGATGAATTAGCACTTGATATGGATGGTTTCTATCTGAAAAGGGAAAATTTAACAAGTAAGTTCATGTAATTGATATTTAGTAATGACCTACAAAGGGTACTAGGAAAGTTTTGCAATACAGCTTTGTTTATTTAATTTTTTCAAAGTAATTTCCTCTGCACTTAATATACCTCTCCATCCTCCGAAACCAATCTTTAAACCAGTTCTACCTAGTTTCACTAGGGAGTAAAGCACACTCGTTGTCTCAAGCCCGCAGAAGGTCCTCATCACTGGAAAACCGCCTCCCTTTTAGCTTCATTTCCACATGCGTGAACAGTGTAAAGTCGCAGGGAGCAAGATTTGGACTGCAGGAAGCGTGCTCGAGAAGTTTCAATCCTGTCGTTGTCAAATATTCGGTGCAGGCTTTGGCGCGGTGAGCTGAAGCATTATCGTGATGGAGGAATCAGGTGTCAATTGTTGACTTTGGCCGCAGGTTCTTCATAGATTCAATGACTTTAGGCAGGCACAGTTCAGTATACCACGTAGCTGTGACTGTCTTCTGTGTGCCCAAAACGATGCGTTCCACAATTCCACTCGATTTGAAAAATACAGCTGTCATTTTCCTCTTTACAGATCGGGATTTTCTGACAACTACGGGTGCGTCGTCATCCTTAAAGATCAAAACTTCGTTTTGAACTTTAGTCGGCACATCATAATAGTACAGCCAAGTCTCGCCACCTGTCACGATGTTGTTCACATACCGAGATTGTCTCTTATTAAACTTTTTTAGCATCTCCCGGCACCAAGTCACACGTCGTGTCATCTGCTCTTCAGTCAGTCGATGCGGCACCCAGAGGGAACAAAGTTTCATCACGTGCAAATGCAGAATCGAACGAATTTCTGGTGCATTTAGGCCTGAAGTACCCTCTATCTGTTGGTAGGTCACTCGCCTGTCCACGCCAAGCATTTTCCTCACAGTCGTAACGTTTTCCTCCGTAACTGACGTTCGTGGCCTTCTTGGCCTCTCATCATCCTCCACACTTAAATTTTCCCTTTGGAATTCTCTATATCATCTGAATATCGTTGTACGAAGTGGACAAACATCACTTAGTGCAATAGTCATTTCTGCGAAGCACTGGTCTATGTTTAAACCACGCACGAAATTATAACGCAAAACTGCCCTTATCTCATTTCGTGACCACGATGCCATCGCGAGCACTTTACACTCTCACTGCTAATGAATAACTGAGCCCATCGACATAGCGCGGCGGCAACTATGCACGTATGAACATGTGTCAACATACAGCAACAAACAGCTTCCTACGATTCATTGTTGCGTCATATTGCAAAACTTTCCTGGTACCCTTTTTATATATCTAGTGATCTAGTGGCAAAGTATTCGTCATTAAATTCCCATATTACGTAAGATGAATCTCAATTTTATGGTAATGAAATGTCGCTATAACATACTGTTAACCACTTTGCGATATAAAAAAATATTAATTTCGTTTCTTTTTAGTATATAAAACATACCCATTGGTTTCGGAAACTTTAAATAGGACGTTTGAGGATAATTCTTTGAGTTGTCGACTTTCCTACAAATTAACTTATGAAAATGTAACAGCTCCCTATTACGAATATGTATTTTTATATTATTCTGGGATGAGAGTATTTGGAGGTTACCGAAACACTGGGATAGATGTTTGCAGTGTCGTTTTCTGTCAAAATTATTCTTCCAACAATGATGTTTACGATGCCTGTGCTAAAAGGTACGGTTCTAGTTTATTATTATCATTTACTTTTTATTACAACAGCCTTTCAGCGAAGAATAGGATTTAAAAAATACTAAAAAACAAACACAATATGGTGTTTTTTTGGAGGCGGAGAATTTTAAATTGAAATAAAACACAGAAAAATGTTTTTAATATCTTTGAATTGGCTTTATTTAAAAGATAATTTTATGGGATTAATGTTTGAATACGATTTCGGGCATGTGGTCGCCGCGGCTGGCGCGTACATGGCGTAATCTGGAGGTTCAATTTTTACACACTTTTCGCAATAAATCAGGCTGTATTTAGGCAATAACGTGTCAAATGTTGGGTTACAAGTGCTCAATTGTTTCACGTTTATCAGCGTAGGCAGGCAACTTTACATAGCCCCAGAGGAAATAATCTAATGGTGCCAAATCGCACGAACGAGGTGGCCAGTTAACAGGTCCATTTCGTGAAACTAATCGTTAGTTAAATGTTTCTTTCAGTAAATGTATCGCGCGCTGTGTGGCATGTGGCGCCGTCCTGCTGAAACCACATGTCTGCAACATTAATGCCTTGTAACTGAGGCAGGAAAAGGTTAGTGATCATATCCCTATACAGCTTACCGTTGACTGTAACGTTCTGACCAACATCATTTTTGAAGACATATGGACCAATGATTCCACCGGCCCATACAGCGCACCAAATGGAGACTTATTCTGGATGTAATGGTGTTTCGATAATGGCTTGTGGATTATCATCGCTCCAAATGCGACAATTCTGATTATTGACATGGCCATTTATCTAAAAGTGTGCTTCCTCACTCACCAAAATTTTCAAATGAAATTGTGGATCAATAGCAGTGTTTCCTTCGGCCCATTCATCAAATGTACGGCGGCACGATGATCATGTGGCTTCAATTCCTGTACAAGTTGAATCTTGTAAGCACGTAAACCAAGATCTTCACGCAAAATTTTCCATAAAGTGGATGGACACAAGTTTAATAGTTGAACACGATGACGAATTGACGCATTTAGATCATCATCAACACTACGTCGCACACCAACAATTGTTTGTTGTGTGCGCACTGTACGACGTCTTACGGGATGCATATTATCGTTTAGAGTATTGTGAAAACTATCCACAGTTTTTCCAATTAATCGCTTTGATGGGCGATTACGAGCGCCATAAAATGCAGGTAATGTCCGATGAGTTTCTCGAATTGAACCATCTTTATCAAAATAAATTTGAACAATTCGCAAACGTTGAGTCTATTTATGATGAACTGCCAAACCGAATTAACTCTAAAATAAGTGAAAACTGTCAAATCGGCTGTCACAGAAAACAGTATTGCCAATTTAAAGTTCTCCGCCTCCAAAAAAACCACTCTTTATTATTCAAGAAAGCTTCTTTCATTTGGCAAAATGAAATTTACTAAAAATTATTTATTTGGGTTTAACAGAGTTCAAAGAGGAAAGGTATACAAACGAATTTTGTGTGTGTGGGAAAATTTAGCAAAAAAACTTTTATGATTAAGACTTTTTCTGTTTATTCTATCTTTCTTTTTATTTCACATACTTATTTATTAAAATATTTTATATATTTTAGTTGGTTTAATGTAGTTTATGTAAAGGGTTTCTGTTAAAACATGAACCTTGTTTCTAGTTCTCATTTTCAATATTTTAGAAAAAAAATTACTTATTCTTTACTTAAACTTGAGATTTCAAGTATTCATCGATTTCTAAACAACTTTTTCAATGTAACATCTCAAAAATTTTAAAATATGGTTCTATTGTCATACATTTCTTTATTTTAAGAGTGCTTTGTATAATATTTTACAAATTAAGTTGCTATTTATTACTCCTCAGAACGAACAAAAGTTTTTACAAACAATATTTTTTTTTGAAAAGTTGATAGTAAAAAATTGTTTTCTGTTGTTACACCTATTGGGAAACACCCTGTATACATAGGATATTACATGGTACTACAGTAATCGCCAATTATTGCAAAGAAATTTTTGATTTTTAATGAATACTCAGGTGTCCATAAAGCGACCTGAGCTGATTGCAAACTGGAAGCTTCAACATTATAGCTCACCTGTCACTTTTCAAGCAATGGCTTCCACCGTGTGTTTAAACAATGGCAGCGTTGTTTATACAAGGCTGTTGCACTACAAAAGCGACTATAGAAGTTAGTATCGCTCTTTAAGATTAAAAAATAAAGTTTTGGTAAAACTAATCCTAATACGTATTTGTTGAAAATTCTGTGTATGTTATTATTTATTTTAGTACACATATTTTTGTATTTGACTGAATTAGTCAAAATATTCACATCAACGTTCACACTCATTAATCACAGTGTTGCACTTGGATCCGCGACAAACTCACACAGAAAAATTCTGCGTATTACTTTCGCCAAAACGAAACATACACACTGAGTGTGTTTTGATTTTGAACACCGTGATTAATAGTCTACTTGTGATGACAATTTTGTTGTCGAAATACGTATGTAAAGTACGAATATTATATTAATTCATTTATTCGTTTATTCTTAGGTTCGAATCGTACAATGAATTAAACTGGGACTATGTTTTTGAGGAGCTGTCGATCAGTGCCAATTTTACGGTTTCCAGTACCTCAGTTCAATTCCCGAACACCCTCTTGAGCAGCATAAGGCCAATGGATAGGTCTGATTATGAGTGGACGACGAGGTTGGTCGATGACGGTAAAACTGTCGAGAAGACTTTGAAGATCTTAAAACCGCAACGTCGTCTCCTAACATTTGGAATATACGCACGTGATTTTAGTAAAGATAGTTAGCGTCCTAAGCTGGATTTCCACTTATAATTTTGTTGTTGTATTTTTGATTTTTACTTATTGGCAGAGCTATTTGATAGAAGTAGTAAAATTTTAACACACACTCTGTTCGTTTTGGCTTTAATCCATAAGGTTCGAGAAAATAATGTCCGATTCCCAAGTAGGCACAGAATATCTACGCACACTTGCAGCTCATCTACGGGTGCAGCGAGAATGAGACGGACATTGGGGTGACTCATTATGTTGCGCATACAGACGTAGTAAAACTCCGAGCATGATGAGACTCGCTTTATGCGGCTTACATAAAAAACTATTGAATAAACGAATATATGTGAATATACAAACGTTACATTAAACGAAACTAAATCGAAATAAAATGTTAAACAAACGATATTTGAACATACACAGGGTACTAGGAAAGTTTTGCAATACAGCTTTGTTTATTTAATTTTTTCAGAGTAATTTCTTCTACACTCAATACATCTCTCCATCCTCCGAAACCAATCTTTAAACCAGTTCTGCCAAGTTTCACTAGGGAGTAAAGCACTCGTTCTCCCAAGCCCGCAGAAGGTCCTCATCACTGGAAAACCGCCTCCCTTTTAGCTTCATTTTCACATGCGGGAACAGTGCGAAGTCACAGGGAGCCAGATATGGACTGTAGGGAGGGTGCTCGAGAAATTTCAATCCTGTCAAATATTTGGTACAGGCTTTGGTGCGGTGAGCTGGAGCATTATCGTGATGAAGGAATTAGGTGTCCATTCTTGACTTTGGCCGCAAGTTCTTCATAGATCCAATGACTTTAGGCAGGCACTGTTCAGTATATCATTTAGCTGTGACTGTCTTCTGTGTGTCCAAAACGAGGCGTTCCACAATTCTACTCGATTTGAAAAATACAACCATCATTTTCTTCTTTACAGATCGGTATTTTCTGACAACTACGGACGTGTCCTCATCATCAAAGACCCAAAATTTGTTTTGAGCTTTGGTTGATATATCGTGATAGTGCAGCCAAGTCTCGTCACCTGTCGCAATGTTGTTCACATACCGAGATATTAAACTTTTTTAGCATCTCCCGGCACCAAGTCATGCGTCGTGTCATCTGCTCTTCAGTCAGTCGATGCAGCACCCAGAGAGAACAAAGTTTCTTTACGTACAAGTGATCACGCAGAATCGAACGAATTGCTGATGCGTTTAGGCCTGAAGTACTCTCTATCTGTTGGTAGGTTACTCGCCTGTCCTCGCCAAGCATTTTCTTAACAGTAGCAACGTTTTCCTCCGTAACTGACGATCGTGGCCTTCCCGGTCTCTCAGCATCCTCCACAGTTAAATTTCCCCTTTGGAATTATCTATACCACCTGAATATCGTTGTACGATGTGGACAAACATCACTTAGTGCAACAGTCATTTTTGCGAAGCACTGGTCTATGTTTAAACCACGCACGAAATTGTAACGCAAAACTGCCCTTATCTCATTTCGTGACCACGATGCCATCGCAACCACTTTACATTCTCACTGCTAATGAATAACTGAGCCCATCAACATGGCGCGGCGGCTACTATGCACGCATGAACATGTCTCAACATGTAGCAACAAGCAGCTTCCTACGATTCATTGTTGCGTCATACTGCAAAACTTTCCTAGTACCCTTTGTACATAATAGATATTTTGTATTAAGGTTTGTTGTGCTTACGCTATTGTATTAGGAATAAATAAATAAATACTCTAATTTTATTTAATATACATTTTAATGTGTCTACATAGAGAGCAGTTTCACCAAATAAACATTACATGTTCGTAAACAATTTATTAAAAATATGTAAAAGTGTGTGCATTCATGAACACCCTTTCTAGAACAAACAGGTGAAATCCGAAGCTAAAATTTTAATATAAAACTTAGCAATGGTATTGTAGTGGATTACAGTCAATATTAAAATATTTTATATACAGTGTAACTCAAATAAATGAACCCATAATAGTAATAATATAAATTATATTAACCCTACAAATATTTTTTGTGCAAATCTAGTAATTTTTGTTTGAACTCATACATACGTTTTTTCTTTTTAATCACCGAAGGTGTTGATACATAACCCCTTTCTATTAAAATTACCTTCATACATACGTATACATAACAATCATAGCATCCGTTCAATCAATTTCTAATTTTCTAAAACTTCCCGCCATTTCGAAGTCATCGAAAGAGTACAGCTCACGTTTGTGATTGGGTAAAGGCCCGCTGGGTTTGAAGTTATCTGTTTTCCGTAACCATTTTTCGTCGGTAAGCAATGCTTCTTTTATTTTATCGCCTATTTGATCCAGACTTTCTGCACTTCCTCCGAATTCTTTGGGCAGTAAATAATTTGGAAAATGTTTTTTCAATTCTTCCAGATTTTTGTGATTATGTAACTGTAATAATAGAAATATGGTCATTTTGATTGTGTATGGGGAATACGAATAACATAGGGTAAAGAAAAACGAAGATATTTTGCTTCATCAGAGCGTAATTATAGCTGGTTTATGGTGGATTGAGTTCGTAATCCCAATGGTGATTATGACCCTTCATTTTTTTAAGGAAAATGTAACTAAAGTCTACGTGATTTCTAACAATCTACGCAAAAGGTAGAGGATTGGATATTTCAAAATTGTTTGGAATTATTCCAAAATAATCTTGCTGAATTTTTGCGTCATTTAAAAGAACAAAAGACAATGGGTAGAAGCAAGAACATTTTCGGGAGAATGTGAGGTAATCGGGTCACAAAACACACATCTGCCCAATCTGCGCTGGAACTGAAGACGTTTGTAGAAAGGATTTGGATTTGGATTCAGCGGAGTAGGTAATATTAGGGATCGAGAAATAAGCGATATAAAGTTGGAGTACTTTGTGGGATTGTCACAGTTACATGACCTTTAAGGAAGAGAAAGAAAATGATAAAAAACGTCCAAGTACAAGAGCAAGTTATTGTTGAGCGTTTCTTTACATACATATCTTCATATTTTGTTGGGCGCCTTAAATAATAATAAAAATAGAAGGGCTTGGGTGATGTTACAGTTTATTATATTTAACACAATGCACCGGTTGGCAAACTGCATTAAACATGTGACCTTACTATTAGACAAAGATGCTACTTTCTTAATAAATAATAATTCGCAGGGCGAGCGTTGTCTTGGTGAAACAGAATCTTTTTCATTGCCATTCTTGGCCGATTAGCACGAATCTCAACATTTCATTTTTGTAGAAGTTCTGCGTAATATTGTCCGTTTATTGTGGCACCTTTCTGAAGGTAATCAATGAGCAAAATGTCCTTTGAATCCCAAAAAATCGATGCCATTATCTTGTTTGCCGATAAAGTGGTTTTCGGTTTCTTTGAAGGTGCAGAATCACGTTCTGACCATTGTTTCAACTGTTGTTTAGTTTTGGATGTACTGTAGTGTATCCAAGTTTCATCGCAAGTAACAAATCGCCTACAAAAATCAACCGGATTCCGCTTATAAAGGTCCAAACCCTCATTGGAAATGCGCAAACGAGTGAACTTTTGATCAGTCGTAAGCAATCGCGGCACCCATCTTGCCTAAAGCTTGGAAAGGCCCAATTCTTTCGTTAAAATGTGGTGTACGCGTTCTGTTGAAATGTTTACCATGTCTGCTATCTTTCTCACTTTGAGTCGTCGAGCTTGCGTAATAATATTATGGATTTTTATAATGATTTCCTTAGAAGTCACGATTTTTGGTGCTCCAGAGCGCGCTTCATCAACACAGTTTGTTCTACCACGTTTAAATTCGTTTACCCATCTACTTATTGTGGCGGATGATGGAGCAGATTCACCTAATGTTTCCCGTAACTCATCTTATATTTCGGTAGTTTTCATACCCTTAATTACGAAGTATTTAATCACCGCACGATACTGTGCTTTTTCCATTTAAACAAAACGACGTGTTGCTTCTTTTTCAATCAGCTGTCAAAAATAAGTATGGGAATATATACATATAAATAGGCAACCTAAATTACAGTGCATTTGTTTTACCAATTAGAGCGCCACCTATGTGTCATTCTCACTACTTGTCAAACTATCGTCGTACTAATCACAATACTCGCACTATTCCATTTTTGCAAATAATGACTGATACGCTTCGTATCAGACAATTCACACACCCTTTCAGTAGAACGGCCTGCTATACAGAACTAGCTCTACCTTTCGAATATCTCTTCTCTAGCTGCTCTTAAGCTCAACTATCTCCTTTGAGCTCTTAGACTCAACTCTCTCTCTTGTGAGCTCTGAAGCCTTACTCCCTCTTGTTAAAATTCCCAGATCATTTACAGAAATACCAATTTCTATGTCGCACTCTAAACACTAAGGGATTATCCTCTTCCGCCTACCTGGGTTATTACTTTGAAGTGCATATCATAAACTTAGACAACATACATAATACACTCAATAACTAAACGGTAAAACTAAAATCTGTATGGGAATACATTAAAGAAAATATGAATATGTATACTTATTAATTAGTAGGTACACTAAGTGTATCTAAGAAGGGCTATAAGCTTATTATTGCTTTCTCTTAAAATTAAATCGATAACATAAATATAAATACATTTCGACTATATTATGTAGTTTTTGTATATCCCTTGTATAATTAGACCCCTTCTTAGAACTACATTAATAAAGTGTTAAGGGAAAATACACATAAATAAAAACTTAAATTAAATTCATATAAAAACAATAAAGTATTAAGACTTCCCTCCTCACAATTTTAATAATATATTTACAATTGAAAATACCAATTAAGTAACATCTTTATTTAAATGATATTAAAAATGAAAATGGAGTTTAAAACAGTTCTACTGCCTGAGAAGGTAATAGGTAATGTATTCGTTGACTATCTTGAAATAAATAAAGTCTACTTCCACATGATACTGTACCAATTGATTCATCAGTAATTGGATAAGTAAAAAAATACTTGGCAATTTGAAAATGGACTAGATTAAATCGAATTAGACAATACTTACTCTGCTAACCATCTTTTCGCTAAGGATTTTCTTTCCCAACATAATAATCGTTTCTGGTATATAGGGTACGTTCAAAAAATGTAGCCCTTTAATTCTATGGGGTGCTACATTGTATATCAAGTTTATACCATTCATTAACAGTTTAACATTCATTTTTCCTAAATGTTGCGGACTCAAATTTTTTAAATCTATTATACCCATGTATCCGGCAGCGGTGTCTTCAACTAGAGTCAAATCAACTGCAAAATATATTATTAGACATGTCCAGAACATTCAAATTTATTTTATAGTTTAGATTTCGTGTTTATAATGATATTGAACTTACGCCATAATAAAGCGTATTGGAAAGCCCGTTCGAAATTAAACATATTGACATCTTCGTAGATGCGTAGAAAACCAATTCGATACCCTTCTGGATTTAGTTTGGCAGAGGCCACTATTTGCCTAAAATTTTGTTTATATTTTAATCGTATATGTGTATATAATAATAATGGCAATGGTAATAATAACAATAATAATAATTTTATTGCCCAACGGTTTTCTTGTTACCGGATAGAATATACGATGTATGACCATAAAAAAAAACAAACCTAGCGTTCTGTAAACAAATTGAGTGCGTCAAAATCAAGCAACACACAACCGCGTCACGTCTAACATCTCCTTTTATATTACATCGTCAAAGTTGTGCTCCGTCAGCGTGGCCAGAATTGGTACTTTAGTGCAAAAACTGCACTTTTTTGAAACAATATGTACTCAATTTTGATTCCTTTTTGCAACTTTTTAACGACCTATTTATGATTAATCGATTAAGGTTAATACAACCCCTTTCCACAATAATTTTCGTATTCTGTATATTCATTTCGATAACTAAGTCACTTAAGTTACTTCATCAGCAGATATCTGCTGAAGATCCTGATCATGACTTGGATCAATAACATGGCGTATTTTACACAAGGATTTAGCTCTGAAGGCATATAAGGTTCAAATAACACAGGAACTGAAGCCATTTAAAACGTCGTTCATTTGTCAATTTCATCGATGAACAACCAGCTTATTTTTCCCAAAAATTAATGTTTTCCGATGAGGCACATTTTGAACTTGGTGGCTATGTTAATAAACGAAATTGTCGTACCTGGGGTGAGGAAAATCCACGAATTATTCATGAGAAACCTATGAATCCTAAACGAGTTACTGTTTGGTGTGCATTATGGTCAGGTGGTGTAATTGGACCTTACTTCTTCGAAAATGCTGTTGGTAAAGCTGTAACTGTCAACGGTGATCGAAATCGTCGGATGACAACCGAATTTTTGTGGCCTGAATTAATGACTAGTGATCTAGAGGATATGTGATTTCAACAGGATGGCGCTATACCTCACTTTGCACACGAATCAATTGATTTATTGAGAGAAAAATTTCCTGGATGTGTAATCTCAAGAAACGGTGATGTTAATTGGCGACCAAGATCATGTGATTTGACACCGTTAGACTATTTTCTTTGGGGTTATGTGAAAAGTCAAGTTTATAAAAACAATCCACAATCAATTCTTGCAGATAGATGAAATTATTCGTGTCATTGGTGAGATAGAGCCTCAATTATGTCAAAATGTCATTGAAAATTTTAACAAAAGAGTGGAGGTCTGTGGAGCTGCAAGAGGAGGCCGTTTGGCTGATATTATTTTTCGCATATAAATATCATAACTGATACTTCAATTGCCAATAAAAAGTTTTTGAAAGTGAATGCAAATTATGTGTTTTATTTATTCTTTAAAAGAGTCGCGAAATTTGAAACACCTTTAGTTTGCTTGTTCGACTGAACATTCAATTATTTTCAGTAAAATTTGAATGATTGTGGTTGATCCTTGCCTTTCTAGAAGATTGGAAACCACTATTGAGCTACAGCATTCAAAATATGTCACACCGTCGTCAGATTTGATGGACAGATAAATTTTAACATTATCCAACTGATAAGCAAGACGAGGACAGGTAAATTTGATGGAGGCTGTGGTTGATTAACTTAATTACATAAAGTTGATATATCACCCTTTTCCACAATGATTTTCGTATTCTGTATTTCGACAACTAAGTTGTCATTATCAATAGATAATTCAACAGTGTCAGAAACCACAGCAAAATCCACACGAAATAAATTCCGTACACGATTTGTACCGTCGCAAGTCAAAACGCGCACATAGTGTGGACGTTTTGTGGAAATTATTGTGGAAAGGGGTTATGTGTATATCAACCTTAAGTGATTAAGGCGAGGACATATAAGGGAATAAATTATTTTTGCGTATACCGTGAATATATTTTATAATGCAACATGCACATACATACACTAGTTACTCTATTTTTGAGGTATGTATGTTATAGTGTAGAAGAAAAACTGTTATTAGTGAACTGGTATAACTCGAATATGAGTTTGAGGAGAGTAGCAGATTTGTTTCAAATTACATATCCTGACCGTCCAAGACCGAGTCCAACTATAATAAGTAGGTTAGTACAGAAGTATAAAAATAATGGATGCATCGTTCCTAATCATAAAAAAAAGAATAGGCCAAGATATGTTATTACTGACGCCAAAAGAGATGAAATTCTACAAACAATCGAAAATAATAATATGCTCTCCACAAGAGCTTTAGCACAAACTACAAATGTAAGCAAATCTTCCGTGCATAAACTACTAAAACGAGAACATTTTAAGTCGTATCATTTTCAAAACCATCAGGAACTAATTGCGAATGTTGGATAAGCTTCATAATGATGATACTTTACTACGCAGAATTTGCTTTACAGATGAAGCAACATTTTATGTAAATGGTGAAGTAAATTCACAGAACTGCCGCTACTGGAGTAGACAAAATTTGCATAGATATCATATCACAAGGACTCAGCGGCCACAGAAAGTCAATGTTAGGACTGGGTTGGTTGGACACCATATTGTAGGACCGTTTTTTATTGAGGGTACTCTTACAGGAGAAAAATATTTAGAATTGCTTGAGTACAGAGTTATGCCAGCCCTCCACGCTTTAAATATTGATGGTGAGATTTGGTACCAGCATGATGGCGCGCCGGCACATAATTCTCATATGGTTAGAACATTTTTCAACCAAAGATTTCCAAACCGTTGGATAGGCCGTGGAGGAGAAGTAGAATGGTCCGCAAGGTCACCAGACCTGTCTCCAAACGATTTCTTTCTTTGGTCATGTATCAGAAATAAAGTTTTTCATGGAGAACCTCTAAACAATATTGACCAATTAAAAAATAGAATACGAGTTGCTGCAAGAGAAATAACTCCAGAGCAGATACAAAATACAATAAATGAATTCTACAATCGCTTAGGATACTGTCTGGCCGTCAATGGTGACATTTTTGAAAATTTGTTAAATTAGTTTTTAAATTTTGTTCAACTACTGTATTTCACATCCTATGTTGCAAAATAAAATACACGCTAAAATACATTGCTGTCATTTCATTATTACGTTATGTATGTACATATGTATGTGCATGTTGCATTATAAAATATATTCACGGTATATGATAAGTACTCAATAAGAGTTTTAACAAAAAATGGTTGTGGAGAGACTGGAAATTTAAAATTAGATTAATAAATGTTTTATTAATTATTATATATGTACCTGTGTAACATAATATCATCGAAAAATTCACTATTCAGTTTACTTTTTATTCCTTCCACATTAAACTTTACACGAGCGAATAGAAACTTTTCGAATTTCTTTTTGGCCTTGTCCAAATTACATTTGCAATGCCTTATAAAATTCTGTATTAAAAGTTCATCTAAAACAAAAAAAAAAAAACAAATTATTTCCTTCGTGACTTCGTTCTTAGCACCTGAGCTCGCTAATTCTTTCTCAGTCCCAAATGCTGTGTCAAAATGCGATAAATTGAATCTTTGGAAATATTTAATTCCATTTCCACGTATGACAATGAGGATTTTGGTTCGATGTTACTTTCCGTAACAATAGTTTTTAGCACCAGGATGCTCGTCGTCTCTTATGTCCCTACGATCGTCTTTAAATCATTTAGACCACTTGTACATACTCGTACGATATAAACACGCATTACCATACACTTGTTTAATCAAATTAAACGTTTCAGTAAACGATTTACTGAGTTTAAAACAGAACTTGATATTTGCTTTGTTCAAAATTCATTTTTCGACCAATGTCAAATACACGCTGTTACTTTATGCGCAATTTCTCTGCTTCTAATGATGTAAATGTCATATTTTGACATAACATTGGTGAAAGATCTACCTTACCGGCGCATAGTTTTTTTTAATAGATGGCGCCACTAAGAATTTCTATTTTAAAAAGGTTCGGTTTTTTCTGTGATAGAGTGTGTACTTGTTTGGCTTTTGTATAGTGGGATATATCATTTAGTTAATTATAAAATATTATCGATATTTATTTAAACATCCTTAATTGAACAACTGACTTCTGTTTTAAATAATAAATTGTAATTGTTAGGTGACATTTACGAAAATTAAGACAACAAATCTGCTCAGTTATAAATTTGATTTTACTACTTAGCAATAAAGTTTCTTTCTACCTCGCTGCGCCATATATACTGAAAATAAAAGTGTGCAAATCTCGATTTTGATTATAAAAATTTTATTATCCACTTCAAAAGTCACTTAAGAAATGTTCCCTTTATGAGTCCAATTACACGTACATTTTTTTAGATCTCAGGGTCAATTAAGAAGGGTAATAAAAATGATTTTTATAAAAGGGCGGTATTAACTTTTATTCTTATATTTCGTGGTATTTTAGCCTTCAACACTATTTGGATTTTGAACTTATTTATTCTTGAGAGTTTATTATTATACAGGGTGTTTAAAAAAGAATATACGTATTTCGAATGCATATATTTATTAAACTTTAAGACATACGAATATGAAACTTTGCACACTTATTTACGAACCTCTCAAGTTCAGATTACAGATGTTCAATATGTCCTCCATTAGCGACACGAACAATATCACATCGATACACAAATTCCTCCCATACTTGGGCAAGCATGTCCTTCGTCACTGATGTTATGGCAGTACGGGTCCGGTTCTTCAACTCTTCCAGGTTCTGTGGGGGTGGTGGTACATAAACGTTGTCTTTAACGAAACCCCACAGAAAGAAGTCACAGGGTGTCAAATCCGGTGACTGTGGAGCCCAGCTGAGACATGCTAAGTCGCCAGTTCCTTGACGACCAATCCAACGGTTCGCTAGAGTTTCATTCAGATATTCACGCATTTGGTGACTCCAGCGAGGGGGGGAGGCACCTGTTGAAAAATGAAGTTGTCTTCGTGCAGCCTCGGAAACAACCAGTTTTGTAACATAGCGAGATTCTGCTGACCGTTAACCGTGTTTCCAACAAAGAAGAATAGGCCGTAAACAGATGATCGGGATATCGCACAAAACACATTGATTTTAGGCGAATCTTGTACATGTTCAATGGCTGCATGTGGGTTTTGTAGACCCCAAATTCGAATATTGTGTTTGTTTACCAGACTACTAACATGGAAAGTCGCTTCATAACTGAACACGATGCGTTTGTGAAAGTGTTATCTCGTTACAAAATGCCACACGTTTCCGTTTGTCATCAGGACGCAGAGCTTGTAACAACTGTAACTTGTACGACTTCATAACCAACTGACGTCTCGAAACACGCCAAATTGTTGTAGGCAGTTATAACTTCCGACTGGCACGACGAGTTGGTTATGAAGGATTACGTTGGAAAGCAGCTTGAATTCGTGCAACATTTTCTTCAGAAACACGAGGGCGGCCAGGACTCCTACCTTTACATACACATCCTGTATCTACAAACTGTCGATACCATCTGCGAATGTTCCACCCATTCGGAGGATCAATTTGGTAGCTCAACTTGAAACGTCTTTGCACTGTAATCACGGAATTGCACTTCGCAAACTCGAGAACACAAAATGATTTCTGCTGCGGAGTAACCATTTTAAACATATGACGGTTACCAAGAAAAATAGAAGACAACTGACATCTAGCGGCTATTAAATAAACTAGACCATGTATTCGTTTCTCCAATAGCCGAGCCGAGGCGCAGCGATCGATAGTTTGGGCAAAATAATACTTTGTAATACGTGTATTCTTTTTGAAACACGCTGTATTTATATGATATAAAGATCATTGAACTTCAGTTCAACGTGTATGTGTATAATACAATTTTAACATGTGATTGTAATGCAGTTTCAATACTTTCATTTTACTGAAATTTCTATGGAATTTGAATTTGAAATGCAAATAAAAATGCAGTTCTACGCGATCTGATCACCGTTTTATGTTATAAGTATTTTATTATGTTGATATAACACTGAAAATTTTTAATTCTACATTTACAACTCCAATGATTTGTGTCGCTAGACAGTTTCGATTAGCAGTTATCTTATTTTCCTTTAAATTGGTGTTATTGTTTTTATTCTATTTATAAATGCGATGTGCAGAAATAATAAATATCGATAAATAAATATATTTCCTCGGCCAGACACAATGGCCTTGAAACGTTTAGCACAATGAATTATTTATTATCTTATCGAAATGATATTTATACTAATAAATCTTGGGAAGAAGTGGGTTAGGACTGTTAAAATATACATACATATGTATGTCACCACAATGAAATATGTTCAACAGTCAATTGCTTAATTGCTTAAAAAAATATTTGTTTGTTGTTTACTTAATTGAAATATTGTTTCAAGGTAAATGAGATTTTATATTAATAATACACTAAGTTCATGAATATGCAAACAAAAATGGTTTTATTGCTTTTCAAAATATTCTCCTTGAAAATCAATGCACTTTTGCATTCGTTTAAACCAATCCGAAAAGCATTGCTGTCACTGCGAAGGCAGTATCTTCAAAATATGAGTTTTGAATGCCTCAACTGCCTCTTCCGGCGTAGAAAACCGTTGACCACGAAGTTTATTCTTCACGTGCGGGAACGAAAGGAAATCACAGGGTACTGGATCAGGGCTGTACGGTGGATGACTCATCAATTCAATGTTTTGCCCGGTCAAATATTCAATTGTTTGAACTGACCTGTGAGAGCTCGCATTGTCATGGTGGAGAATGATCTGTCGTTTTCGGTACGTTTTCCTTATTTCTTCAAAAACTTTTGGCAAACAAATAGTTGTGTACCATTTGGAATTGACCGTTCTACAATTCTCTAAAGGCACGGTTGCAACGTGACCGGTTTTTCCGAAAAAACAGGCGACCGTTTGTTTTGATGTGCTTCGAGCGCGAACAACTTTTGTTGGTTTTGGCTCATCTTGGAATACCCACACAGTCGACTGCTGTTTACTATCTGGCTCATACGTATAGATCCAAGATTCATCACCTGTGACGACTTTATAAATGTTCTTTGAAGCACCGCCATTGTATTTTTTGTGCATTTCTTGGCACCAATCGACGCGAGTCCTTTTTTGAGCAGTTGTCAAATTATGTGGTACCCAACGTGAACATAGCTTCTTAACGGCTAAATGTTTATGCAGGATCTTATGCACGCTGGTGTTACTAATACCTAGAGATGCCTCGATCTCACGGTCTGTCATATGACGGTCTTGCATTATTGTGCGTTGTATTGTGTTTTCCTACACAGCAACATTTTTGGTACGACCTTCACGAAATTCATCGTCCAAAGAACGCCGTCAAAGTTTGAATTCAGTGCCAATCGTCAAACGAGGAAGAAGTTCTGGGCTTCTTTGGAGTTTTTTGCTGCACCGGCACAGGGCGCTTGAAGCGAATCGAGGGTATTTTGCGAAAGGATGGTTATTTAGAAATATTGCAAGAAAATGTAAAATAATCGGGGTTACGTTTAATCGGCGAAAATTTCGTGTTTATGCAGGGCAACGACCCCAGACACTCTGCAGTAATATATAAGAATTTCTTAATTTTTTCTCTTTTATTTAGTTTAGTTATATAAGATTCAGAACACGATTTATCCTTCATTCAGTTTTCGACAAGTTATACACCTTTGATCTTCATCATGACTTAATTGATTATTGCTTTTATTTATTGTGACACCCGTCTAGAGAACGGTACATACAAATTCGAGTCCGTTGTACATATTTTTTCATTAATTTTTTGTAATTAATGCAAGAATAGAATAGCAGAAACTTCGAGTTAAAATATATCTGTGACGTAATGTAATTTATGGCGTATTCACAGACTGGATGCTGTACTGCATGATAGTTCAATTGATAATAGCGACCGTCTAGAGAACAGTAAATACAGATTCGACTTCCGATCCGATGCAGAAAATTTTTAATTAATCTTTTGTAATTAATGCGATGATTTCTATTTTTAATGATTTTGATTTTAAAGCAATTTAAAACAAAAATTACACCTATTTTGTAAAATATTAAATTTTAATAAACAGCAAAATTACAAACAATAAAATTATATATTCTTACCGACATCTGTTGGTAGGTGAGGTTCGCATCTCAGCCATTCTTTGAACAATTCGATTTGTTTTTCTAACCTTTGTGGATTTTCTCTTAATTCTTTTCTAATAATTTCCATTGTGGCAGCATCTGGTAATTCCAAAATTTCCTTGATTTCCATTCTTTTACGATTAAAATATCTAAAAAAAATGTTGATTAACTAATAATAAAAAAAAGTGGGTGATAACTTGGCTCAGACTAAAGAGGGTATGTGGAAATGTATGAAAAATTTATTTTTAAGATGGAGAATTAGATACACTCCGCGCAACATGAATAGGACCAACTGCATATATGACATTTGTAGTTGGTATAAACATGGTAGCGCGCTGGAATTGTTATTTTCGAAAATAAGAGTGTTGATAAAAAGATGTATGTAGGTACCAAATATAATTTTTGTAAAAGTCAGTGCAAATGTACGTTACTAATGACAATAAGTAGAGTAATTAAACGCCACTTGAATACGACCAATCTACAAAATAAAAGATTCGTTTGCAATAACAAAATACTTTATTGTTCAATAATGAGTACTTTTGCCATTATTTCTTATAACCTCAAATAGTCGGGATGGAATGGAATTATACAGGGTTCTCAAGTAGTCAACGGGAAGTTCCGCCCAACTTCGTTTCAGCGCCTGCTCTAGTTCGTCAGCGCAACTGAATTGGGTAGCATTGGAGTACAATTTACGCGACAACCATCCCCAAACATTTTCTATGATGTTCAGGTCGGGGGAGAGCGATGGCCAATCGAGAACCATCTTAAAACCAGCGTCGAACAATGCGCGCGGTGTACGTACTTTTCCGAATTCTGTCTGCCCTTCACTATTACTAAATCAACAGGTCCGTTATAGGAAACAGCTCCCCATACCATGACTGAACCAACATCGGCTCGCTTTCGTGACTGAATCACTTCATCTTTACGTAAATCGTGGAAATAATAAGAAAACCCATCCGGGCCATCTAAATTAAACTTCTTCTCGTCACTGAAAATAACAGTTTGCCATTCTCTTGTCCACCTCATTTTTGCTTGAGCAAACTGAAGACGTGCAGTACGCTGAAATTCCCTTAAAGGAGGCCGTCGTTTAATTTTCAAACGTTTTAAATGGGGACAGGTCTTCAGTAACTTCTGTACAGTTCTTACCGATGCATTCGTTCCAACGTTATTCGCGATTTGTCTTGCCGTTAATGCCGAATTCGATGCTTCGCGTAATATGGCTCGACGTTTTCTCTTAGTTGTAACGGATGTTGTTCGCCCTTTAAAACGTTTTCCATAATTCTCGGGATCCCTAATAAAATTGTTCACAACCTGGTGTGATCGACTTATTTTCTTTGCAGTAGCCCCTGAGGAATACCCTTCTTGATGGAACGCTTTAATTTTTCCAATTTCTTCCATACTTAAGCACTTCTGTCGTCGCATCGTTGCACAATACCCTTAATTACAGATGTTTGTTTATCCGGATACACGTTGTAACTCGACACTCATCCGGTAGCTTACTATTAAATACTGGTCGTATCCAGCCGGCGCGGTGCATTTTATATGTATGTGGTACTTACGTCACCCAATGCATAACGTTAGGCACTATTGCGCAATAATGCGTATTATTTGCCATATCATACCATTACAAACTTGCATTGTATTTTTAGTAAATGAATTGTTTTTCAAACCACCGAAAGCTTGCAACAAGTCGGGTGGTCCTATTCATGTTGCGCGGAGTGTATATTCCTATTAAAAGGAATACGCAGGAGGTTCCAGAGTTAAATATTTTGTTGAGAGTTTTGATGGGCTAGAATGATCTAATAAAAGGATTATATATTTTGTTTTAACAGTAAGTTTTGATACATTAAGTAAACAAACATCAAGTATATATAGCTTTGAGTTTCAATTATGATTTCTGTTAATAATATTTATTAAATACTGCGTAAGTACTAAAATTTACTCTTTAAAGGATTGCGAAGGGATTGTTTTTCGAAAAGAGGAGGATCAAGTACAAAGGGTACTAGGAAACTTTTGCAATATGAGGCAACAATGAATCGCAGGAAGCTGCTTGTTGCTGCATGTTGAGCCATGTTCATACGTGCATAGTAACCGCTGCGCCATGTCGATGGGCTCAATTACTCATTAGCAGTGAGAGTGTAAAGTGCTTGCGATGGCATCGTGGTCACGAAATGAGATAAGGGCAGTTTTGCGTTATAATTTCGTGCGTGGTTTGAACATAGACCAGTGCTTCGAAGAAATGACTCTTGCACTAGGTGATGGTCGTCCACATCGCACAACGATATTCAGGTGGTATAGAGAATTTCAAAGGGGAAATTTAACTGTGGAGGATGCTGAGAGGCGGGGAAGGCCACGAACGTCAGTTACGGAGGAAAACGTTACGACTGTGAGGAAAATGCTTGGCGAGGACAGGCGAGTGACCTACCAACAGATAGAGGGTACTTCAGGCCTAAATGCATCAGCTATTCGTTCGATTTCGCATTATCATTTGCACGTGAAGAAACTTTGTTGTCTCTGGGCGCCGCATCGACTGACTGAAGAGCAGATGACAAGACGTGTGACTTGGTGCCGGGAGATGCTAAAAAAGTTTAATAAGGGACAATCTCGGTATGTGAACAATACCGTGACAGGTGACGAGATTTGGCTGTACTATTACGATGTGCCGGCCAAAGCTCGAAACAAAGTTTGGGTCTTTGATGATGAGGACACACCCGTAGTTAAATTCCGATCTGTAAAGAAGAAAATGATAGCTGTATTTTTCAAATCAAGTGGAATTGTGGAACGCGTCGTTTTGGACTCACAGAAGGCAATCACAGCTAAGTGGTACACTGAACAGTGCCTACCTAAAGTCATTGGATCTATGAAGAACCTGTGGCCAAAGTCAAGAATGGATACTTGGTTCCTCCGTCACGATAATGCTCCAGCTCACCGCGCCAAAGCCTGCACCGAATATTTGACCACGACAGGATTGAAACTTCTCGAGCACCCTCCCTACAGTCCAGATCTTGCTTTCTGCGACTTTGCATTGTTCCCGCATGTGAGAATGAAGCTAAAAGGGAGGCGGTTTTCCAGTGACGAGGACCTTCTGCGGGCTTGGTATAACGAGTATGCTTTACTCCCTAGTGAAACTTGGCAGAACTGGTTTTAAGATTGGTTTCGGAGGATGGAGATGTGTATTGAGTGTAGAGGAAATTACTTTGAAAAAATTAAACAAACAAAGCTGTATTGCAAAACCTTCCTAGTACCCTTTGTAATATATCAAGTATACCGGAAAGTTCTGTCGTTTTTAGAATAAAACAAAATACAAAAAAAATTTTCATAACTTGAATAAACTTTATTTAACAATATAATTTGCATTATTTATGACTTCTTGTCAGCGTGATGGCAATTTGTATATAAAAAAATTAAAACAAAAGAATACGCTTCATATTTTATTTTATTTGGAAAATTAATGTATTTTAAAAATGTAAATCATTTCGAATTTTATCAAAGTCAAATAAAACACGCTTCATTTCATCTGTTCTAAATAAAAACATGTGTTATGTTAATTTAAATGTATCTTTGTCGAATCATGGTGGATTGCGTAAATGATGTGACTTGACAAAATGATTTAATGAGTCTTCGAGTGCGGTACGAGTATATTTCATCATTTCTTTAATCTGTTTCAAAAATAAACCTGACTTAGTTTCACTGAATATGGAAAAAATGTGTAAGGACGGAATATAACGACCAACTTGCGACACATTGCAATAAATTTGAACGCAATGTGAATATGTACCAATAAATAAATAAATAACTGAGGCAATATTTTATTCTTATTTTTAAATTTAATTTTTAAATAAAATTTCAATTTAATGTATGTTAGACATCTGGGTTAATATGATTTAAATGTAACACAATTATTTAAAATTATTAATCAAAATAATAATAAACATACATATTAGTACATATGTATATGCACACGAGCAAGAAATATTAATTAAAAAAATTAAGAAAAAACGATCAATTGTATAATAATAACAATAATACTATAAATTTTATTCTGTTACGGTTGGGCTTTTTTTGCCGACTATTAGAGGTAATAAAATATTAATTTATGTCTTACAACGTCTCGGAAGATTTTTTCTGTCTTTTGCAAGCTGTTCTATGGTTATTTTTCTTTCGCCTTTGCCTTCAACCCATACAAATTTTTTTACATAAATAATTGATAACATTTTCTAATATACATATATACACATGCCAAGTGTACCAGATTGTTACCACCTGTTTTTTCGTAAAAAAACTACATAATTTTCAAGAAATTGGAAAAATTTATTTATTCAATGTATTGGACATTTGATTCTACAAATCTTGCTCATCTTTCAGGCAATTTATGAATGCCATTCCAAAACAAATGTTTGTTCTTTGAGCAAAACCATTCATCAACCCTAACTTCTAACTTCTTAGAAATTGGCGAAGTGTTGCTCTGCAGGCATGCGTCCCATTGATGCAAAAAGGTGATAATCGGATGGGATAAGGTCTGGAGAGTACGGCGGGTGCGATATTGTGTCCTGTCCAAGTGCTTTTAACGCTTCTTTGACCGATTTTGCTGTATGAGATGGCGCGATATCGTGCTGTAAAATCACTTTACTGTGTTTTTGGGCCCATTCTGGACGTTCTTTTATCAGTGCATGGTTCAAATTGATAATTTGTTGTCGGTAGTGATCAATATTAACTGTTTCACTTGGTTTCAACAGTTAGTAATACACCACGCTACTCTGGTTCCACCAAACACAGAGCATTATTGTTTTGCGACCAAAATGATTTGGTCCTGGAGTCGATGAGTTGGCTACGCCAGGTGATAACCATGATTTTTTGCGGTTAGGATTTTCGAAATAAATTCATTTTTCATCGCCCATCACTATTCGATGCAGAAATGACTTCTGATCATACCTTTGAAGCAACATTTCAGAGATGATTTTTCGATTTTCCATTTGCCTGTCATTCAATTGATGTGACACCCATTTTCCCATCTTTTAGATTGTTTCCATTGCTCGTAATCGGTCGATAATCGTTTCTTGGGCTACATTTAACGCTTCTGCCAACTGTTTTTGAGTTTGGGTAGGGTCTTCATCCAATAACTCCTGCAGCTTCGCATCTTCAAACTTTTTCGGTCTACCTGAACGTTCTTTGTCTTGCACATCGAAATCGCCACTTTTGAATTGTCGAAACCACGAATCACATATTTTTGTGGTTGAAGCATGCCCACCGTAAGTTTCTACCAGCAAACGATGACTTTCAGCGGCTTTTTCTTTTGATTAAATAAGAAAAGTAATGCGCGCTGTAATGCCTGCCGGAAATGCACTTTTTCGGGCACGAAACTCGATATTTCCAAAGAGGTATAAATCTACGACAGTGTTATTTTCGCAAAATCTAGCATGTATGGCTTTGAAGCTTGATATCAGTAAAATAAAATGACATATGTGTCGAATCATTATCGCATACTTAAGCCTAACGACATCTGTTACAAAAACCGGTAATGACTTCCCGGTACACCTGGTATATATACGTACATATACAGTCAGTTACAAAGTATTCGTACACCCCAGGAATGTTGAACATCCGACCTATGATAAAGTATATTTACTTCCTGGTACGTAGACTTCCGCGGTCGTGGTCCGTACTATCTTCTTCTGGGCTTGCGGGTTGGAACCGCGTCGCTGGAATAACTGCCGACGTTTCGTACCCACACGTATGGGACATCTTCAGGGCTCAACTACTACTACTCTCTGTAGCATTGAAGCTCAGTTTCCAGCCCGGAAGCCCAGAAGAATATATTTACTTCCATTTAATAACGTTAAGAAACTCTAAAAACCTTTAACAGCGATATGAAAATTGTTATTATTTACAATTGAAAAAGAATTTCTTAAATATTTTAACACCAAATGTCACAAAAGATTCCACACATTTCTTTTTTATAAGACACTTCTCAATTGAATTCCATAAATTTAGAATTTATTCGGTCAATTCTCTTCGTATCACGTATTTGTGTAAATAACTGCTTTTGAAAAGATGAGTTTTCAAAGTAAAGACTTGTTTGGTAATATGCTCCAGTTAACGACACTATACGAAGAAAATTTTGAGGTTAAAAATCCAAATTTATCGACAAAAAGTATTCTGCAATACAGATTAAAAAAAAATATTTAAAATGCCCTGAATTTTTGAAATTATACCCAGAAATAGGCGAACAAACATTATAAATGAGCGCAATCAGAGAAGTACAAACATTAAGAAAACATAAAAACAATTAATTAACTGATGCATCCTTTGCCTGATGAAAATTCACAACAAAATTGAACACAAAAACACAGTTGTGTGATTTTTACAAAATATCTTTATTTAAAAAGTGTTATAATTGTTTCGCACTGTGAATTCTTCAGAATCTAATGTTAAACTAACGCAAACGTAATATATTCTAGTCAACTAAACTATTTTCAGAGTGGGGGTGATATACAATTGCAATGAAATAAGTTTAATATGCACATGAAAATCCACAAAGCGGTACTGGATGATCGTCGCCTGAAAGTGCGCGAGCTGACAGGCATAGCAAGCATTTCAAAAAGTGCGGTACATCGCATATTATCTGAAAACTTCGACATGAGAAAGCTGTGGGCAAGATGGGTGCCGCGTTTGCTCACACTCAAGTAAAAACAGTATCGCGAAGATGTTTGAATTGAGTGTTAAGCGAAGTTTCACAGCAACAAAGAAGAATTTTTGCGCAGTTTCATAACCATGGATGAAACATGGGTCCATCACTTGACACTCGAGACAAAAGAATAATCAAAACAATGAACTTAAAAGGGAGAACCGCCACCAAAGAAGGTGAAGACCGTTTCATCGGTTTTTTTGGGATGCACGTGGAATAATTTTCATTGACTATCTTGAAAAAGGAAAAACTATCAACGGCGAGTATTATGCGAACTTATTGCAATGTTTGAGTGAAGAAATCAAACAAAAACGGCCGCATTTGGCTAAGAAGAAAGTGTTGTTTCATCAAGACAATGCACCAGCTCACAAATCCGTTACTGCACTGGCCAAAATTAATGAATTAAAGTTTGAATTGCTACCTCATGCACCCTATTCGCCAGATTTATCCCCCTCGGATTATTTTCTGTTCCCGTACTTGTAAAAATGGCTCAGTGGACAAAGATTTTCCAACGATGAAGAAGTAATGTCGGCAGTTATTGACTATTTTGAGGAGCAAAGTCCTTGTTATAAAAAGGGTATCGAACTTGTTCAACATCGCTGGGAAAAGTATATAGAGCTGAAAGGAAATTATGTTGAAAAGTAAATATATTTCTTTCCAAAATTTTTGTTTTCTTTGTTGGATCGGGTGCTTCTGGGACCACCCTCGTATGGTTCCTGGATTTTCACATTTAATGATATTCAACATTCACGATGTGTACGCACATTTTTACGACTGACTGTATGCATATATACTTTCTGAAAATAACCAATTTACAAATATATTTTAAACAAATTATGTAGTATTTATTATGTGTTTACATGTAAAGAAAAATCTATTAATTATTTATGTAAAATCGATGTATTGTAGGTTGAAGCGAAAAAAAAGAGAAACAATAGCTAAAAAAAAATTAAAACCGTCGTTAAATATGTATACGGGGGTTTTATTACTTCTAACGATCCAAAACATCCCAATTATAAAGTAATAAAACTTATAGTTAACATAAAACAACCAACATAAAAAGAAAAAAAATACATAATAATAATATCGTAACAAAGAAATAAAAACAACTTTTCAGGCATAATTATTATTTTTCTCGATACTTGGGTAGTTAAACAATAATTTTTTAAAATAAAAAAAGCCCTTCGAGAATGTCAAAATTTTTTTGTATTATTCTAAAATTACATACCTTCACTATTTTTATTCTATCAATATCGATATGAAGTTTTAAAGGATTTTCCCTAAACGAAGTTAGCAGACGCACTTGCACTGTATATTGCCACCGACAAATATGATAAAATGTCTTTGAGTTTATGCGATGTTTTCGCAACCGCCCGTAAATTTGCAAACGGTGCAATTTTTTTAAAATAACTTAGCTTTCCTATTAGGTTGGGTACATGGATATCCAAGTAAAGCGAACCAAGTCGACTATATTTTATTGAGATTTAGCGCCTTATTTGAATGGATGTTATACTAAAATATGCAGTGGGGGTAATATTGCAAGTACAAGTTTACAGGAGGTTAAAGAACATGTTTTATAGTGGGTAATAAATTAAAAATTTTTTTTCCTTGCTAGAAGTCGTTGACTTACGGAGCCAAGAGTCCGAAGTTAAAAATAAATTATTTAAAAATATTTTAATTTAAATATAATTAGGGTTTATTTTTTTATTTTTATTCGTTTTGTTGATCATAAATCTAAATTGAAATGGGGGCTCTAAAATTTAATTTTTTAGACTTTATAAATCTGCTATAAAACTACTAATATATCATGTGACAAAAAGAAACTATCACGCAGTACGTGTAAAAGTAAATATTTTGAATCTAAAGTTTGTAAAGGGTTTTCCAATAAGGACTTGACAACTTTTTTTCAAAATAAAATGAATATATGAATGGAACTCGACTTCGTTCATATGGCCACCGCGGGCACGTTTGCAGCGGTCGATTGGTTGGACCCAATTTTCGATGACTCGGCCACACAATTCGGCCGAAACGGCTGCTATTTCGCGTTCAATGTTGGCTCTGAGCTCTTCCACTGTTGTCGACTTGTTGGCATAGACCAATGACTTGACGTAGCCCCAAAGAAAAAAGTCTAGAGGCGTTAAATCGCACGAACGAGGCGGTCAATCGACTGGTCCATTTCTTGAGATAACACGCCCATTAAACTTACTCTTCAATAAATCGATTGTAACGTGCGCTGTGTGGCTTGTGGCATCGTCCTGCTGAAACCATATGTTGTCCAAGTCCATATCTGCCAATTCGGGCTAAAAATAATCGGTAATCATGGCGCGATAACGATTACCATTCACAGTAACGCGACGATCAATGTCGTCAACGAAAAAATATGGCCCTATGACGCCACAGGCATGCAAATCGCACCAAACAGTTATTTTTTGTGGATGAAGTGGTGTTTCATGAAGCACATGTGGATTTTCACCCGACCAATAACGCATATTTTGCTTATTGACGAACCCATTGAGCCAAAAATGAGCTTCGTCACTGAAAATGATTTTGCGATGAAATTGGTCATCTTGTCGCATCTTTTCCAGAGCCCAATCGGAGAACGTACGTCGCTTCAAATGGTCCATCGGCTTCAATTCTTGAGTTAGCTTGATCTTGTATGGGTGTAAACCAAGATCCTTACGCAAAATTCGCCATAAAGTGGTCTGGGCGATGCCCAACTCTTGAGAACGCCGTGGAATTGACTGATTTGGATCATTTGCTACGGACGTTTCAACGGAAGCGATATTTTCGACACTTCGACCAACCCGTGGTCTCACTGGCACGGCACGGCAACATCACACAACGAATATGTAGACTCAAATTTTTGCACTAAACTTGTTACTGCCTGTCTACTAGGGCGAGAATTACGACCGAAAATCGGAGTTAACGCTCTTAAAGTAGCGGTCACCGACTCCGAATTTCTGTAGTAAATTTTTATAATTTGCAGACGTTGTTCGTTCGTGTACTTTACCATGATGAAAATGTTAAGTTTACTGAATAAATTGACAGTGACAGTTCAATGATTAGTGAAAGGGTGCGTTCACAAATTGAATTAAAAGTTGTCAAGTCCCTATTGGAAAACCCTTTACAAATGTTTACTTTGTTGCGAATAATAAACTATTAAATTAAAGCCGTTTGGTCTAGGTACCATCGTCAATATGTCCTCTGTAGGTCCTATAATAGGAGCGTTAGAGCTAGAGAGAGATAGCTTATGTTTTCTAGTCCTTTAGCGTCACCCAGCGTACACCAATTGGAAGCGTGTTAGAGTTATTCAAATTTATTCATTTATGTCTCATAAATGTTTTGATTTGAAACCGTAATTTTCGTAAAAGTTGTCTTGGTATGTGCCTTGCCATGAGCTAAATAATAAATAATAATAATTATTGAATTGTCGTTAAGAAATTTGTGTTATTTATAGAAAAATATTTAATAATGAGTTGTTGCACCACCTGAACATGTACATTCTGTTATTCGTTCGGGAAGATTCCAATGAGATATTCCATAGGTTTCTAAACTTTTTAAAACCATGGCGTCCTTAAAGTTCAAATTATTTCCGGCGTCGGTTTTCATATGAAGCAAAACTGGAGACCTGATAATTTAAAGTCTAAAATCTTAAATTTAAATAAACTCTATGCTATGATATCTTAATTTAACTTTTAGATTTTTATAAGATGTTAATTTTGTTTAAATACTTCGTAAATAGTTGTTGGTAAATTTGTTTTTTTTAGTAATTGTAATAAGGAGGAGAAGGGAAATGTAAATAAATCGACTGACACTGCTTCGTTTATTTAATTTTTTCAAAGTAATTTCCTCTACACTCAATAAACCTCTCCATCCTCCGAAACCAATTTTTAAACAAGTTCTACCAAGTTTAACTAGGGAGTAAAGCACACTCGTTGTCACAAGCCCGCGGAAGGTCCTCATCACTGGAAAACCGCCTCCCTTTTAGCTTAATTTTCCCATGCGGACAACTTTTACGAAAATTACGGCTTCAAATCAAAACATTTATGAGACACGTCATAAATGAATAAATTTGGACAACTCTAACACGTTTCCAATTAGTATACGCTGGTTGTCGCTAAAGGACTAGAAAACAGCTATCCAGACTCTCCTATAATAGGTCTGGACTGTAGGGAGTGGTGCTCGAGAAGTTTCAATCCTGTCGTGGTCAAATATTCGGGACTTTGGCGCGGTGAGCTGGAGCATTGTAGTGATGGAGGAACTAGATGTCCGTTCTTGATTTTGACCGCAGGTTCTTCATAGATCCAATGACTTTAGGCAGGCACTGTTCAGTATACCACTTAGCTTAGCAAAACGACGCGTTCCACAATTCCACTCGATTTGAAAAATACAGCTATCGTTTTCTTCTTTACAGATCGGGATTTTCTGACAATCACGGGTGTGTCCTCATCATCAAAGACCCAGACTTTGTTTTGAGATTTCGTCGGCACATCGTAATAGTACAGCCAAGTCTCGTCACCTGTCACGATGTTGTTTACATACTGAGATTGTCCCTTATTAAACTTTTTTAGCATCTCCCTGCACCAAGTCACACGTCGTGTCATCTGCTCTTCAGTCAGTCGATGCTGCACCCAGAGAGAACAAAGTTTCTTCACGTGCAAATGATCATGCAGAATCGAACGAATTGCTGGTGCATTTAGGCCTGAAGTACCCTTTATCTGTTGGTAGGTCACTCGCCTGTCCTAACCAAGAATTTTCCTCACAGTAGTAACGTTTTCCTCCGTAACTGACGTTCGTGGCCTTCCGGGCCTCTCAGCATCCTCCACAGTTAAATTTCCCCTTTGGAATTTTCTATACCACCTGAACTTCGTTGTGCGATGTGGACAAACATCACCTAGTGCAAGAGTCACTTCTTCGAAGCATTGGTCTATGTTTGCGGCAACTATGCACGTATGAACATGTCTCAACATGCAGCAACAAGCAGCTTCCTACGGTTCATTGTTGCGTCATATTGCAAAACTTTCATAATACCCTTTATACACAAAAACATCGTATTAGCATACCTGGGATGTCTTTTAAGTTTTGCATAGTGGGACATGAGGGCGCCACTAATCAAATGTCAGTATTAAAAATTAATCTCCATTTTTAGTTGACTTAAATCCAAAGTTTCAGTGCGATAAGTGTAGTGTTGTAGCTTCAACGAACTGTCAAAGTTGACAAGTTAGTTGAAAAATGGAATTGAATCGAGAACATTTTCGAGGAATAATTTTCAAGACAATTATCTCAACAAGAATGCCTTGTCGAATTTGTTTCTGTTTTTGGCAATCATAAACATTCTCCGACTGCCAATGTTTTGTTCACACGATGTAAACATGAACTCAGCAGATATATTTTTGTGTACATCGTTAACCTTCAAGTGATTAGTAACTATATATATTTGTTTGTTCTTTAATTGGAATACTAATTTTGTTGGACAATAAAGCATTATTATTATTAAAATTTATTCAATAAAACAGAGTTTACATTATTAATTTTCAGTACTTACAGTGCCTCAATTGGATAATTTCCTATCGTTGTTTAGCATTTTTGTATAGCGTCTGTTTGTTGGAAATTTGTTGGTTGATTGTCTTTGTCTATTTTATTGACATTTTCTGTATGTCTGGTTGTGTGTTTGGGTACTTCTTTTTCTGTAATACGAGGGTAGTTTGACAAGTAGTGAGAATGGAAAAGAAAAACGAATTTTTTAAATACCAAATAATTTTTATTTTTCAATATATTCTCCTAAAAGAGCAATGCGTTTATTTCAACGGTGCTCTAATGCCTTTATGCCATCTCTAAAACGCGATTTCGGAAGGCTTGCAAAATACTCATTTACGAAGATGATAAGCTCGTCGTTAGATGAAAATTTCTTTCCACCTAGTGCCGTTTTCAATTTTGGAAAAAGGCGGAAGTCGGAAGGGGCTAGATCCGGCGAATAAGGCGCATGCGGTACTAATTGGAAATGCAACTCGTGGAATTTGGACATCGCAACTGTGCTGGTATGCGAGGGAGCGTTGTCTTGGTGAAACAGAATCTTTTTCTTTGCATTTCCTGGCCGTTTAGCACGAATCTCAACATTTAATTTTTGTAGAAGTTCTGCATAATATTGTGCGTTTATTGTGCCACCTTTCTGAAGGTAATCAATGAACAAAATGCCCTTTGAATCCCAAAAAATTGATGCCATTACCTTGTTTGCCGATAAAGTAGTTTTCGCTTTCTTTGGAGGTGCAGAACTACGTTCTAACCATTGTTTCGACTGTTGTTTAGTTTCGGTTGTACTGTAGTGTATCTAAGTTTCATCGCAAGTAACAAATCGCCTACAAAAATCAACTGGATTCCGCTTATAAACGTCCAAACACTCATTGGAAATGCGCAAACGAGTGAACTTTTGATCAGACGTAAGCAATCGCGGCACCCATCTTGTCGAAATCTTGGAAATGCCCAATTCTTTCGTTAAAATGTGGTGTACGCGTTCTGTTGAAATGTTTACCAATTCTGCTATCTCTCTTTGAGTCGTCGATCTTGCGTAATAATATTATCGATTTTTATAATCATTTCCTTAGAAGTCACGATTTTAGGTGCTCCAGAGCGCGCTTCATCAACACAGCTTGTTCTACCACGTTTAAATTCATTTACCCATTTACTTATTGTGGTGAATGATGGAGCAGATTCACTTAATGTTTCCCGTAACTCATCTTTTATTTCGGTAGCTTTCATACCCTTAATTACGAAGTATTTAATCACCGCACGATACTCTGCTTTTTCCATTTTAACAAAACGACGTGTTGCTTCTTTTTCAATCAGCCGTCAAAAATAAACTAATCAACCCATTTATCTAAATATCGAAATGTAAACATTGCAGTGCATTTGTTTTACCAATTAGAGGGCCACCTATGTGTCATTCTCACTATTTGTGAAACTATCCTCGTACTACCCATACAACCTATCTACACTTTTTGTCAGCATTTGGTAATTATTCAAATTGAAAACAAAGAAATAAAGCCGATAATACATTTTATTAAATTTAATGAAGTACACAAAATTTACTTTACAATGGAAGTATTCCAGTTTTAATCGATGTTCAATTTTCGAAAAGATCCTTCCATTGCGTAGTCCTCGAATGTGTACAGGTTAATTTTGTTGGTCGGTATTGGTCCTGCCAATTGTAAAGCAGCGACTTTCTTCGAAAAATCGCCATGGATTAGAAACTCCTTCATTTGATCCCCATACTCGTCCAAATCACCTCCTTTACCACCATACACATCTGGTAGAATATCGTCAGATATACATTTTGACATGTCTTCGATATTTTTGTAAATGGTAACCTGCAAAAGTTAAAGCGAAGGTAAGTGATCTCAAAGAAGGAAAGGAGATTGAAGTGGTCTTACTCTTTTAGACAATTTTTCGCTGAACGCTTTTATTCCAATGCTGATAATTGTTTCGGCTAGTTTGGGTATATTGAACAATTCTAAACGTTTTAACCTGACAGGAGATATATTGTATACCAGGTCTATCCATGTTAGATAGCTTTTGATGTGAATTCTGGCAATATGTTCCACCGAAATATGTTTAAAATCGTACACAATTATGACTCCGCTGCTGGTGTTTTCGAATAACAAAATTTCAACTACAAAATTCAAGTAAATAAAAAATTATTTTCTCAATCAGTCGAAAGTGGCACAAGGTATAATGATTCAAAAACCCGGTAAGCAACTTCGAGAAGTAAATCAATTAGCTTGATCTTAATATTGCCCAAAGTTTTCGAAAAACTTCTGTTTGAACGGCTTAAACCTATTGCCGAAGAACAAAACCTAATTCCCAGCTAACAATTCGGCATCAGAAATAAACATGGAATAATTGAGCAAGTCCATAGAGTAATAATTAAAAAGAATAACAGAAATTTAGAAGAAAAAATATATTGCTTGGTGACCCGACTAGATATTAGTCCGGTCTTTGACAAGATATTATATATATTGTTTCGATGGGACTAAATTTTAATTATAATCCTAGTTTTTGATGAAACTTTGGATAACTTGGATTCTTTTTCACTAATTCCTCCTGATTAATAATAATACGAGGGTAGTTTGACAAGTAGTGAGAATGGAAAAGAAAAACGAATTTTTTAAATACAAATTAATTTCTATTTTTCAATATATTCTCCTAAAAGAGCAATACATTTATTCCAATGCTCTTATGCCATCTCTAAAATGCGATTCTGGAAGGCTTGCAAAATACTCATTTACGAAGATGATAAGCTCGTTGTTAGACGAAAATTTCTTTCCATCTAGTGCCGTTTTCAATTTTGGAAAAAGGTGGAAGTCGGAAGGGGCTAGATCCGGCGAATAAGGCGCATGCGGTACTAATTGGAAATGCAACTCGTGGATTTTGGACATCGCAACTGTGCTGGTATGCGAGGGAGCGTTGTCTTGGTGAAACAGAATCTTTTTCTTTGCCATTCCTGGCCGTTTAGCACGAATCTCAACATTTAATTTTTGTACAAGTTCTGCATAATATTGTCCGTTTATTGTGGTACGTTTCTGAAGGTAATCAATGAGCAAAATGCCCTTTGAATCCCGAAAAATTGCTGCCATCACCTTGTTTGCCGATAAAGTCGTTTTCGCTTTCTTTGGAGGTGCAGAATCACGTTCTAACCGTTGTTTCGACTGTTGTTTAGTTTTGGGTGTACTGAAGTGTATCCAAGTTTTATCGCAAGTAACAAATCGCCTACAAAAATCAACCGAATTCCGCTTATAAAAGTCCAAACACTCATTGGGAATGCGCAAACGTAGTGAGAATGACAGATAGGTGGCGCTCTAATTGGTGAAACAAATGCACTGTAATTTAGGTTGACTATTTATACGTTTACATTCCGATATTTAGATAAATCGGTTGATTAGTTTATATTAGGTTTGACAGCTGATTGAAAAAGAAGCAACACGTCGTTTTGTTAAAATGGAAAAAGCAGAGTATCGTGCGGTGATTAAATACTTCGTAATTAAGGGTATGAAAGCTACCGAAATAAAAGATGACTTACGGGAAACATTAGGTGAATCTGCTCCATCATCCGCCACAATAAATAGATGGGTAAATGAATTTAAACGTGGTAGAACAAGCTGTGTTGATGAAGCGCTCTCTGGAGCACCTAAAATCGTGACTTCTAAGGAATTGATTATAAAAATTCATAATATTATTACGTAATGGGAAACATTTCAACAGAACGCGTACACCACATTTTAACGAAAGAATTGAGCCTTTACAAGCTTTCGGCAAGATGGGTGCCGCGATTGTTTAAGACTGATCAAAAGTTCACTCGTTTGCGCATTTCCAATGAGTGTTTGGACCTTCATAATCGGAATCCGGTTGATTTTTGTAGGCGATTTGTTACTTGCGATTAAACTTGGATACACTACAATACACACGAAACTAAACAACAGTCGAAACAATGGTTAAAACGTGGTTCTACACCTCCAAAGAAAGCGAAAACCACTTGATCGGCAAATAAGGCATCTGTTGGCATCAATTTTGTGGAATTCAAATGGCATTTTTCTGATTGATTACCTTCAGAAAGGTGCCACAATAAACGGACAATATTATGCAGAACTTCTACAAAAATTAAATATTGAGATTCGTACTAAACGGCCAGGAATGGCAAAGAAAAAGATTCTGTTTCACCAAAACAACGCTCCCTCGCATACTAGCACAGTTGCGATGTCCAAAATTCACGAGTTGCATTTCCAATTAGTACCGCATGCGCCTTATTCGCCGGATCTAACCCCTTCCAACTACCACCGTTTTCCAAAATTGAAAACGGTACTAGGTGGAAAGAAATTTTCGTCTAACGACGAGCTTATCATCTTCGTAAATGAGTATTTTGCAAGCCTTCCGGAATCGCATTTTAGAGATGGCATAAAGGCATTGGAGCACCGTTAGAATAAATTTATTGCTCTTCTAGGAGAATATATTGAAAAATAAAAATTATTTTGTATTTAAAAAGTTCGTTATTCTTTTCCATTTTCACTACTTGTTAAACGACCCTCGTATATCAACAACACAAAAAAAAACTTAAATAGTAAGTAATTACATTTATTATTTTTAATATTGACAGAAACTCAGCCGTACGCTACTGCGAAAACACTCGTTTCTACAGCCTTCCTTCGAATACTGTGAGACTATAACGATACAACAAAGAAAACTTTTTTGAATACTTTTGATTCTTTTACGTCTTCACAAAATTTCATCAAAATCAAGGTTTACTCATCGCTGACCTATTTTATTTATACTTTTTTGAAACATTCATACATGATCTTTATTTCATTGGTTAAAAATAATTTGAAATTCTAAAAAATTAAAAAACTACTTACTTATTGTAATTACGTAGTTCAGAAATTGATCAAAATTGAAATTTTCGATTGGTGGCATTCGGTAGAAGCATACTCTATACCCATCTGAAGTCAGTTTTGGATGGCAGACAAATTGCCTGAAAAATAAAAGAGGAAGTCGTTCTCTATAGGGGATGTTTATAAATATTAATGATATATTAATGATACAGGCCAACCATGAACAAACTTTTTTTTATAAATTTGGCCCCCCTTTGTGTTTTTTGACGTGCTGAATCCGAAATTGAACTTTAAAATACCACAGGACGTAAAGTTTCCTCGCGTATTTACTTTACGTTATTTATGCATTGTAAGCGTATAATAATACCTTGGTCCCCACACCTAATTAGCAGTAAATGCTCAAAGTGCACTTTTGAGTATCTGCGTGACTAATACAAAGAAAATCATGAAGGCGTACACTTTCTAATCTGCAGGTGCATTTTTTACACTTACATTTAAATTTTTTCCCTGACAATCTTGGAGCTGTAAGTGAGGAACATGGGGAGCGTTTCCCCCAAAGATATAAAGGAGATGAAGAAAGGGTATTAGGGTCGTTGGAATGTCAACATGATGGGAGATTACTGTTGAATCCTTCTACGAGCAACTCCAGAAGCATCGTATAAAAGGAAAAGCTACACTCGAACTTTTAGCGTGAGGAGGTTGAGGAAATACAAAACTTTAGATTAATAAGTAAAAAACTGTTCATATTCAAACTTACACTACCATTGTAATAATGAAATGTTAAATTTTTCAATTATACTCTGATAAATTACGTACCTTTATTTCTTAACTATATACTTTAATATTATCATACCCAACGAAAGATAAAGATTCCGAAAAATTGGTACGTAGTAGAAAAAAACTGATTGAAAATTTGGATTCAGCACACCAAAATACATAAGAAACAGGTCGAACTTCGGAAAAAGTTTTTGAAAAATATTTATTGGTTGGCCTGTGTTATTAATAATGATATTAACATATTATTTATTCAATAGCAGATTCAATTTACATAGACGAGATTAGATTTTTAAACTATAGAGGTTTGTTTGGTACGTACACTACCGCGGTCGTGGTTCATGCTATCTGCTTCTGGGGTTCCAGCCCGGAAACCCAGAAGCAGATGGTATAGAGGTTTGTATTGGGTAGGCAACTAAGTACTTTCGGTTTTGTAGTATAAAATAAAACACTTTTTTTTAAAACAAAGAATAGTTTTTAATCAATTATATATTTTCCATTTTGCTCAATGACCTTTTGCCATCTTTCTTTCAGCTGCATGATTCCGCGCTCATAAAATTTCTGGTCCTTATCAGCAAAAAACTGAACCAGGTGCGAGCGAAGGTCATCGTCATTTGTGAAAGTTTTGCCATTCAAAGAATTCTGCAAATTTCGAAATAAATGGAATCAGATGGTGCTAGATCAGGGCTGTATGGGGGATGTCGCATCACTTCCCAGCCAAGCTCCAATAGTTTCCCACGAGTTGCTAAAAATGTGTGAGGCCTTGCATTATCTTGGTGGAAAACTACACCTTTCCGATTTGACAATTCTGGCCGTTTTTCTTTGATTGCTTCATCCAGTTTTATTAATTGTTGACAGTAAACATCAGAATTGATCGTTTGGTTCCTTGGAAGCAGCTCAAAAAACACAACACCTTTGTAATCCCGCCAAACTGACAGCATCATCTTTTTTGGATGCAATTCAGCTTTCGATGTGGTTTGAGCTGGTTTATCGTGTTTGCTCCATGATCGTTTTCGAACTATGTATACATACAGGACCCATTTTTCATCACCAGTGATGATTCTTTTTAAGAAAGGGTCGGTTTCATTTCGTCTAAGGTGCATATCGCAAAAGTTGATTCTTTGCGTTAAATGAATTTCTTTCAATTCGTGAGGTACCCAAATATCAAGTTTCTTAACTAGCCCAAGGCAGTTTAAATGTTTTTTAATTGTTGTGTGCGATACATGTAGCCTCTCCGCAACCCCTCGAACAGTTATATGACGATCCTCTTCAATTATGACTTTGATTTGGTCATCATCAACTTCAGTAGGCCGACCAGAACGTTGCTCATCTTTGAGAGAAAAATCTCCAGAACGGAATTTTTTATACCAATTCTGACACGTGCGCTCTGTTAAGCAATTAGCACCATAAACTTCACATATCCTTTTGTGAGCCGCAGCAGCTTTCTTTCCTTTACGGAAATAAAATAGTAAAATATGTCGAAAATGTTCGTTTCTGCACTCCATTTAAAATTAACCCACAACTAATAGCTTTAATAAAAATCACGCACTACTTGCTTCTGAAATTACGTCAATGTGACTAGTATCACGCGACAAACGGTAAAGTACAGCACTAACATACGTTATACAAAAAATAAAGCAACGCTCTCTATCAGTAAAAACCGAAAGTACTTAGTTGCCAACCCAATATTTTGGACAATATGAATATGAGTAAATTTGAAGATAAAAGTAAAAATTAACTAATTATTATTACTTTCCATACTAATTATAAATCACTTAATTATTTCAATTCCATAATACAATCATAATTTATATGTTTGGCAACTTCCATTGCTATGAATATTTTTCGTCTCCAATTGTAAGGGATACTGTCAAGGTTATTGTCAAAGTTTGAACGGCTGCTTCCATTACTGTGCTGAAAGAGTTTATTTGATCCAGAAATGACTTATGAAATGAATGTATGTCATTGTTAATTTTCAGCATTTTCTTCTGACATCTAGCAAAAATTAGAAATGATTTAAGACAGAGTATATAGTAAAACGCATGTATGTACATACGTTCATTAGGAATTTTGGAAAGAGAGGAGGATACTAAGTGTACCACACGATCAAATAATGAAAACTTCTTCACCCAGCTTGATTCAGTATATTAATTTTTGGTTCCGGAGCTTTTATATTTGATGAATATCGCTCTCTTGGACGGATTATTGGAAAATACATATAGTACATCGATTAAAATGAATTCGTATTTGAGGATTTGGCATTTCTACAGTTAAATTTTAATCAAGTTGTTGGAAACGAGTGTTTCATTTCAGCATCGTTCTTTCGACTTATCGAAATACACCAATCGCTGCAGACTTTCTTTGTTCTACTCCTATAGGTTATCAAAGTCTATTATAAAGAACGATTATAACTGAAATAAACTTCGTTTATCAAATTACATTATAAATGTTGGTGATGATGGAAATGCTACAGAACTTATGCTATAGAACTATATACTTAATGGCATGGCAAATTTGTGTCAACTTGTTACAGATTTCTGTCAAGAATTTTCGTGCGAGGGCTTTGAAAATATCAGAAATATCCTTGGGCAATTTATAAGGAGAATTATTGATAGTGATGGCTATTTACTTGTAAAAGAATTCTGGATTTGGATTTAGTCGAAGATTAGAATGCTAGAATAATTTAAAAATAAACCTTTTTTTACGTAACAAAGTCAAACTTAAGGAGTTTGTATTACTCGACATTCGAATCAACTGTTTTCAATGCTTTTTATAATATCTTAATTAGTGTACCAGGTGTACTGGAAAGTTTTTTCGTAAAAAAACTACATAATTTTCAAGGAAACGGAAACATTTATTTATTCAAAAGTGCTGCTCTGCAAGCGCGTGACTCATTGATGCGAAAAGGTGATAGTCGGACGGGCCAAGATCTGGACAGTACGGCGGGTGCGATATTATGTCCCACCCAAGTGCTTTCAACGCTTCCTTGGCTGGTTTTACTGTATGAGACGGCGCGTTATCGTGCTCTAAAATCACTTTACCGTGTCTTCGGGCCCATTCTGGACTTGTTTCTATCAATGCATGGTTAAAATTGATAATTTGTTGTCGGTAGCGATCAGTGTTAACGGTTTCACCGGGTTTCAACAGTTCGTAATACATCACACCACCCTGGTCCTACCAAACACAGAGCATTGTCTTACGACCAAATCGATTTGGCCTTGGAGTCGATAGGTGAGCTCCGCTAGGTGACAACCATGATTTGTCGCGCTTAGGGTTTTCGAAATAAATCAATTTTTCATCACCCGTCACTATTCGATGCAGAAATAACTTCCGATCATACCTTTGAAGCAGCTTCATAGACAATTTTTCGATTTTCCATTTGCCTGTCATTCAATTGATGTGACATCCTTTTGCCTATCTTTTGGATTTCTGTCATTGCTCGTAATCGATCGTTAATCGTTTCACGGGCCACATTTAACGCTTCTGCCAATTGTTTTTGAGTTTGGGTTGGGTCTTCATCCAATAATTCTGCAGTTTCGCATCTTCAAACTTTTTCGGTCTACTAGAACGTTCTTTGGCTTGCACATCAAAATCACCACTTTTGAATTGTAGAAACCACGCCCCACATGTTTTTATTGTTGACATATGCTTACCATAAGTTTCTACCAGCATACGATGACACGAAAATAAAATGGCATATGTGTGAAATCAAAACATTGCATACTTTAGTATAGCGACATCTGTTAGAAAAACCGGTATGGGATTTCCGGTACTACTGGTATTATTTAAACAATTGAAATTATAGCATTTTAAGTTTTAACGCTTGTTTTGTTTTACCTTTGTACATTACACACGTTGAAATATTTTTCATCCAAGACAAAATCAGGATAGGTTTTTCTCCATTTTATGCGAGCTGCCAGATAATTTTCAAATTTTCTCTTGGCCTTTTCTAAATTGCACTTGCAATACCTTACAAAATTCAGAACTAGATGATCATCTGTAACAACAAATGTAAGAATAAATAGTTATCTTGTTTTTCAAAGCAAATCAATAATTGTTTTAATGGAAGATCATTTTTTATCAAATTATTTTTAAAGTTATGATAGTAGAAGCCAACGTTATGGCAGGAAGACATTTTATCGGTTACTATGGAAACACGAAACCAGAGTAGTTTGGTCATACCGTATTATTGCATTAGGAAACGTCAGCTAAGTTCAAATTATCTGGCTGTGAAGATATGCAATGCTTTGCCTGATAGGTGTAAGGGCCTACCATGAATTAGACTCGAAAGATTAATAAAAACAGTGCTGGTGGAGAATTATTTCTATTCAGTAAATGACTTTCTGAAATATAAATTTTGACATTGCCATTTTTGTGTTTTTATGTTTTCATTGTTACTCTGGTGTTTTGTATAAATCTTGCGGGTTTTAAAGTGTTTGGTGGCGTATTTATTGTGAGCCACAAAGGTTTTTTGTGTTTTTATTTATTTATATCATGTAATGACGTGTGTATGTACATATACATCAATAAATTATTATTATTATTATTATGTTTAACCTAAAAAAGCGTGGATAAGTAATAAGGGAAAGTAGAAACTACTCTGGAAGAGTATTTTGTCATTATGAATCAGTGTATGGCTTGTATTAGTGACGTTCCTTTGTTGATTATAATATCTAAATAAGCCTTCGAAAGAAGAAGAATGATATTCATTTATATAATCACATTCGGCCTCAATTCGTTTTGCACGACCAATTAACATGTCGAATGAATTTTGCAGTTCATCTTTGGAGATGTCTTTCAAGATCGTTGTCGAGGCCATTTTAATGGCTTCGGCGTCGGCATAACGCTGTCCTTTCATCAGTAAATGTACTTCGGAGAATAAATAGGAATTACAGAGAGGCAAATCATGGTTGATAGTTGTCATTTGTAGTTAAAAAATCAGTGATAAGCGTCGAGCGATGGGATGGTGTATTATCATGTAACGAACTACCATTTTCACGATATTGAGGGCGCACACGACGAATACCCACCAAAAGACGCCTCATAACACCAAGACGATATACAGCATTGACTGTTTAACTAGTTGATACAAACTCTTTATGCACTATGCCTTTCGAATCATAAAAACAAATCAACATTATCTTCACTTTTGACTTCCCCAAACGGTTTTTTATCGGACTTTCTTCGCTTGGATGCTTCCATTCAGAGCTTTGACGCTTGCTCTCTGGATAATATTGAAAACACCACGTCTCGTCGCCAGTTACAATAGAATACCTGAAGTGTTTGTCATTTTTTGACTTTTTAATCAAGTCTGTACAATGTTGAATTCAGTTAGCTTGTGTGGTACAAACCTTGCACAAATCTTTTTCAATCCCAAATATTGTGCCAAAATGTGATGAATTGAATGTTTGGAAATGTTTAATTCCATTCTCACGTATTGCAATGAGGATTTCACCTCATTTTTGATAAATTCATGCAAAAGTTTGATGTTATTTTCCGTAAGTACAGATTTTTTTCACCAAGACGCTCGTCGTCATTTATATTCGTACGACCGTCTTTATATCGTTTATACCACTCATACATACACGTACGTGAAAAACACGCCTCACAATACACCTGTTTCATCAAATTAAACGTTTCAGTAACCGATTTACCGTGTTTAAAACAGAAGTTGATATTTGCCCTTTGTTCAAAATTCATTTTTCGAGCAATGCTAGATACACACTGTTACTTTATGGGCAATTTCTCTGCTGCTAATGATGCAAATGTCATGGTACTGACGTAACATTGGTGACAGATCTACCTTACCGACACATATTTTTTTAATAGATGGCGCCACTAAGAATTACTATTTTAAAAAAGTTCGGTTTTCTCTGCTACAGACTGTGTATTTTGATTTTTGTTGTGTACGTTTAAAATTTGGTATACTTCCAGAGTTGGTTCGAATGCATGCGAAAGTGCATTAATTTTCGTGAAGAATACTTCGAAAAACAATAAAAAAGTAATGAGTTGAATCGTGTTATCATCTAACAAAAAAATTTATCGAATGATGCCATCAATTTTGAAACAACTAATATTTTAACTGTATTTAATATTTACAGTAGTCAGCAAATTAAATAAAGCTGATTTTGACATTTCTTCAAATTTATCAGAAATAAAAAAAAAACCAGACACATATTATTTACTTTATGTGATTATCATCAACGATGATATTGCAAAAACTGCCAATTAGCATATATTTGCCATTGTGAAGCGTTTAATTGTATATTTACATGTAATTAACATCAAAATCTGACTGCGCGGTGTAGGTATCTGATTCCATAATGAAATTTATGGCATATTAAGAGACCCGAAACTATACTGCTTGGTGGCCTAAGTGGTAAGGCAACCGTCTAGCGAACGAGATATACATATGGTACGGTACAGATGAGTTCTGCTTCACGCAGAAACTTTTAATTAATGTTTATAATTGTAATCAATGACGCTATAGTAGAAAATACTCATTGCTAGACACATATTATTGATACAAAATGTTTACTTATGTTTCATAGAAGATATTACATTTATAGCACTAAGTCTATCTGACATATTGGAAGTACAAGTACACAACCGGTCATATTTATTTGCCCACCCCAATTTTATGTGTTTCCTGAAATACGAATTTTCTTTCGAAAAATCTGTATTATAATTATTCAACAATGTTATTAGTGGAAGTAATTCCATATGAATTTCTACGAAAATCTTAAATCGTTTATGATATATGGTAAAGGTGTCATAAATTGGAAAAATACCATAAATATTATTTAGGCTAATCCTTACAGTATTAACAGTTTTACCTGCATTTCCGAAGGTATTACCAATATTGTGTTATTGTACTAACTAATTACAATATTAGAATGTGTTATTCAAAAAGGAAAATAAATTTTGTGACAGTCATCGTTCATCTTTTGTTGCGAAAACAGTGAAATAGAGAGTTATTGTGAATATTTTAATGCAATGCCGAAGACGAAGAAATTATCTGTTGAAGTGTGTGCTATGATAATTGCTTATCATCGTACGGGTAAAAGTAATCGCGAAATTGCAAAAGAATTACGATTAAATCACAGAACCGTTGATTATAACGTTAAAAATTTGAAGAAAGTGGTACATTTTCCAACAAAAGAAGATCTGGACGACGCAAAGTGACGACATCTGCAGATAACCGGCATCTAATACGGATAAGTAGATGCGATAGACGAAAAAGAGCACCAGAAATTGCTGCTGAAATGAATAGAGCGCGTGCTAAACCAATTAGTGTGTCCACGGTACAGAGAAGGTTAAGGCAAGCGGGTTTATATGGAAGAATTGCTCTGCGAAAACCACTGCTACGAAAGCAAAACAAGATAAAACGACTAAATTGGGCTAAAGAACATAAGAATTGGACAATTGATCAGTGGAATAATGTGTTGTGGATAGACGAATCGAAGTTTGAACTTTTCGGTAGTAAAAGGCGAATATTCGTAAGAAGATCCGCAGTAGAAAGAGTACTGCCAGAATGTATTGCGCCTACCGTAAAACATGGAGGAGGTTCAGTAATGATTTGGGGGTGTTTTGGTGGAAGATCTGTAGGCGATCTCGTCAAAATTGAGAGAATCCTAAGAAAAGAAGGCTACAAGGATATTTTAGAAAATAACGCTGCAAGCAAATTTGAATAATTACAAATATTTATATATTTCAATATACGAGGTTTGTTCAAAAGAAAAGGTGAATTTTGAATTTTCGCGGGCTGTGTTCATTCGATTATCGAAATTTTTTTTTGTTATGTTGGTATACATGTGTCACACATGTCAGTCATATGCTGGCATTACCAGCCAATTTGGATTAGTAGTTTGTTGTTGACAACTGAAAAGCTTAGTTACGTTTGTGTGTCCTTCGATTTTTGATTTTTGAAAAAAATGGATCAAGGAATATGTATTAAATTTTGCGTTGAATTTGGAATAAAGTGCTCCAAGCACTTGAAATGTTGACTGTGGCATTCGGCGAGTTTATAAGTGGTACAAGCGCTTTACAGAAGGCCTAGAAAATGCGCTCCAAGTTCGATCAAATGTGAAGGTTTTGCTCACTATTTTTTTCGATTACAATGGCGTTGTGCATCATGAGTTCTTGCCAAAGTTATGCAACGTTCGCGTGAAGCAATACTGCTCAAACGATCGGAATTGTGGAAAAAAAATCATGGATTCTGCATCACGATAATGCACCAGATCACACGTGATTTTTTGGCCAAAAACAACACCTTAATCATGCCTCCACCACCTTATTCACCAGATTTGGCTCCCTGCGACTTTTTCCTATTCCCAAAACTGAAGAGACCAATAAAAGGAAAGCGTTTTGCCATGATTGATGAGATAAAGTCAGAATCGAAGAACGAGCTGATGGCCATACCGAAAAGCGCATTTCAGAAGTGCTTCGAGGATTGGAAGAAGCGCTGGCATAAGTGCATTATATCTGAGGGGGATTACTTTGAGGGGACAAAATGGATGTTGGTGAATAAATAAATACTTTTCAAAAAAATTCAAAATTCACCTTTTCTTTTGAATAAGACTCGTATATATATATATATATATATATATATATATATATATATATATACATTGCAGGTGGAAGAAATTAAATAATTTGAAAAAGGGTGATCCTCCGCCCGAAATCCTGTTTATAGAAATTAAACGTTTTGTTATTCGAATAAAAAAGAATAAAGAATATATACAGAACAAAACGAACAACATATTAAAAAAGAAAACAATAAGAAAAGATTAAAAGTAAAAAAAATGCTTACCTATGTTTTTCGGCAAATAGGGTTCGCAAATTAACCACTCTTTGAACAAGTATATATGCCTTTCTAATCTTTCTGGATCTTCGTTTAGGTCTTTTTCAATAACAGTCAATATTTTCGCATCAGAAACTTTTAAGAACGATTTAACATCCATCATATTGCGATTAGAAATACCTACTGGTAAAATCGTGCCAGTAAAGCAGGCCAAAACCTGTTTTTAAATCCTTATGTAGCATTTTTTAAAATTTTTATGAATTTAATTATTTTGAGTTTTAACTATTATCAATTAGAAAAAAAAGGTGACCATTCTAATTTACTCACATACGTTTGATATGCACTAATTATGTGATAATTAATGTCATAACTTTCAGAGAGACGCATGAAATTACTTTAACGAATGATTAAAAAAAACGTGTGTCGTATTATATAAGGGGAACTAGAAAAGTTTTCCAGAAATGAAAGAAATTTGAAAATTTTATTTTGCAACGCAATATCTCTTATCTTCAACGCACTTCCTCCACTTGTCCTGTAACGACTTTAATATTTATTTAATCAGAGATAAAATATTTCCAATAGAAAATAGGCATGAATCTCCGATTACAATTGGTTACTATCTGGAAAATGACGTCCTCTAAGGTGCTTTTCCAAATTTCTAAATGAAAAGGGCCCAAATCTGGATTATGTTGTGGATAAACCAGCAGAAAGAATATACGCTTGTGAAGAATACATTGGATTTAGGTTGACTTGTGAACTTGCACTTCTCCATGAAGAAGGAGGACTTCCTTGTGAAGCAAACCTGGATGTCTCTGGCCAATAATCGTAGGAAATTTTGTTAATATATTACCACAAGTAACTACTATTGTAGTAGTCTCTTTTGACATGTATTCAAATAGAAGAACTCTTACTTGGTTCGAAAAGACCAACGATTTGAGGACATCACCAAAATTGTTTTGACAATATTTCACTTTAAAATATTACAGACTCTTGTCTCCATACACTACAATCATTCATTAGTAAGTTGTTTTAGAAAAATTCTCTTTCATTGTCAAAAGTTTGATGAACTATGATGAACGTCTGAGAATAATTCATATAAGATTCAATAAAACTCTGTTTACGACGCGTTTCGAGTGTATCAATTCTCATTAGGCAAATTGCAGTCTTATTTATGAACTTATTCTCTATGGTTTATCCTGTCGTTTGCGAGATCTATTTAGCATTTGAATCATTCTCATATATGGCGTTTGGTATGTTTAGAAACGTTCTGTCCGTATATAAATACGCACCGAGACATTATGGCTGTGCGTTTGATGGGACAAACACTTCTTTGTTTTGGATAACTGCCTGTTTGAACTATAGACGAAGGTATTATTTTTTCATGAAGTGTGATTTTAAAATTTCACAAAACTCATTTTTTGGTGCTAAATAACGGGTATTTTTTAAGAGCTCGAGAACTTTAAAATGATAATACAAGACAGAAATATTGTTGGAATGAAACTCTTTTTGTCATAATCTGCTAGGTAATTTCATGGCATTTATTTTTTAAATATGATTTCCGGAATACGTTCGCCGCGGCTACGAGTTACATGGTCCATTCGATCGGTCCATTTTTTGACTACTTTTTCCAATAAATTTGGCCGTATGGCGGCTTGAATATTGACTTCCAATGCTTCAAGAGTTACTGGTTTGTCGACATAAACCAATGACTTAACATAGCCCCATAAAAAGTAATCCATGGGTGTTACAATCATTCATTAGTAAGTTGTTTTAGAAAAATTCTCTTTCATTGTCAAAAGTTTGATGAACTATGATGAACGTCTGAGAATAATTCATATAAGATTCAATAAAACTCTGTTTACGACGCGTTTCGAGTGTATCAATTCTCATTAGGCAAATTGCAGTCTTATTTATGAACTTATTCTCTATGGTTTATCCTGTCGTTTGCGAGATCTATTTAGCATTTGTATCATTCTCATATATGGCGTTTGGTATGTTTAGAAACGTTCTGTCCGTATATAAATACGCACCGAGACAATATGGCTGTGCGTTTGATGGGACAAACACTTCTTTGTTTTGGATAACTGCCTGTTTGAACTATAGACGAAGGTATTATTTTTTCATGAAGTGTGATTTTAAAATTTCACAAAACTCATTTTTTGGTGCTAAATAACGGGTATTTTTTAAGAGCTCGAGAACTTTAAATGATAATACAAGACAGAAATATTGTTGGAATGAAACTCTTTTTGTCATAATCTGCTAGGTAATTTCATGGCATTTATTTTTTAAATATGATTTCCGGAATACGTTCGCCGCGGCTACGAGTTACATGGTCCATTCGATCGGTCCATTTTTTGACTACTTTTTCCAATAAATTTGGCCGTATGGCGGCTTGAATATTGACTTCCAATGCTTCAAGAGTTACTGGTTTGTCGACATAAACCAATGACTTAACATAGCCCCATAAAAAGTAATCCATGGGTGTTACAATCATTCATTAGTAAGTTGTTTTAGAAAAATTCTCTTTCATTGTCAAAAGTTTGATGAACTATGATGAACGTCTGAGAATAATTCATATAAGATTCAATAAAACTCTGTTTACGACGCGTTTCGAGTGTATCAATTCTCATTAGGCAAATTGCAGTCTTATTTATGAACTTATTCTCTATGGTTTATCCTGTCGTTTGCGAGATCTATTTAGCATTTGAATCATTCTCATATATGGCGTTTGGTATGTTTAGAAACGTTCTGTCCGTATATAAATACGCACCGAGACAATATGGCTGTGCGTTTGATGGGACAAACACTTCTTTGTTTTGGATAACTGCCTGTTTGAACTATAGACGAAGGTATTATTTTTTCATGAAGTGTGATTTTAAAATTTCACAAAACTCATTTTTTGGTGCTAAATAACGGGTATTTTTTAAGAGCTCGAGAACTTTAAATGATAATACAAGACAGAAATATTGTTGGAATGAAACTCTTTTTGTCATAATCTGCTAGGTAATTTCATGGCATTTATTTTTTAAATATGATTTCCGGAATACGTTCGCCGCGGCTACGAGTTACATGGTCCATTCGATCGGTCCATTTTTTGACTACTTTTTCCAATAAATTTGGCCGTATGGCGGCTTGAATATTGACTTCCAATGCTTCAAGAGTTGCTGGTTTGTCGACATAAACCAATAACTTAACATAGCCCCATAAAAAGTAATCCATGGGTGTTAAATCGCACGAACGATGAACAAGGCCTCTTCTGGAAATAAAGGTGTCGCCAAATTGATTTTGCAATAAATCGATTGTTAAGCGCGTTGTATGGCAAGTTGCGCCGTCTTGTTGGAACCAAATATCGTCCGATATTTAGCTGATTAGTTTTTGGAAACAAAATTTCAGTCAGCAGCTCGTTCCTCATTTCGAAAGAAATAAGAACCGATGATGCCGCCAGCGTGTAAACCGCATCAAACAGTCAATTTTAATGGATGTAATGGTGATTCGTTAACGGCTTCAGGATTGTCTTCGCTCCAAATACGGCAATTTTGCTTATTGACGTAGCTATTTAACCAGAAATGAGCTTCATCACTAAACACAACTCTTTGATAAAAATGCTCATCGTCGACCAGTTTCAAATAAGTCCAATCAGCAAAAATGCGACCCAAACGATGGTCGTATGGCTTCAATTCTTGTACGAGCTGTATTTTATAGGCACGGAAGCCAAGATCCTTACGTAAAATTTTTCACGTGGTCGAAGGACAAAGGCCAAGTTGAGAACGACGACGAATCGACATTTCGGCGTCTTCTTCAATACTTCGCGCTACAGCAGCAATATTCTCCTCGGTACGCACATTTCTTTGTCTTGTTGATGATTTTGAATCGAGAAGAGTAAAATTAGTGCGAAAACGATCAATAATCGCACGAATTGCTTGCTCACTAGGCCGATTATGTTGACCGTAAAGTGGACGAAGTGCTCTATGAACTTGGCGAACAGATTTATTTTTTTCAAAGTAAATTTCCACGTTTTGGAAGCGTTGTTCTGGCGTTAAACGATTCATGATGACTTGCCAAACCTTACTGAACAGAAACGTCAACACAGTTTGACATTATGAGCTATCAAACCATAGTTATCGATATCGATAGTTCTCATGCAGCTTAAAAAACAAAGTAATGAACGAATTGAAATTTAACACATAATAAAAAAAATCTCTTAGATTAATATTACTAGATAGATGTTTGTTTCTAATTCCCCTCGTATATTAATAAAAATCAACGAAAAAGTTGCTGCATTTTGAACCACTTAGTATCAACCTTGGCCTTTGTTTTATAGTCAAGGTGGTCCACCTAATAGTTTATCTATATTTTTAATACGTAATTACATTAGTTAAAGATACGTATTTACTTAGGTAGCACTCTAATACTTCTAACAATCTAATTTTTGGAGATTGCAGACAAATTGATGGCATTAAGAATTGTTCACAATTTCGAAAATAAACATAAAATGTTATATGGCAACTGTTAAGAGTTAAAATGGATAAATAATTGGAAATTTGAAGAATATATGAAACAAAATAATTAAAAACTGTGTGGCGTAACAATTGCTATGTGCGACAATTAACGAAGAAAAATAAATGAAACATTTGTGTATTTATTATTAATAATTATCAATATGAATGTTCATCAGGAAAGTCAGAATGAATCAACTAAAGAAAGAATAATAAAGTTTTAAGTTTTCCTAATCATAGATATTACAAGTAAGGCTGCAGAAACGAGTGCTTTCGCAGTAGCGTACGGCTCAGTTACTATCAATATTAAAAATAATAAATGTAATTACTTACTATTTTAGTTTTTTTGTGTGTTGTTGATGTAGAGTGACGCAAAAATTCGCTGTAATATTGTGTCGTTAGTATGCCTTCCAGTGCTGACTCAGTCATACTCCTACTACGTTGGTGTATTTGGAATTGTCGACGGGTTATACTCAGCTTCTGTTCTCGTAACTGTTACTATCGAGATGATATATTATGTACCTATATATAATTGAAAGTGGTCAGAGAGAAATATACATCAATTTCTCGTACAAAAGTAAAAGCACTTATGTAACAATATAATTACGTAGTTGTATTTATGGGATTCTATAAATTAAATTGAGAAGTACTTTAAATAAACACAACACTTTGTTACTTCGTTGTTCTTACACATTTATATAAGTCCAAGTAAGCGTGCCAACATAAAATGTATAAGTAGTATCATTCGACGAAACGTCATTGTTTCCTTCGGTACCGATTCAAGAAATTTTAAAATATTCACAAGAATTTCTTCACAAAAATAAGATCGAACCAGAGAAAATAAAGGAATATGTGCGATTAACAAACCTTTGCATGTCCCATAATTGTTATCAATTTGAAGGTAAGTTCTATGAACGAAAACAGGGAATCGCAATGGGGGCAATTGTCTTTCTCCATTTATAGCGGACTTATTCATGAGAAATTTTGAAGTTGAATTAAAACATAAAGCTAAATATTTTCCAAGAATTTGGGTTAGGTATGTCGATGATATTTTCGCGATTTTCAATACACATAAATGTAAATTGGAAGATTTCGTCAAGCAATTAAATTCAAAATTTTCGACGATTAAATTTACAGTAGAAAAAGAAAACAATGACGCGTTGCCTTTTTTGGACACCCTAGTTATTAGGAATAATCTTAAAGTAGAAATTGATATTTTCCGAACAGAAATCAGTCAGTGGTAACACGAATAACGATAAACGAAGGAAGAGAAAACTATACTTCTATCTCTCGGACAGAAAAGACAACTATCCAATAAGTGGAAATACTGGAGCCTGCGGTTGATTAACTTAATCACTGAAGGTTGATATATAATATAACCTCTTTAAATATTGAAATTGATATTTTCCGAAAAGAAACCAATGTCAATAGATCTATCACGGCGGACTCGAATCATAGCATGCAACAAAAGATGGCTTCGTTCAGTTTTCTTATCAATCGTTTGCTTAATTTCCCACTAACAAAAGTAAGATACGAAAAAGAATTGAACTTTATTAAGAATATCGCGAAATACAATGATTTTGATTCGAAGATAATCAATGGTTTAATTAGGAAGGCCAACATAAGAAAAACAATCCGGGATACCACATGTCTGTTACCTCAAAGCAATCGGGAAAAGCAGTTTGTATGTCTACCTTTCCACCGTATGACGAAAAATTTAAATAGTGTTTTAAAGAGCGCGGTTTTCAAGTTACTTTTCGGTCCACTAACTCAATAAAATTCTTTTTAGGAAATGCAAAAGACAAAGTCGAAGATAACAAGAAATCGGGAATATATAGCATTAAATGTTTAGATTGTAGTAAACAATACATCGGCCAAACAAAACGATCGATAGAAACCCGGTATAAAGAACACATCGCGCATATAAAATTCAACCGGCCGGAAAAGTCGAGTGTAGCAAAATATGTGTTGGATTGTAATCATAGTGTTAACGCCGATTGCTTGCATTTGATTAAAAACGTGTATAATTATCGCGAGTTAGATACGTATGAAAGTATGCACATTTTGAAGAATAGAGACCATGTGATAAACACCGAGGGGGGGTCCGAACGAGTCGCCTCTTCCCGGTCTGCTAAATTGACAGAAAAGGGTAGAGTAATAAATCACATGTAGGTACTTATCGGTCATGTCCGTGTTCCTTTTTTAATGTCCTTCATCCTAGTTTAAGTAAAACAATTTTTAAAAATCTTGTGAAACGAATGTACAGTGTACATTTTGGTTCTCAACGGTACGGATCGCGTATGGAGTTTGTTTTCGTACGGGTGTTTTTTGTCATAGTTTATCAGGTGCGACACTTTTTAATTATCTGCTGATGATGACAACTTAGTTGTCGAAATACGTATACAGAATTCGAAAATTAATGTGGTAAGAGGTTATATATCAACTTTCAGTGAAAAGGAACGTTCTGCGTCTAATGAAGTCATATTCGCGAATTTAAAAAGGGTGTTCGCATCCCATTCGCACCCTTGGTTTTCTGTTAAACTCTTGTCTATACGCATTACAGTTTGAAAATCTGGATTCTTATTTATAACCGCATACAATTTATCGACTGTTAATGTTCTTATATTATGTGTTAGATTTCCTTACGAGGCTTTGAGGTAATATACTATATTTAGCGCTTCGTGTAATGACAGCTTGATGTTCTCTAATTTGGAAATAGTGTCTAAAAGAATTGAATAATTTTCGGAAATTTGTTCTATTTGGACATAGATTTCGGTATCTGTAACCAGCCGTTGACTTACTGAAATTGCTTGAGCATTATGCGGATTTAAATTTAAGATACAAGGTTTAATAATGTGTAAAAGTTTCTCATAATATAAAACAGCTTTATGCCACGTTTCCCATCTTGTCAATATCGGCTGTGGTGGCTGAGAAATATTCGGAAAAGCCTGTTTAAACTCACGAATGCGTTTTAATAAAAACTTTTTTGGTAGAAACTATAAACTGGTCTACTTTTGAAAAACTGTTTCTAATTAATTCAGCTACAAGATGACATGCATGGAGCAAACAGGTTACATAAAGCAATTGAGGTTAAGATTGTTTTAGTAACAATCCAGCTTTAACCATATTCGAACCCCCATCACATTACAAGTTGGGTTGCCGATGTATTGAACTTCTCAGGGATCAAATCTAGGACCTATGCTCTTTCTTCAATGTCTAAATTGGTTAATTTAATTTCTATCTTTTCTTTATGTTTTCAGTGGTAATTATAATCTTCCACATGAGAAAAATAATAAAGAACTAAAGCAACTTATGCATTTTATTTCATTTAATAAAGTATACAAATTTAAATTGATATTTTAAGATTTTAAATAGGTATTCATGTTTTAATCAATATTTAATTTTCGGAAAGATCCTTCCATTGGTAATTCCTCGAACGAATAAAGATTACTCTTGTTGGTGGGTATTGGTCCAGCCAATTGCAAAGTAGCGACTTTCTTGGAGAAATCGCTGTGAATTAAAAACTCCTTCATTTGGTCACCATACTCATCCAAATTGCCTCCTTTTCCCCCGTATTCATCAGGTAGAATATCACTAGATAGACGTTTTGATATTTCTTCGCTATTTTTGTGAGTAGTAACCTGCAAAAATCAAAGAGATGAAGTGGTTTGGAAAGAAGATAAAGAAGATTATGGTAATCTTACCCTTTGAGCCAACTTTTGGGTGAGCACCTTTAGCGCGAGGTTGACGATTGCTTCGGCAATTTTCGGCAAATTAAATACGTGTATGTATTTTAGTCTGAGGGGTGACATATTGTACATAAGGTTGAGAAATGCCAGGAAGCTTTTTATATGAATCCTTGCGATATATTCTGCCGAAATTTGCTTCAAATCGTACACAATTATGACTCCACTGCTGGTGCTTTCGAACAACAGTATTTCAACTACGAAATTCAAGTAATTACTTAATTAGTGCTTTTGTTTTGACAAAAACAATTAATTTTCATCGACATTCTATTCATAATTTTTTTTTTGATGAAACTGCGAATTTGCTAATTCTTTTCGATCTTATATGTACATGGATGGAATCTAGAGTTTGTCAAATATGTAATAGGTTTTCTCTTTCTTAGCAAGGACAGAAGTTGACTTCGTAGTCGCGATGACAACATAAAAAATACAATTGTTGTATTTTTTGTTTAACGAAGGAGGTATAGAGGAATTATTACTTGATTGAAGGCAATGTCATAACCACATCTCTATCTTTATTCATTAGCCAAGTATATACGAGTATATAAAGTCGATGCAATAATACGAGGGGATCTGAAAAGCTTCCGATCTCAACGTTAAGATAGCAGCACTCATCAATAAAAGCTAAGGAATGTAATTGTGTATCTACTGTCAGGTACTCACCAAAGTCTCAGAAATTTTGGACGCGCAGTTGTTATTCGACAGTCGTTTGAGTTTTTGCATGTTAAATCAAGAATTAGGGCATGAGAAAACAGCCCGCGCGTTGTGTGCCGCGTTTGCTGACGTTAGACGAAAAACGTGTTCGAATAAACATTTCCAACGCTCTGTTGGCGCAGTTTAAGTACAGTAAATCCGAGCTTTGGCGCCAATTAACTACTGTAGATGAAACTTGGACATACCATTATACGCCCGAAAAAAAATACAGTTAAAACAGTGGACTGCAAAGGGGCAACAGACTCCAAAAGAAGCAAAAACTGTTTTATCGGCTAGGAAAGTGATGGCGACTGTTTTTGGGGATAGATGGAATTATCTTAATCGATTATCTTCAAAAAGGAAAAACTATTACAGGAGCATACTACGCATCATTACTTGACAACCTGAAGGTAGAATTTGTGGAAAAACGGCCACGTTTGCAGAAAAAAAAATCCTGTTTCATCAAGTCAAGGCGCCGTCTCACACCATGGCGAAAATTCACGAATTACAGTTTAAACTGCTTGGCCATCCGCCTTGCTCACTAGATCTAACCCCAAGTGACTTCTTTGCGTTCCCTCATCTAAAAATTGCGCTCAGAGGACAAAGATTTTCGTCAAATGAGGAGGCAATCACCTTCATGAACAATTATTTTACACAGAAAAACGCGGAGTACTATTTGGATGCGTTATAGAGATGCGAGCATCGCCGGGAGAAGTGTGTAGAATTACAAAGAGCCTATGTAGAAAAATAAATATAAATTTTAAGAAAACGCCTTGTATCTTTGTTAGGTCGGAAAGTTTTCAGACCACCCTCGTAGTTTTAAAAGACGATTATAAAATCATGCATTTTTTTTAAGAAGATGAACTCGTATCTGTGCCAAAATTGGGCTGACATGAAGAAAAGTCTGGAATATTTTTGATAGCTTTACATTCTATAAAATATCACCAAAATCGAGGCATCGTTTTATAATATCTGAATAGTTGATTAGTTAAAGAGAATAAATTCAAATTATAAAATATTCGAAAGAGAATATGGCTAACAGAATAATAGAATACTTACCCATTGCAATTACATAGTGCAGACTTTGTTCGTAATTAAAATTATCGATTAGTGGTACGCGGTAGAACAATACTCTGTAGCCCTCGGAGGTAAGTTTTGGATGGCAAACAAAATGTCTGAAAAAATAAATTGAGCAAGACGTGTTAAGGGTTTTTATGATTCAATGTATTCGAATTAGTAACTTTAAATCTGAGAAAACATCTCATTATCAAGATACGTCAATTTCTTCTCGGCTTCCGCGCTTGACTTGGTAATATTTCGTCTGCATTTGCAAAGAGTTTCCTCAGGGCTTTTGTTGATCTTGTAGTTACTGCAGTGAAATTGAAAATCCGTCGGTTCCAAGTTGGTTTATGGGAATTGCTCCTGGCCATTGTATAGTTGTGTTTACGGAGGAGATGTTTTAGAAGAAGGGTTCACCAGTAGTAGTAGAGTTTAGAAGGTGGCCATCCTCTTGGTTAGATACAGGAATTGTGCTGCTGTAAAATAGGTTGCGGAACAAAATCTTGGCAGAATCAAATTGAATTTGGTGTCCCGTTTCAAATTTTGTTCAGAAAATACAGAGCCGGTTACGCGCACCGTGCTAGTATGACTCTCCAGCTCAATAGTACGAATGCCAACTAGACGCTTTTTTTGTCAATGTATATACATTGTCACACAAGCATGAAGTCTTGTAAATGCCAGGAATATCTGGATAGTTGCGGTATTTGACAGAGAAGAGGTCTGATAGTGCGGAATGGGAATTGAAAATCGTTTTAATGTTATGTTTCACGAAGATGCTGCTAACACGATCAGTTATATCTTGAGTATGTGGAAATGGGTATTGAAATAGGAGTGGGTTGAAAAAGTAAAAGATCTTGGTTTGATTACTCTGTCAGTTTTTCAGATATCGCCATAATAAGTCCGATCACTTGAAATTAATGAAAGATTTAGTACAACCATACTATGGGTACTCTGTTGACTGCTATGTTACGGAATGGGTTCTGAAAATGATTTTAATGCTTTGTTTCACGAAGATGATACTAATACGATTAGTTACATCTTGTGTATGAGGAAATGGGTATTGGAAATAGAAGTTGGTTGAAAAAATAAAAGATCTTGCTTTGAGATGTTTATGGTATGATGGGTATCATGTTGGGAATATTTGTTATACATTGAAACTCTAGTTAAATGGTTAAGGTTTGGGGCTAGTGAATTAGGTTCAGATATGGAGGAGCCTCTTTGGATTATGCAGCGTGCAATATTACATTTTTATGCTATACGAAGGTGAACAAGTGCATCTAAAAATATCGGTATGTATAGCTCTGCGATAAACAGAATGTTTAATTTAATTATCAGTACTCCAGTTCATCATGACGTCCAGTAAAGTAAGATACTGTATGATGCAACTTTCATAGTGAAATGAATGATAATGTGTATGGAATGCAGAGAAGTAAAGAAATTGTTCAAAGAATTTCGTTCATGTAGGCAGACAACCAGCCTATCGTCAACATGTCTAAATCAGCACTATTGTACGAATGAATGCATGAAGATACTGGTGACGTGTGAGCGTACAGAATTGTTTTAATGAAATTTCGCAGCTTCTTTATTATACTGTTAATACACCCCCGACTAAAAGCAAGATTCCCTATCCCTTGAAACATTCTGTTGTAGCAATAGTCCACAAAAGAGTGTATAGAATAAACAAGATGATTATAATTTTGTTTGCCAAAACACTGTCTTCGTCAATCTTCTTTAAATTCTTTTATTCCTCATGAAAAGAAATCCCCGGCACACATCTACCACTGGGAAAAGTACTGTCAGAGTTATTCGACAATACTAAACAGTTTTCGTCCTCTTTGTTGTCCGACTAAGGCTTTTAAGATTGTTGGATTTTTCCACAGGACCTTGACCTTTAATGCTAGCTTCATTTAAATGCGATTTCAACATTCAGTTTAATATTTTAACGTTGTTAACTTTCAATACACGATGAGGTTCTATAGCGAAACTTGCCTGTTTTGCAATGCTCTCTTTATGATTATTGTCACAGTTTTTCGGATGCCGCTTTAATAAGTCCGATCACTTGAAATTGATGGCAAATTTATTATAACTACTATCGCTATTCTGCCGACTGCCATGTTAGAGTCGATTTTGACAAATTGCATGCATTGTTCAAGTTATATTCGTCTAATATGAAACAAACTTAAGTTGAATAGTCCTAATGGCACATAATTTTCAAATACGATAATATTAAATAAGGGTGTTTCACAGGGAAGTATCCTAGGGCCTTTATTGTTCATAATTCAAATACTTATAAAGGAATTTTTTTTAGAAAACATTCGATTTTAATTTAAACTTCTTATTATTAAATTAAAGCATTGCTATTGGTAATACATCTGTAAATGCTGCTGGAGACTATATGACTCTATATGACACGAAATCGATCTAACGATTATAGAAGCTGAAATAGGTGGTAATAAATTTGTACCTGTTTGGTCAAGATGAACGTGGAGAGGTTACATGCGAGAGATTCGTAGATATTAATAAAGAGTGTGTTGGGTTGGTGATAGATGGAATACCTTGTTGAATTTACTAAGTCGTGATTTAATTCAATCTTTGTTAAAGTACCAGGAAAATAGGATTTTTTAAAAAGAGAAAGTTCTCTAAATATAGTAGTATGTCAGGTACCTGTATTAACTTGTATCAACCGGTTTTCTTATAAGATTTTAAGCATTGTGATACCTACATTGACATTACTGGATTTTTATATATTGAGATGCGTCTATTATTAAACTTTGTGTTAAGTTTTACCTTTGTACATTGCACAGATTGAAGTATTTTTCATCAAAGGGAAGATCTGGACAAATTCGTCTCCATTTTATGCGAGCTGCCAGATAGTTTTCGAATTTCGTCTTAGCCTTGTCTAAATTGCATTTCCTATATCTCACGAAGTTGAATACAAGTTGATCGTCTACAACAAACATTAAAATAGTAAAGTTTTGTTTATAAACCCGTGGTTATAATGTATTTAAGAATATATCGATTTATTTCTAAATCACAGCTCAATTTATCAACAAATAACACAAGCCAACCATGAAAAAACTTTTTTTATAAATTTGGTTCCCCTTTATGTTTTTTTGACGTGCTGAATCCGAAAATGAACTTTAAAATACCACAGGACGTAAAGTTATTTATGCATTGTAAGAAGCAAGACTCTAATTACGAAAATATAGTTCAAAATTTGTTGAAACATTTTGAGAACATGGATGTAACATGAGTGTGAAGGTGCATTTTTTACACTCACATTTAAATTTTTTCCCTGATAATCTTGGAGCTGTAAGTGAGGAACAAGAGGGGCGTTTCCACCAAGATCTAAAGGAGATGGAGAAACGGTATCAGGGTCCTTGGAATGTCAACATGATGGGAGATTAACGTCGGATCCTTCTACGAGCAACTCCAAGAGCATCATATAATAGGAAAAGCTACACCCGAACTTTTACCGTGAAGAGGTTCAGAAAATACAAAACATTAGATTAATAAGTAAAATTATGAGACTTCCTAAGACATATTAAAGATTGTTCTACTGTTAGATCCTTTATAGTTTCTTCTTTTTTATTTTTCATATTTTCTTCATTATTGTATATTTTAGCCAATTACTTTTCTTTTTGAAGGTAATTTTGATGAAGCCTGTGGTTGATTAACTCAATCCCTTAAGGTTGATACATAACCCATTTCCACATTAATTTTCGTATTCTGATGACGACAACTTAGTTGCCGAAATACGTATGCAGAATACGAAAATTAATGTGGCAAGGAGTTATATATCAACCTTCAGTGATCAAGTAAAATTCCTTGTCGAATTAAAAAAATCTCCAACAAAATGTTTGCAAATGTTAAAGGAGGTGTTTAGTAATAATGTTATGTCACGTGCGCGAGTTTTTGAATGGCATAAACTGTTTTCTGAAGATCGGGCATGGGTCGAAGATGCTGATCATTTTTTCGATAACGAGGGTGTTTTTCTTGCTTGATTGGGTGCCTGAGGGTCGAACCATTAATTGGAAATACTACAAAGAAGTCCTAATCAAGCTGAGGAAAGAGTAAGGAAGAAAAGACCGGATTTGTGGAAGAACGATTCGTAGATTCTGCACTAGGACATCACACCAGGTCATAAAGTCCTATCTGTGAAGCAGTTTTTAGCGGACACGTATATTTCTGTACTTAATCATCCTTCGTATTCACCAGATCCCCCACCATGTGACTACTACCTGTTCCCAAAAGGGAAAAATGCATTAAAGACAATATATTTTCAGTCTATTGAACATGTAAAAGCAAAAACAGCAGAGTTGTTGGAGACACTGACAACTGATGAACTACAGCATTGATTTGAACAATGGAAGACACGTACACAGCGGTGTATAGGTAAGAGAGGAGAGTATGTCGAAGGGGATAAAAGTTAAATATAGGTTCATTTGCAATAAATAACATTTCTCAAGCCAGTTTCGTTATTTATTAGCCACACCTCGTAGATGCAAACATCATAAATATAACAAAAAAAGTACAAAAGATGAATGATAAATGTGAGAAGAAATCTAAAAATCTTACCTATATTTTTCGGTAAATGGGGTTCACATCTCAACCACTCTTTAAACAAACAAACCTGTCTTTCCAATCTCTCTGGATCTTCATTTAAGTCTTCTTTAATAGCCTTCAATATGGTGCTGTCAGAAATTTTTAGATATGACCTATTCTCCATTGTAACACGAGTGTATAAACGCAAGAAAATATTCGATTATGGACTAGAAGCTACAAAAGTTATTATAATATAATTACAACCAATAACTCGACTGACGTTTAACGTTAAGTAATCTATAATATTTATAAATAACTTGAAGAGTTTTAATACTAAATATTATTGTGTGTAGACTGATATTCGGTCAAGTACATTTTAATTCAAGAATGGAAGAGACAGCGAAGCCGTGTTCGAATTCATATGTTCAAGAAACCTGTTTTCATGTAATTATAAGCGTTTCTTTTTGGTGGAATGAGGTTATTCAATTTATCGAATAATGTTTATGTCTACTTGACATTCATGTTAATGATTGAAATGCAATAACACTAGTATTAATACTCCTAGAGTCAAATATGAAGGAGGTGGAAACTATTCAACTTGTCTGATTAATAGAGTTATGTTTTTTCATGTAACCGTGTTCGTCGTGAGGATTAAATATTTTTGTATTCAGATTATCATTTGACATTCGATTATGAAATATTTGTATACTTAGAATAATCTTTGTTAGTTATATTTTAATTTTATAGATTTTTAATGTGCGCTCTATCGACTTCGTAGTTAACATCTAGATTCTAACTGAAGTCCTCCTACACTTGACAAGTACACCGCAGCTTTGATACGGTTTTTTAAGTCGTATAAATTTTTTGAAATAGATGGTATTTAAACTGCATCTTTTAGGAATCCTTACAGCAAAAAAATCGCTAGGCATGGGATCAGGATTGGGATACTATATATTAGGTTGACAACTAAGTACTTTCGGTTTTTACTGATAGAGAGCGTTGCTTTATTTTTTGTATAACGTATGTTAGTGCTGTACGTTATCGTTTGTCGCGTGATACTAGTCACATTGACGTAACTTCAAAAGCAAGTAGTGCGTGATTTTTATTAAAGCTATTAATTGTGGGTTAATTTTAAATGGAGTGCAGAAACGAACATTTTCGATATATTTTACTATTTTATTTCCGTAAAGGGAAGAAAGTTGCTGCGGCTCACAAAAAGATATGTGAAGTTTATGGCGCTAATTGCTTAACAGAGCGCACGTATCAGAATTGGTGTAAAAAATTCCGTTCTGGAGATTTTTCCCTCAAAGGTGAGCAACGTTCTGGTCGACCTACTGAAGTTGATGATGACCAAATCAAAGTCATAATTGAAGAGGATCGTCATATAATTGTTCGAGAGGTTGCGGAGAAGCTACATGTATCGCACACAACAATTGAAAAACATTTAAAATGTCTTGGGTCAGTTAAGAAGCTTGATATTTGGGTACCTCACGAATTGAAAGAAATTCATTTAACACAAAGAATCAACTTTTGCGATATGCACCTTAGACGAAATGAAACCGACCCTTTCTTAAAAAGAATCATCACTGGTGATGAAAAATGGGTCGTGTACAGTAACATAGTTCGAAAACGATCATGGAGCAAACACGATAAACCAGCTCAAACCACATCGAAAGCTGAATTGCATCCAAAAAAGATCATGCTGTCAGTTTGGTGGGATTACAAATGTGTTGTGTTTTTTGAGCTGCTTCCAAGGAACCAAACGATCAATTCTGATGTTTACTGTCAACAATTAATAAAACTGGATGAAGCAATCAAAGAAAAACGGCCAGAATTGTCAAATCGGAAAGGTGTAGTTTTCCACCAAGATAATGCAAGGCCTCACACATCTTTGGCAACTCGTGGGAAACTATTAGAGCTTGGCTGGGAAGTGATGCCACATCCCCCATACAGCCCTGATCTAGCACCATCTGATTACCATTTATTTCGAAGTTTGCAGAATTCTTTGAATGGTAAAACTCGCAAATGACGATGACCTTCACTCGCACCTGGTTCAGTTTTTTGCTGATAAGGACCAGAAATTTTATGAGCGCGGAATCATGCACAAAAATTGAAAGATGGCAAAAGGTCATTGAGCAAAATGGAAAATATATAATTGATTAAAAACTATTCTTTGTTTAAAAAAAGTGTTTTATTTTATACTACAAAACCGAAAGTACTTAGTTGCCAACCCAATATAAATTGACCAACGATTTGAAGGTACTGTCTAGAAATAGTTTTATATTAAGCCTCAAATGGTATTTGACTTTGTACTGTTTTTATTTACTGGACGAATTAATTATCTACAAATTAAGGAAAGATTCGTTGCTACTGCTTGTTTCTACACAATAAACTAGACAATAAAGTTTCAGAAAGGTGGATAACTCTCGAACAAAAGTTGTGTAGGCAACAATTTTCCTTGAGCGATTTGACATTTTTAGATCTGGATGTTGACCTTTATTTTAAGATAGTGACAGATGATGAAACTTGGGCACATCACCAGAATCCAGAAACATAATTAGAGTATATGTAACGGATAAATGAAGGTTTTCCGCCTCTAAAAACCTCCCGCACAAAATCTTCAGCTGGAAAGTGTATTTGAAAATGTTCTCCTACAAAGTACAAACTGTTCACGAATTGCTGCCTGCTGACCGTCGGACAAGATTAACTTACTGCCATACTCTGTTAAACGTGGCGTAAGAAGTTCATTTCGTAACAAAAATCATAATAAACGATGAGGCCCATTTCCACTTAAGTGGTTATGTTAACAAACAAAATTTACGTTTCCGGGAGTACAGAAAATCAACATGAAATGCATGAAGAGCCATTGCATCCCCTCAAAGTGACTGTTTAGTGTGGCACTTCCGTGAAAAAGTGATTGGTCCTTATTTTTTTGAAGACGCTGATAGCACTACCGTAACCATAAATGGTGAGCGTTACAGGCAGATGCTAAACGAGTTTTTTTTGTCCCAAGTTTCTGCATTTGGTCTCGACCATTGTTAGTTTCAACAGGATGGAGCAACCGCTCACACAGCTCGGTCAACGATGGAGATTTTGAGACACCAATTTCCAGGTCGAGTGATCTCTCGTTTTGGAGATTTGAACTGGCCTTGCTGATCGCCAGATCTAACAGCACCAAACTTCTTCCTTTGGGGCTTTTTAAAATCTCGCGTTTACCACATCAAACCACGAACCTTGCAAGTCTTGAAAGCTAACATTGAAGAAGAAATCGACAATTAAAAATACCGTAAAACGAGCGCAGTTATGCATCAACTCGGGAGGTGGCCATTTGAGAGGTATAATTTCTTCCAGTTAATGTCATCAATTTTACACTTTCAAATAAACTTTTTATGAAAACAGAGCTCTTTTTTTCATTTATAACAAAATGGCAGCCAATTCAAATTATGACATTACTTTTGCGCCACCCGCTATTAATTTTTTTAAGGAAAACGATACTTTAATTTTTTGTACTTCACGTTAAACGCTGTCTATGAAAGGGTTAAGATTATCCCTCAAGGATCAAATCTTGGAATTTAACTTCTGTCTTTTCTTTATGTTTTTAGTGATAATTGAGAAAAAATAATAAAGAAGTAAAGCGACTTATGCATTTTATTTCATTTAATAAATTATAAACACTCAAATTGATATTTTAAGATTTTAAATAATCATACATGTTTCAATCAATATTTAATTTTCGGAAAGATCCTTCCATTGGTAATTCCTCGAACGAATAAAGATTACTCTTGTTGGTGGGTATTGGTCCAGCCAATTGCAAAGTAGCGACTTTCTTGGAAAAATCGCTGTGAATGAAAAACTCCTTCATTTGGTCACCATACTCATCCAAATTGCCTCCTTTTCCGCCGTATTCGTCAGGTAGAATATCGCTAGATACACATTTTGAAATTTCTTCGATATTTTTGTGAATAGTAACCTGCAAAAATCAAGGAGATGAAGTTGTTTGGAAAGAAGATAAAGAAGATTTGCGTAATCTTACCCTTTGAGCCAACTTTTGGGTGAGCGCCTTTAGCGCGAGGTTGACCAGCGCTTCGGCTACTTTCGGCAAATTAAATACGTGTATGTATTTTAGTCTGAGGGGTGACATATTGTACGTAAGGTTGAGAAATGTCAGTAACCTTTTTATATGTATCCTAGCGACATGTTCTGCCGAAAAGGGCTTAAGATCGTATATAATTATTACTCCACTGCTGGTGCTTTCGAACAACAATATTTCAACTACAAAATTCAAATAAATACTAATTAGTGCTTTTGCTTTAATAAAAATAATTAATTTTCATCGACATTTTATTCATCATCTTATTTTTTTTTGATGAAACTCCGAATTCGCTAATTCTTTTCGATCTTACATGTACATGGAATTTAGAGTTGGTCAAATATATAATAGGTTTTCTCTTTCTTAGCAAGGACAGAAGTTCAATTCGTGGTCGTGATGACAACATGAAAAACACAAGTGTTGTATTTTTCACTTCACTTGATTGAAGGCAATGTCATAACCACATCTCTATCTCTATTCATTAGCCAAGTAAGTACGAGTATATAAAGTCGATGCAATAATATGAGGGTGGTCTGAAAAGCTTCCGATCTCAACGTGAAGATGGCAGCACTCATCAATAAAAGCTAGAGAATGTAGTTGTGTATCTATTCTCAGGTACTCACCAAAGTTTCAGCAATTTTGGACGTGCAGTTGTTATTTGCCAGTCGTTTGAGTTTTTGCGAAAATGGAAAGAATCGAGTATCGAGCTGTCATTAAATATTTGTTTTTGAAAGCAATGCGCCTACGTAAATTAGAGATGAGTTGGACTCTGTGTACGGAGACTCTGCACCACCATTTACCACAGGGAAATTTCGGGCAGAAGAATTTAAACGTGACCGTAAGAGCTAGGAAGACGATGAACGTTCGAGACGTCCAAAAACTGCAACTACTGACGATAACATCGTTAAAGTTCACCAATTGGTGCTAGACGACAGTCGAATTAAAATGAGAGAGATAGCAAAGGCTATGAACGTGTCCACAGAACGTGCTTGTCACATGTTAAATCAAGATTTAGGGCATGAGAAAGCTGTCCGCGCGTTGGGTGACGCGTTTGCTAACGTTAGACGAAAAACGTGTTCGAATGAACATTTTCAACGCTCTGTTGGCGCAGTTTAAGTGCAATAAATCCGAGCTTTGGCGCCAATTAACTACTGTAGATGAAACTTGGATACACCATTATACGCCCGAAACAAGAATACAGTCAAAACAACGGAATGCAAAGGGGGAACCGGCTCCAAAACAAGCAAAAACTGTTTTATCGGCTAGGAAATTGATGGCGACTGTTTTTAGGGATAGTCATAGAATTGTCTTCAAAAAGGAAACACTATTATAGGAGCATACTACGCATGACAACCTGAAGGCAGAAATTGTGGAAAAATGGCCACGTTTGCAGAAAAAGAAAATCCTGTTTCATCAAGACAACGCGTCGTCTCACATCATGGCGAAAATTTACGAATTACAGTTTGAACTGCTTGACCATCCGCCTTACTCACTAGATCTAACCCCAAGCGACTTCTTTTTGTTCCCTCATCTAAAAATTGCGTTCGAAGGACAGAGATTTTCGTCAACTGAGGAGGCAATCACCCTCGTGAACAATTATTTTGCAGAGAAAAACGCCGAGTATTATTTGGACGGGTTGAAGAGATGCGAGCATCGCTGGGAGAAGTGTGTAAAGTTACAAGGAGACTATGTAGAAAAATAAATATAAATTTTAAGAAAACGCCTCGTACCTCTGTTAGGTCGGAAAGTTTTCAGACCACCCTCGTAGTTTTAAAAGACGATTATAAAATCATGCATTTTTTTTTAAGAAGATGAACTCGTATCTATGCCAAAATTGGGCTGTCATGAAGAAAAGTCTGGAATATTTTTGGCAGCTTTATATTCTATAAAATATCACCAAAATCGAGGCATCGTTTTATAATATCTGAATATTTGATTAGTTAAAGAGAATAAATTCAAGTTATTAAAAGTTCGAAAGAGAATATGAACCTTTAATGGCTAACAAAATAATGAAATACTTACCCATTGTAATTATATAGTGCAGACTTTGTTCGTAATTAAAATTATCGATTAGTGGTAAACGGTAGAACAATACTCTGTAGCCCTCGGAGGTAAGTTTTGGATGGCAAACAAAATGTCTGAAAAAATAAATTGAGTAAGTCGTGTTAAAGGTTTTTATGATTGATTCAATGTATTCGTATTAGTAACTTTAAGTCTGAGAAAACATCTCATTATCAAGATACATTGATTTCTTCTCGGCTTTCGCGCTAGACTTGTTGATATTTCGTCTACTTTTGCAAAGAGTTTCCTGAGGGTTTTTGTTGATCTTGTAGTTACTGTAATGAAATTGAAAATCCATCGGTTCTGAGTTGGTTTATGTGGGAGTTGCTCCTGGTCATTGTATAGTTGTGTTTACGGAGGAGAGGTTTTAGAAGAAGGGTGCGCCAGTAGTAGTATAGTTTAGAACAGGTATGGGCAACCTTTGATATGTTGTGGGCCAAACTTTAATGTGCAAATACGTTCGCGGGCCGCGTTTAAAAGTAGTGCATTTTAAAGTAGTGTTCATAATTTTTAGCGATAGATATCAGACATGAAATAATACGACAATGTTATTATATAACAATACAATTTATTAAAATAACAAAATGAAATGAAAACAATAGGCACCACATTATAATTAAATCGTTAAATTTGGAATGTTACAAACTGCGAAAGTTAAATAGCGACACCGAAATCAATGAGACACTTGAGCTTGAATTTGGCAAACTAATCCATCGATGTTTGGATTACGAGTAATTCCGCTGATACAAAGACGTAAAGAATTTTCCAAATTATCATGTCAGCCTTGGACGATATTTTGATTTATTAACTTTCATCATTGAAAAGAACTATTCGCATTTATAAATACTGCCAAACGCACAAATCAATCTTCTTGTGAATTTTCTAATCTGCGGAAAATGGTCTTCTTTGAGGTACTTTTTGTAGAAATCCAGTCTGTCAGTGCGACAGACAGTAGGAGTAGTTGAGCTCTAAAGATGTCCCATACGATTGGCTACGAAACGTCGGCAGTTATACCAGTGACGCGGTTCCAGTCCGGAAGCCCAGGAGCAGATAATATGGACCACGACCGCGGAAGTCTACGTACCAGATTGACATCACTGGATTTTTATATTTTGAGATGCATCTACTGTTAAACTTTGTGTTAAGTTTTACCTTTGTACATTGCACAGATTGAAGTATTTTTCATCAAAGGGAAGATCTGGACAAATTCGTCTCCATTTTATGCGAGCTGCCAGATAGTTCTCGAATTTCATTTTAGCTTTGTCTAAATTGCATTTCCTATATCTCACGAAGTTGAGTACTAGTTGATCGTCTACAATAAATATCGAAATAGTAAGGTTTTGTTTACAAACACGTGGTTATTGTGTATTTAAGAATATATCGATTTATTTCTAAATCACAGCTCAATTTATCAACTAATAATACAAGCCAACCATAAAAAAAAATTTTTTTTAAATTTGGCTCCTCTTTATGTTTTTTTGACGTGCTGAATCCGAAATTGAACTTTAAAATACCACAAGACGTAAAGTTTCCTGGCGTTTTTACTTTACGTTATTTATGCATTGTAAGAAGAAATACCCTAATTATGAAAATATAGTTCAAAGCATGTTGAAAATATTTTGAGAACTTGAATGTAACATGAGTGTGAAGGTGCATTTTTTACACTCACATTTAAATTTTTTCCTTGACAATTTTGGAGCTGTAAATGAGGAACAAGAGGAGCGTTTCCACCAAGATATAAAGGAGAAACTGTATCAGGGTCGTTGGAATGTCAACATGATGGGAGATTAACGTTGGACACTTCTACGAGCAACTCCAGGTGCATGATATAAAAGGAAAAGCTACACTCGAACTTTTACCATGAGGAGGTTGAGGAAATACAAAACTTTAGATTAATAAGTAAAATTATGAAATTTCTTAAGACATATTAAAGATTGTTCTACTGTTAGATCTTTTATAGTTTCTTCTTTTATTTTATTTTCCGTATTTTTTTCATTATTGTATATTTATGCCAATTATCTTTCATTTTGAAGGTAATTTTGATGAAGCCTGTGGTTGATTAACTTGATCATTGACGGTTGGTATATAAACCCTTGCCACATTAATTTTCGTAATCCGATGACGACAACTTAGTTGTCGAAATACGTATACAGAATATGAAAATTAATGTGACAAGGGGTTACATATCAACCTTCAGAGATCAAGTAAAATTTTTTGTCGAATTAAAAAAATCTCCAACAAAATATTTTCAAATGTTAAAGGAGGTGTTTAGTAATAATGTTATGTCACGTGCGCGAGTTTTTGAATGGCACAAACGGTTTTTTGAAGATCGGGAATGGGTCGGAGATGCTGATCGTTTTTTCAATATCAAGGGTGTTTTCTTGATTGACTGGGTGCCTGAGGGTCAAACCATTAATCAGAAATACTACGAAGAAGTCCTAATCAAGCTTAGGAAATAGTAAGGAAGAAAAGACCGGATTTGTGGAAGAACGATTCATAGAATCTGCACCAGGATACTGCGCCAGCTCACAATGTCCTATCTGTGAAGCAGTTTTTAGCGGACCAGCGTATTTCGGTACTTAATCATCCTCCGTATTCGCCAGATCTCCCACTATGTGACTTCTACCTGTACCCGAAAGTGAAAAGTGCATTAAAGGGAACATATTTTCAGTCTGTTGAACATATAAAAGCAAAAACGGCTGAGTTGTTGCAGACACTGACAACTGATGAACTACAGCATTGATTTGAACAATGGAAGACACGTACACAGCGGTGTATAGGTAAGAGAGGAGAGTATGTCGATGGGGATAAAAGTTAAATATAAGTTTATTTGCAATAAATAACATTTCTTAAGCCAGTTTCGTTACTTATTAGCCACACCTCGTATGAGCAAACATCACAAATAAAACGAAAACAGTACAAAAGATGAATGAAAAATGTGAGAAGAAATCTAAAAATCTTACCCATGTTTTTCGGTAAATGGGGTTCACATCTCAACCACTCTTTAAACAAACAAACTTGTCTTTCCAATCTCCCTGAATCTTCATTTAAGTCTTCTTTAATAGCCTTCAATATGGTGCTGTCAGAAATTTTTAGATATGACCTATTCTCCATTGTAACACGAGTGTATAAACGCAAGAAAAAATTCGATTATGGTCTAGAAGCTACAAAAGTTATTATAATATAATTACAACCAATAATTCGACTAGCGCTAAGTAATCTATAATATTTATAAATAACGATAAGAGTTTTAATACTAAATAGTATTATTTGTAGACCGATATTCGGTCAAGTACATTTTAATTCGAGAATTAAAGAGACAGCGAAGCCGTGTTCGAATTCGTATATTCAAGGAACCTGTTTTTATGTAATTATAAGCGTTTCTTTTTTGTGGAATGAGGATATTCAATTTATCGAATGATGTTTCTGTCTATTTGACATTCATATTAATGATTGAAATGCAATAACACTAACAGTACTACTCCTAGAGTCAAATATGATGGAGGTGGAGACTATTGAACTTGTCTGATTAATAGAGTTATGTTTCTTCTTGAACCGTGTTTATCGTGAGGAATGAATGTCTTTGTGTTCAGATGATCGTTCGACATTCGATTATTAAATATTTTTATAATTAAAATAATCTTTGTTAATTATATATTTATTTAAAGTTTATAGATTTCTAGTGCGCGCTCTATTGACTCCGTAGATAACATCTAGACGGTAACTGAATTCAACAACAATGTGTTGTGAGTTCATTGCAGCTATGATACGGTTTTTTAAGTCGTATACATTTTTGGAAATAAATTTAAACTGCATCTTTTAGGAATCCTAGCAGCAAGAAAATCGCTAGGTGTGGGATCAAGATTGGGATGCTATATATAAATTGACCAACGATTTGAAGGTACTGTCTAGAAATAGTTTTATATTAAGCCTCAAATGGTACGTGACTTTGTACTGTTTTTATTTACTGGACGAATTAATTATCTACAAATTAAGGAAAGTTTCGTTACTACTGCTTGTTTCTACACAATAAACTAGACATTTTCAGAAAGGTGGATAACTCTCGAACAAAAGTTGTGTGGGCAACAATTTTCTCAGAAGGATTTTACTTTTTTAGATCTAGATGTTGACCTTTATTTTAAGATAGTGACAGGTGATGAAACTTGGGCACATCACCAGAATCCAGAAACATAATTAGAGTATATGTAACGGATCCATGATGGTTTTCCGCCTCTAAAAACCTCCCGCACAAAATCTTCAGCTGGAAAGTGTATTTGAAAATGTTTCCCTACAAAGTGCAAACTGTTCACGAATTGTTGCCCGCCGACCGTAGGACAAGGTTAACTTACTGCCATACTCTATTAAACTTGGCGCAAGAAGAGGTTCAGTTTGTATCAAAAATCATAATGAGCGACGAAGCCATTTTCACTTAAGTAGTTATATTAACAAACAAAATTTTCGTTTCTGGGGCACAGAGAGTCCACATGAAATGCATGAAGAGCCATTGTATCACCTCAAAGTGACTGTTTAGTGCAGCATCTGCTGTGAAAAGGTGATTGGTCCTTATTTTTCAGAAAACGTAACCGTAAATGGTGAGGATTACAGGCAGATGCTAAACGAGTTTTTTTTGTCCTAAGTTTCTGTATTGGGTCTCGATCATAGTTGGTTTCAACAGGATGGAGCAACCGCTCACACAGCTCGGTCAACGATGGAGATTTTGAGACACCAATTTCCTGGTCGAGTGATCTCCCGTTTTGGAGATTTGAGCAGGCCGTCCAGATCGCCAGATCTAACAGCACCAGACTTCTTCCTTTGGGGCTTTTCAAAATCTAGCGTTTACCACAACAAATACGAACCTTGCAAGTCTTGAAAGCTAACATTGAAGAAGAAATCGCCAATTAGGAGCCAGATATTTTGCGAGCAACAATTCAAAATGCCATAAACCGAGCGCAATTATGCATCAACTCGGGAGGTGGCCATTTTGGCGATATAATTTTTTCCAATTAATGCCATCAATTTTAGGCTTTCGAATAAACTTTTTATGAAAACAGAGCTCTTTTTTTTCGTTTATAACAAAATGGCAGCCAGTTCAAATTATGACATTACTTTTGCGCCACCCATTATTAATTTTTTTAAGGAAAACGACACTTTAATTTTTTGTCCTTCACGTTAATCGCTGTCTATGAATGGGTTAAGATTATCCCTCAAGGATCAAATCTTGGAATTAACTTCTATCTTTTCTTCATGTTTTTAGTGATAATTGAGAAAAAGAGATGAGAAAAATGATAAAGAAGTAAAACAACTTATGCATTTTATTTCATTTAATAAATTATAAAACCTTTTGATATTTTAAGATTTTAAATAATCGTACATGTTTTAATCAATATTTAATTTTCGGAAAGATCCTTCCATTGGGAATTCCTCGAACGAATAAAGATTACTCTTGTTGGTGGGTATTGGTCCAGCTAATTGTAAAGCAGCGACTTTCTTGGAAAAATCACTGTGAATTAAAAACTCCTTCATTTGATCACCATACTCATCCAAATTGCCTCCTTTTCCCCCGTATTCATCAGGTAGAATATCACAAGATAGACGTTTCGATATTTCTTCGATATTTTTGTGAATAAGAACCTGCAGAAATCAAAGCGATAAAGTGGTTTGAAAAGACTTAAGAAGATGAAGAAGATTGACGTAATCTTACTCTTTGAGCCAATTTTTGGTTGAACGTCCTTATCGCAAGATTGACGAGTGCTTCGGCAACTTTCGGCAAATTAAATACGTGTACGTATTTTATTCTGAGGGGTGATATATTGTACATGAGGTTCATAAATGTCAGGTAGCTTTTTATATGTATCCTTGCGACGTGTTCTGCCGAAAAGGGCTTAAGATCGTATACAATTATGACTCCACTGCTGGTACTCTCGAACAACATTATTTCAACTACGGAATTCAAGTACTTACTTAATTAGGGCTTTTGTTTTGACAAAAATAATTCATTTTCATCAACATTTTATTCATAATTCTACTTTTTGATTAATGAAACTCCAAGTTTTTTGGCTCTTTTACTGGTCATGTTATATCATGGAATGTTAAAAGGAATCATTCTATTATTACTAACATCCTATCGACTATATATGTTTCACGGAATTCACCGATCTTCAGGCAGATTCATGCATATCTCGCATATCTATAACTAAGTTACCATTTTTGTTCCGGACGAAAGAGGGAGGCATGATATTATTCATTATTTTTCTGTATCGAAATGATATGTTAAACGCTATGAAGGAATCGTTCATTAATAACACAAATCAACCTGACCATCCGTGTATTCGGTGAAACATATGTAGTTGATAGGGTGTTATTAATAATAGAATGATTCCTTTTAACATTCTTTAATTGGCAAAAACCGTGATGCAAGCGTCTGTCTATACGCTCTGATAACTTAGTTATCGACATGCGAGATAGACGCGTTCTCGCTTTGTCGTTCAATACACTTTTGTTCTGGACGAAAGAGGGAGGCATGATATTATTCATCAAGTTATATCATGTTTAAATTTTTTTATTCGGAAATAGTTATGAGAATTCGAACTGTGTTTGAATCGAACTGTCATTATTAACAATAACAATAACAATAATTATGTAAAAAATTAAAAATCTCTAGTATCAACTTTACGCCAAATTGTTGTTTTTCGGTTTTCCAATACTTTTATATTCTATTTCTTTAAGCGTATAATTTATAGCATAATTGATTAACGTTATTTTTTCTATAAACATCATAAGTTATATAATTCTTCAATGAAGACATTCATATCTCTGTTGTCACCAGAACTCGAGGTGTAACATAACCTAACTCCTCTTTATTACTATCGACCTGCTACCTTGAAATTGTTTATTCGCTTATTAAAACTTTTCACTCTGTATATATAGTAATAACATATTGATCTTAAATATACATGGATGGAGTCTAGGGCTGGTCAAATATATACCATAATAATCTTCTTCTTTCTTAGCAAGGACAGAAGCTTGAATTCGTAGTTATAGTGACAACATAATAAAAACAAGTATAATATTTCTTAATTAATAAAGCAGGTGTGGTGGCATTATCTTGTGATCAAAGGTAATGTCATAACCACGTCTCAATCTCTAGACTTTAGCCATGCGTATACTGTCATGTGAAAATAGCAGTTGTTTTAAATTTGTTGAAATATCAATTTATACGTTAAACAAAAGAAATTCAAATTTATTGAACCTTTTATTACATGTTACATAACTATAACAATAAATTAATAGCTTTCTTAATAGTCAAGAGAAAATAAAACTGTTTATATTCAGGGATAAACAAAATAATTGTGCATTAAAATAGCAGTTATGCCGAGATACTAACCAAATATCATTTTCACTTATTTAATTGGATTGAAAGACTTAATATTGGGTCTGGGAAAAAGTTCGTGGCGTTTTTTCAGTAAAATTCAACTGGTCCCCGCATGGCGCGTGGACGAATTCATTTAAACCGAATATGCTCCATTATTATCGACAATGTTTCGCCATTTTTCTGGTAGATCCATGATCCCATTGGTGAAAAACTTCTGTGGTTTCTGGTCGATAGTTTTCACAGGCTTCTTTTGAAACCAACTTAATTCCATTGAGAGAGTTCTGCAGAGATCGAAACAGATGATAGTCAGAGGGTGCTATATCCGGACTGTAAGGTGGGTGCATCAAAACTTCCCAACCAAACTCTCTCAATTTTTGACGGGTCATCAAAGAAGTGTGTGGTCGGGCGTTGTCATGATGGAAGACAACACCTTTCCTATTAATCAATTCGGGCCGTTTTCTTTCAATCGCCTGGCGTAATCTCTCTAGTTGTGCAAATTGAGAATCAATCGTCTGACCAGTTGGAAGTAGCTCGTTGGACGATTCCCCTCCAATACACACAGCATCACTTTTTTTGGCGTCAATGTTGGCTTAGCGAACGCTTGTGACGGCTTGATCTTTTACGCTTCCGATTATCGTACGTAATCCATTTTTCATCTCCGGTTATTAAACGTTTCAGACACGGCTCGATTTCATTCCGTTTCAGCAGCGCATCGCAGATGTTAATTCGGTCCATCATGTTTTTCACGCTCAACTCATGAGGAACCCATACGTAGCTTTTTTTTGTAACCAGCTTTGTGTAAATGGTTCAAAACAGTTTTGTGGTCAATGCCTAGCTCCATGCCAATATCGACACTGCTGATATGCTTATCTTGTTGGACTTTTTCAAGAATTTCATCAGATTTTTCAGTGATTGGAAGACCGGAGCGTGACTCATCTTTCACATTGAAATTTCCAGAACGAAAGCAGCGAACCATTTCCGCGCAACAGATTTCGATAAAGTACCTTCACCGTACACAGCACAAATTTTATCACAAGCCTGCGCAGCGTTCTTCCCCTTATCATAATAATATTGCAGAATATAGCGAAATTTCTCATTATTCTTCTCCATTTTCAAGTGCGAATAACTTTCCAACCACTGCACCGATTACAATGTTTCTACGCTCAAACTAACGTTCGGAAGGTCATCTAAAAAACGAGCCGTCGGTGGTGTCGCTGTGACTTGTTGTTCTTTAGTTATCGGCAACCAATGCCATCTATCGGGAAAAACGCCACGAACTTTTTCCCAGACCCAATATATTGTTGCTTGACCTTTATTGTTTATCACCTCTTGACACCTGTGGGGCAACGAATTCACCAGTTGCTTACATGTCTTTGCTGAAATTGATTGCCATTCGGCTTGGCATATCGCCACAGATCGTCAATATTTTGCGGCTTAGCAGCAGATACGCCCTTTTTCAACTTCACCCATATATTTTTAATAAGGTTTAAAACTGTCGATTGTGTTGGCCAACCCAAAACGCGAATGTTATTATCTCGAAACCATATTTTCGTTTTACGAGGAACACGCTTCGGATCGTTATCCTGCATATACAACAATCTTAAAGCCAATTCTTCCTCGGTATATGGTAGAAGCACAGTTTGTAATATATTCGCATAGACATTAGCATTGATTATGTCTTTTATCTTGTGTATAGGGCGTACACCATACCACCAAAACACCTCCACAGTATAATGCTTGAACATCCGAATTTTACCGTCATTTGGGTGTACTGAGGTCGAAATGCTGTCAATAGTGGTCTTCGACAATTCTTTCTCTGCATATGGTAAAAGCACAGTTTGTAATACGTTTACATATACATCAGCATTGATTATTTTTTCTATCTTGTGTAATAAATCCACTCTATACCACGAAAAACACCACCACAGCATAATGCTCGAGCACCCGAATTTAAAGTCTTTTTGATGTACTGAGGTTGAAATGCTGTCAATGGTGGTCTTCGGCAATACTTCCTCTGCATATGGTAAACTCACAGTTTGTAGATAATACGTTTACATAGACATCAGCATTGATTATGTCTTTTATCTTGGGTAAAAAGTCCACGCCATACCTCGAAAAACACCCTCACAGCATAATGTTTGAACCTCCGAATTTTACCGTCTTTTTTGGTGTACTGAGGTTGAAATGCTGTCAATGGTAGTCTTCGTATGTATTGTTGGTATGCGGAATTAAATAAAACTTTTCAGGGGATCCGCGTAAGCGTTAAGTCGAAAAGATTTAAAAAAGAACGTTGGTATGTCTTTTTATTTACGAAAGGGAGGTGACTGTCTAATCAATGCATTGCGATTAACCTCCGAAAGGAGCTAAAGAAAGTACTAAGTGCGACTTTAGAAATAAAACAGGATTAGGACTTTAAATTTAAAGAATTCTGAAGTAATGTTAATCGGAGAAGAAGAGAAAATGTGTAAGGGTTTTTAACGTAAAACTATAAAGAATACAGGATAAATTTTTATTTGTTGAAGCATGCGGTTATTTTAAATTATACGAATTGTTTCTTTGAGAATATTTTACAATGAATCAGAAGATACTTACTTGAAAAAACTGTAAAAATTATTATACGTAAGGGAAGGTAAGGGTTGTTGTATCATTCTATTATTGACACTGTCATGGGCTAAATTCAAAAAGACACTTTTTTCAATTCATCGGACCACAGTACATTACGCCTCTTTTTTCCGTCCCATTGTACGTGTTCATGAGCAAATGATAATCTACTTTGTATTTGCTTTTTATTTAATAATGGTACCTTCCTTGGCCTTCTTGCACGCAACTTTCCTTGCATCAATCTTCGTCTAATAGTAGAAGTGCTTATAATTCATACAAAGATGTAACTCACTTTTAATTGCAGTTGAAATTATGAACAGTGTCTTCTTTGCACAAGTTATAATGTTTCTGTCTTCTCTAGGGCTAGTTTTCCTTTTTCCACTACGATTTTCTTTCACTTTTCTTCAGTTCTTAGCGTTTGCAATCATTTTCACAGAACACAAGAGCGTATTTTGTACAAACTTGTAGCTGTTGCCTCTATTAAGTAGATCTAGTATAATTGCTCTTTTTTCTGACAAACGATGTTTTGCTCGGTCGTATTACAACAGAAATGATGATTAAAAAATGGTTGAATTATTCTGCAACAGAGAGAACTGTATACGTCTGCGTTTAGTGCAGCCGGCTATGGTACTGCTATTTTAATGCACAGGCAAATGATAACGCATGACTAGGAAACTCAGTAATTCCCCCTTATATTCGGTACTTTACCAGAAACTATATATTTTCAGGGATTTTAAATAATTTCAATATGGCTAGTTCAGAATTGTACATTACAAGTGTTATTTATAAGTATCAATGTAGGACTGCTATTTTCGTGCACATGATTATATAACCATGGAAAAACATGCCTCTTTTTCAAGAACATAAACTCGTATTTATGGCAAAATTGATACGAAAAAAATTTTCGAACATTTTTAATTGCTTTACTTTCCAAAGAATTTCATCAAAAGCGAGGCGTCGCTTTAAAATATCTGAATATTTGATTAGTTGAAGAGAAGAAAGTGCGGAAGAGAATAATAATCTTTAATGGCTAACAAAATAATAAAATACTTACTCATTACAATTGCATAGTGTATAATTTGTTCGTAACTAAAATTATCGATTAGTGGTAAACGGTAGAACAGTACTCTGTAGCCCTCGGAGGTAAGTTTTGGAAGGCAAACAAAATGTCTGAAAAAATAAATCGGGCAAATCGTGTTAAAGGTGTTTTGATTAATTCAATTCGTTGATATTAATAGTTTTAAAACTGAGGAAACATCTCGTTAGTTAGATACATTGATTTCTCCTCAGCTTTCGCGTTTCGTCTACTTTTGCAAAGAGTTTCGTCAGGGCTTTTGTTAATCTCGTAGTTATTCCAGTGAAACTGAAGATTCGTCGATTCTGAGTAGTTTTATCTGGAAGTTGTTCCTGGACACTGTAGAGTTGTGTTTACGTTGAAGAGGTTTTGGAAGAAGGCTTTGTCAGTCGTAGTGTAATTTAGAAGGTGATTGTCATGGTAGTTAAATACAGGAATTGTGTGACTCTAACAAAATAGGTCGCGGAACAAAATTTTGGCAGAATCAAATTGAATGTGGCGTCCCGTTTCTAATTTTTGTTCAGAAAATACAGACCCGGCTATGCTTGGCGTGCTTGTATAACGTTAGCATTCAAAAATACGAGTGCCAATCGAACATTGTCACATAAATAAAGAATCTCGTAAATACTAGAGAATTCTGGATAGTTTTCTGGATAGTCGATGTTTGACAGAGAAGCGGCCTGATGGTGTGTAATGGGATTTGGAAATGATTTTGATGCTATATTTCACGAAGATGCTACTAATAGGAACGTTACATCTTGTGTATGTAGGAGTGGATATTGGAAATAGGAGTGGGTTGAAAAACTAAAAGATCTTGGTTTGAGATGTTTATGGTGTGATGATTATCATGCTGGGAATATTCGTTATACATTAAAGTTCTGGTTACGTGGTTATGGTCTGGGGATAGTGAATTAGGTTAAAACATGGAGGAGCCTCTTTGGATTATGCATTGTATAATATTACATTTTTATGCTGTACGAAGGTGAACAAGTACGAATGTTTTATTTAATTATCAGAACGCCAGTTCATTATGACCTCTAGTAAAATAAGATCTATCATCAACATGTTTAAACCAGCACTTCGAACTTATCTTATAGGAATTAAGGATATGTTGTACGGATGAATGTATGAAAATATTAGTGACGTGCGAGCGTATTGGCTTGTTTTAATGAAATTTCGTAGCTTCTTACTTATACTATTAACACGTCTTCGATTAATGACAAAATTGCGTAACCATTGAAGCATGCTGTATGAAGATACTGGTGACGTGTGAGCGTACGGAATTGCTTCAATGAAATTTTACAACTTCTTTGTTATACTATTAATACGTTCCTGACTAAAAGCAAGATTCCCTATCCCTTGAAACGTGTTGTTGAAGCAATAGTCCACAAAAGAGTCTATAGAATAAACAAGATGATTGTAGTTTTGCTTGCAAAGAAACTGTCTTCGTTAATCTTCTTTAAACTCTTTTATTCCTCATGAAAAGAAATATCTTTAGTAACGCCAGCACACGTCTACTACTGTGAAAAATACTGACACAGATATTCGACAATATTAAACAGTTTTTGTTCTCTTTGTTGTCCGACTAAGGCTTTTAATATTGTTGGATTTTTTCACAGGACGTCGGCTTTTGATGTTGCCTTCATCTAAGCACGATTTCAACATTCAGTCTAATATTTTAATGTTATGACTTTCAATACACGATGAGGTTCTATAGCGAAACTTTATCTGTTTTGCAATGCTCTCTTTATGATTACTCTGTCAATTTTTCGGATGCTGCTATAATAAGTCCGATCACTTGAAACTGATGGCAAACTTAATACAACTACTATCGCTATTCTCTCGACTGCTATGTTGCAGTCGATTTCGACAAATTGCATGCATTGTTCAAGTTATATTTGTCTAATATGAAGCAAACTTAAGTTGAAGGGTCCTAATGGCACATAATTTACAAATACGATAATATTCAAAATGGATGTTCCACAGGGTAGTATCCTAGGGCCTTTATTGTTCATAATTCAAATACTTGTAAAGGAATTTTTTTTTCAGGAAACATACGATTTTAATTTAAACTTCTTATTATTAAATTAAGGCATTGTTATTGGCAATACATCTATAAATATTGCCGGGGGCTATATGACTCTATATGACACGAAATCGATCTAACGATTATAGAGGCTGAAATAGGTAGTAATAAATTTGTACTTGTTAGGTCAAGATGTAGGTGGAGAGGTTACGTGCGAGAGATTCGAAGATATTAATAAAGTGTGTGGTGGGCTGGTGATAGATGGAATACCTTGTTAAATTTACTAAGTCGTGATTTAATTCAATCTTTGTTAAAGTACCAGGAAAATAGGAATTTTTAAAATGATATTACTGCATGTTTATAAATGAGATGCATCTACAGTTAAACTTTGCGTTAAATTATACCTGTGTATATTGCACACGTTGAAATACTTTTCATCGAATGCAAAATCTGGAGAGATTCGTCTCCATTTTATACGAGATGCCAGATAGTTTTCGAATTTCGTCTTAGCCTTGTCTAAATTGCATTTGCTATATCTCACGAAGTTGAACACTAGCTGTTCATCTACAACAAACATTAAAATAGTAAAGTTTTGTTTATAAACAATTGGCCATGACAATAGGATTTTGAATGAAATTTATCTAAAAATATATCGATTTGTTTCTAAATCATAATCGCAGCTCAATTTAGCAACTAATAAATGTAATAAACATATGTTTGTATGTGAATATGTTTTAATATGCAATATAAAACATACTCGAACTGTAGCTTAGCTATACGTATTCAAATATAGCAAAATTACATGCACATTAGAAAACAAATTGAAGAAAATTGTACCAAAACGCTAGATGTCTTATTGATAACCACTGAAGCAGGAGAGATAACTCTTAACAAATATTCGTTAACATTATTCATTAATAAAAACAATTGGTTTAGTAGTAAATGTGATTTACAAAGAATGAATAAGTACGATTAAAATGGGTGAAAATGAACAAAGAAGAAGATTATGGAAAAATAAGTCCAGAATGAATGAAACAGCATAGAATAAAGGTCAGACTAAACAGAAACAAAAATCAAATAAAAGGTAACAGTTAGCGTAAATTAATAATAATGAAGAAAATATGAAAATAAAATAGAAGAAGAAAATATTAGAGAACTCATAGTAGAACAATTGATAATACAAAATCTTAAGAAATTGCATTAAAACCAAAACATTTGAATGTAAAAAAGAGATGTCGAAGAAATGCGGATTAGAAGTCATGAATGTAACTTACAATTAAGTTTACGTTTCGAACTTTCATTCATTTAACAAATGATAATATTTGCTACTAATAAAACATACCTACCACGTGAATATAGATGAGGGTACGTTTGTATGGTTCATCTAACCATTATCATTTCAATAGTTACATGAAGCAAACCGTTTGACATATCATTGTAAAACATTTCAGCATTTTCAGAGTGCCCTATTCTTAGTTCATAAAAGAGACCCTATCCTATGATATATACACGCAAGTGTACATGTCGCTTGATACTTATCTCTTCAACCATTTCTTGGAAAGGGTGTTTCAAATTTCGTGTTTTTTTTTAAAGAATAAATAAAATACATAAATTGTATTCACTTTCAAAAATTTTTTATTGGTAATTGAAGTATCAGTTATGACTTTATATGCGAAAAATAATATCTGTCAAACGTCCACTCTTTTGTTAAAATTTTCGATGACATTTTGACATAATTGGGGCTCTATCTCACCAATGACACGAATAATTTCATCTTTCAAAGCAGGAATTGACTGTGGATTGTTTTTATAGACCTGACTTTTTACATAACCCTAAAGTAAATAGTCTAACGATCACATGATCTTGGTGGCCAATTAACATCACTGTTTCTTGAGATTACACGTCCAGGAAACTTGATTGGTGTGCAAAGTGAGGTGTAGCGCCATTCTGTTGAAACCACATATCCTCTTGATCCATATTCATTAATTCAGGCCACAAAAATTCGGTTATCATCCGACGATATCGATCACCATTGACAGTTACAGCTTCACCAGCAACACTTTCAAAGATGTAAGGTCCAATTACACTACCTGACCATCATGCACATCAAACAGTAACTCGTTTGGGATGCATAAGCTTTTCGTGAATAATTCATGGATTTTCTTCACCTCGGAAACGGCAATTTTGTTTATTAACATAGCCACCAAGTTCAAAATATGCCTCATCGGAAAACATTATTTTTTGAGAAAAATCAGCTGGTTGTTCATTGATGAAATTGCCAAATGAACGATGTTTTAAATGATCTAATGGCTTCAGTTTCTGTGTTATTCGAACCTGATATGCCTTCAGAGCTAAATTCTTGTGTAAAATACGTCATGTTGTTGATCCACTAAGTCCAAGTTGTTGTGAACGTCGTCTAATGGACATTTCAGGATCTTCACCAACACTTTCACGAACCAAACCAATATTTTCTTGTGAACGACCACTACGACTGTATTTTTCACTTGTTTGATCTTCCACAGGATCTGTCTCTCGAAATATTTTAATAATTCGACCAAGAGTGCTTTCAGATGGACGATCATGTAAACCATAAAATTTACGTAATTTTTGAAAAACTCTTTTCACAGAACGCTGATTTTCATCAAATAATTCAACAATTTGAACGCGTTGTTGTACCGTGTACGAAGCCATTTTTATAAATGTTATACATCACACTTTTTAAATGCCCACATACCCAGACAAATTCAGTGCGCCATCTATATTTTATTTATTCTTAAAGAAAACCGCGCAATTTGAAACACCCTTTATAATCTATTACTGAAGTTCTATTATTTGCATGCATTGATGATGTTGTAAAACTGGATTACATATTTTTTCGTTTATTACTTTTATAACTTTTCCATTTATTAATTTCCAATCTATTAGAAGTTTTATTTTATTTTATTTTAATGTAATTAAATAAAATTTTAAAGAAAAAAAGTGTTGTTACCAACTGCATGAAAAACTTTGTCTGCTTTAATGTGAATCTATTTATACGATAACTATGAATGGTAAGATATTTGACGTACAAGAAACTGTGGTTCAGACTTTTTAATAAAGAGTATATTGAAATAGCGAAAGATCTTAATTTTACAACCAATGACTACATTTGATTTACGGTTACAGTTTGAAATGTAAATAAAAGTAATGTGAAATGTATGCACCTTAGACATGAACAATAAGTGGGACAAATGGCTTTAAATGTTTGGGATATGAGAAAATATAAATAAAACAAAACAAAAATACGAATGTTAACTTCATGAATACTAAATGCAAGAAGAAATTAACAGATCTTACCTATGCCTTTCGGTAAATGGGGTTCACATTTCAACCACTCCCTAAACAAACAAATCTGTCTTTCCAATCTCTCTGGATCTTCATTTAAGTCTTCTTTGATAGCTTTCAATATGTTGCTATCAGAAACTTTTAAGTATGACATAATCTCCATCGTAATACCAGTGTATAAACGCAAGAAAAAATTCGATTATGGTCTAGAAGCTACGAAAGTTATTATAATATAATTATAACCAATAATTAGACTAGCGTTAAGTAATCTTTAATATTTATAAATAACTTCAAGAGTGCTAATGCTAAATATTTATGCCATGTCTAATATTCGTTCAAGTTTATTTCAATTAGAGAATTAAAGAGGCAGCGCAGTCGTGTTCGGATTCACATATTCAAGAAACCTGTTTTCGTTAATTATGAGCGTTTCTTTGGTAGTATGAGGTTACCAAATTTATCGAACGAATTTTTTGTCTGTCTGAGATCCATATTAATGACTAATATGCAATGGCACTAGGATTACTAGTCCTTGAGACAAATACGAAAGGATGAAGACCTACTGTGGAGAATCTCTCCTTGTTTGATTAATAGAGTTATGTTTCGTCATGTAAAACGTCGTGAGGAATAATTGTTTTTGCATTCAGATGATTGTTTGTCATTCGATTGTGAAATATTTGCATAATTAAAATAATCTTTGTCAATTATACAATTGTAGCCGAATATTCTGTCGAACCTCTTGTGGAACAGCTATTAAAATGAATGGGGGTGTTTGAAAAATTTACAATTTTCCAAACAGCTCCTTTCTTTTTCTATTCTCTGGTATTGTTTTTGAAACATTTATCCAATTATTTCTTTCTAAAGTAAGAAGTAAAATAAAAATCTTCACAATCGACTTACAAGTGTAATAATTAAAATACAGGGTGATTCAAATGGATGGACATAATTTCGATAGATTATATTTTGTGAACTATGTGTATTTGACTTCACATTCGATAAAGTTTATAGATTATCAATGTGCAGTCTTTCGGATCCGTGGATATCATCTAGACACTAACTGAATTTCTCCTATACTGGACATGAATGTGTTCTGAGTTCACCCTAGCTGTGATACGGTTTTTTCGGTCATTTAAATTTTTGGAAATAGATGGCATTTAAACTGCATGTTTTAAGAATCCTTAAGGGAAAAAATCGCAAGGTGTAAGATCCGGATTGTGGTCATATATATAAATTGACCAACGAATTGAAGAGACTGTTTATGAATAGTTTTATATTAAGCCTCAAATGGTATTTGACTTTGTACTGTTTTTATTCACTGGACGAATTTTTTGTATTACAAAGCGTACTAGGAAAGTTTCGCAGTACAGCTTTATTTATTTAATTTTTTCAAAGTAATTTCCTCTACACTCAATACACCTTTCCATCCTCCGAAACCAATCTTTAAACCAGTTCTGCCAAGTTTCACTAGGGAGTAAAGAACAATCGTTGTCCCAAGCTCTCAGAAGGTCCTCATCACTGGAAAACCGCATCCCTTTTAGCTTCATTTTAACATGCGGGAACAGTGCAAAGTTACAGGGAGCAAGATCTGGACTGCAAGGAGGGTGCTCGAGAAGTTTCAATCTTGTCGTGATCAAATATTCGGTGTAGGCTTTGGTGCGGTGAACTGGAGTATTATCGTGATAGAGAGACCAGGTGTCCATTCTTGACTTTGGACGCAGGTTCTTCATAGATCCAATGACTTTAGGCAGGCATTGTTCAGTAAACCGCTTAGCTGTGACTGTCTTCTGTGTGTCCAAAATGACGCCTGCCACAATTCCACTCGATTTCAAAAATATAGCTATCATTTTCTTTTTTACAGATCGAGATTTCCTGACAACTACGGGTGTGTCCTCATCATCAAAGACCCAAACTTTGTTTTGAGTTTTGGTCGGCACATCGTAATAGTACAGTCAAGTCTCGTCACCTGTCGCGATGTTGTTCACATACCGAGATTGTCTTAAACTTCTTTAGCATCGCCAGCGCCAAGTCACACGTCGTGTCATCTGTTCTTCAGTTAGTCGATGCGGTACCAAGAGAACACAAAGTTTCTTCACGTGCAAAACATCATGCAGACTCGAACAAATTGCTGGTGCATTTAGGCCTGAAGTACCCTCTATCTATTGGTAGGTCACTCGCCTGTCCTCGCCAAGCATTTCCCTCACAGTAGTAACGTTTTCCTCCGTAACTGACGTTTGTGGCCTTCCCGGCCTCTCAGCATCCTCCACAAATTAAATTTCCCCTTTGGAATTGTCTATAACATCTGAATATCGTTGTGCGATGTGGACAAACATCACCTAGTACAAGAGTAATTTCTTCGAAACACTGATTTATGTTTAAACCACGCAAGAAAGTATAACGCAAAACTGCCCTTATCTCATTTCGTGACCACGATGCCATCACAAGCCCTTTACACTCTCGCTGCTAACGAATAAATTAGTCCATCAATATGGCGCGGCGGCTACTATGCACGTATGAACATGTCTCAACATGCAGCAACAAGCAGCTTCCTACAATTCATTGTTGCCACATATTGCAAAACCGGTCTCTCAGCATCCTCCACAGTTATATTTCCCTTTCGGAAAATTATATAAACACAGCTGTATTGCAAAACTTTCCTAGTATCCTCTGTATGGATCTATTCAAATATCTTTAATTCGGCTAGTTAAATTTCAATAAAAGCTTTTCACGTTTAAATAAATACAAATAAGTGATTCGATGAGTACATTTATATTAGAATCAGACTTACGGTTTAGCTATATACAAATATACAGAGTGTTTCGATTAAATTAAGTAAGTTTGGCTAAACGGGAAGTCTGATTTGAATATAAACATGCTTATCGAATCTCCTATTCGTATTTGCTTAATAACGGAAAACTTGATTAATCAATGGGTTCTTACATTTGCCTAACTCTGTATAATAAAAGTAATAATGCATCGAGGTTCAATTCCTGCGGCACTCCAGATGACAAAAACAAATTTAGATGATTTAAATCCGTCAAAAAAGATTTATTTTTGAATAATAAAAGAATGGAGTTGCTGAAATTTTAAAAATATTAAATTAATCTCGTAAAGAAATTGTGTACTTCAATTTAGTTTCCTAACGAATAAATATTAATAAAAACACCCACTCAAAAATAAAGAACCGGATAAACTATGCTAATTAGATTCTTGCTTCGAATTACTTTCCTTTTTAGTAGTCATTAATTAATACTACATTCTATATTTTCGTTCTTTTTTTAAATGTTGAAAATCAGGTTTAGATGCTCGTAAGAAATAAAGAGTGTTTTCAATTTTTAGATTTAATTAGCCTGTTTTAATGTTTTCGTAAATTGGATTGAAAGAATACTTACCTACTTTGACTAAATGTTTCGTATACTAATAAGATCCTGTTTACCGCGTGTATATTAACTCCAATCAAACAAACTGTGTCGTTATTCACGAACTTATTTTCTCTATAGTATCGTAACGTTTTTGATAAAGCAAAGAATGAAAGAATAGTATAGGGTCTTCCAATAAGGACTTGATAACTTTTTTTCAAAATAAAATGCAGACCATTTGAGATATTTCAAAAACTTTATTATCGGGTTGAAGTACAATCAAAACATTTATGAATGGAACTCGACTTCGTTCATATGGCCACCGCGAGCACGTTTGCGGCAGTCGATTCGTTGGACCCAATTTTCGATGGCTCGGCCACACAATTCGGCCGAAACGGCTGCTATTTCGCGTTCAATGTTGGCTCTGAGCTCTTCCAACGTTGTCGGTCTGTTGGCATAGACCAATGACTTGACGTAGCCCCAAAGAAAACGTCTAGAGGCGTTAAATCGCACGAACGAGGCGGCCAATCGACTGGTCCATTTCTTGAGATAACACGCTCATCAAAGTTACTCTTCAATAAATCGATTGTAACGTGTGTTGTGTGGCTTGTGGCACCGTCCTGCTGAAACCACATGTTGTCCAAGTCCATATCTTCCAATTCGGGCCAAAAATAATTGGTAATCATGGCGTGATAACGATTACCATTCACAGTAACGTGACGATCATTATCGTCGACGAAACAATATGGCCCTATGACGCCGCCGGCATGCAAACCGCACCAAACAGTTATTTTTTGTGGATGAAGTGGTGTTTCATGAAGCACATGTGGATTTTCACCCGACCAATAACGCATATTTTGCTTATTGACGAACCCATTGAGCCAAAAATGCGATGAAATTGATCATCTTGGCGCATCTTTTCCAGAGCTCAATCGGAGAACGTACGTCGCTTCAAATGGTCCACCGGTTTCAATTCTTGAATCAGCTTGATCTTGTATGGGTGTAAACCAAGATCCTTACGCAAAATTCGCCATAAAGTGGTCTGGGCGATGCCCAACTCTTGAGAACGCCGTGGAATTGACCGATTTGGATCATTTGCTACGGACGTTTCAACGGCAGCGATATTTTCGACACTTCGATCAACCCGTTGTCTCACTGGCATGGCAACATCACACAACGAATATGTAGACTCAAATTTTTGCACTAAACTTGTTACTGCTTGTCTACTATGGCGAGAAATACTACCGAAAATCGGAGTTAACGCTCTTAAAGTAACGGTCACCGACTCCGAATTTCTGTAGTAAATTTTTATTATTTGCAGACGTTGTTCGTTCGTGTACTTTACCATGATGAAAATGTTAAGTTTACTGAATAAATTGACAGTGACAGTTCGATGATTAGTGAAAGGGTGCGTTCACAAATTGAATTAAAAGTTGTCAAGTCCCTATTGGAAAACCTTTTACCTCCATCTATCGTCCAAATATGCAATTATCCAAAAAAATGTAGGTCATTGTCGTCACGATGCGTATACGGACTGATCAATTTTGAACTTGGCTTACGCCATTTGCTGTACATTTAGCATCCACCAAATGGTGCATGCCATGTTTCAAAGTATTCCGTGGATACACGCATTGTGACTATAATGTCGTATATTTGACGGGACGCACACCAACTTCGTTCTTTCGGAAAGTCGCATGTTTGAACGATAAAGAGAGGCATTGTTTTTTCACACAGATTTGCCTGTCTATACTTGTTCAAAACGAGAGAGACAAATTCCTGAACAATTCCAAATGATAGTTAATTCTCATTGGTTGAGGGCAAGGCAAAATCATATAGTCGTACACTATCGATTGTCGAATATTTTGACACCTTTGACTGTCTATATCGCGTTTGCGAGATTTGTTTATAGTTATCGTATTACTTGAGCTATTTTACGGTGCACATTAGATCATTTTAAAGCTTTGACTTGCAGATTAACAGACTATGTGATTAATATATGAATACAAGAACTTCATTTGTACTGAAATTATATAATTCTGTAGCCGTTGGTTTCAAGAATGAATGCAGAACCTAAAGAGTGTTTTTCTGGAGGCGGGGAACTTTAAATTGTCAATACTGTTTTCTGTGTCAGCCGATTTGACAATTCTCGGTGTTTTTGGAGTTAGTTTAGTTTGACAATTAACCATGAATAGACTCACGCCGGGGACACGTTTGTAAAGTGTCTACATTTATTTTGAAATACATGGTTCAATTCGAGAAACTCATCGTGTATTATGTGCGTTTTACGGTGGTCATAATCATCTATCAGAGCGATTAATTCGTGAAACTATGGATAGTTTTCGCTAAACGTTTGTCCTAAACGATATTACGTATTCCGTAAGACGTCGTACCTCGATTAATGGTGTGCAGCGCGGTGTTGATGATGATCCAAATGCGTCAATTCATCATCGTGCTCAACAGTTAAACTTGAGTGCATCCACTTTATGGAAAATTTTGCGTAAAAATCTGGGTTCACGTCCTTGCAAGATTCAACTTGTTTAGGAATTGAAGCCACACAATCATCGTTCGCGCCGTACATTTGGTGAATGGGCCGAAGGAAACACTGCTATTGATCCACGATTTCATTTGCATATTTTGTTCAGTGATGAAGCGCACTTTTGGTTGAATGGCTATGTCAATAAGCAAAATTGTCGCATTCTTGAGCGATAATAATCCACAAGCCATTGTCGAAACAAAAAAGTCACTGTTTGGTGCTATTTAAGGGGCCGGGCCGGTGGAACTATTGGTCCATATGTCTTCAAAAATGATGTTACTCAGTACGTTACAGTCAACGGTAAATGGTACTGGGACATGATTACTAACTTTTTCGTGCCAATATTACAAGGCATTAATATTGCAGACATGTGGTTTCAGGAGGACGGCGCCATATGCCACAGAACGCACAATACTATTAATTTACTGAAAGAAATATTCGAAGAACGATTAATTTCACGAACTGAACCTGTTAACTGGCCACTTCATTCGTGCGATTATTTTCTCTGGGGATATGTAACGTTGCATATCTACACCGATAAACCTGAAATAATTGGCCACTTGGAAGCCAACATTCACACTTGAAGAGTGTACAAAAATTAAAACGCACAATCTGCTGATGATGACAATTTAATTGTCGAAATACGTACACAGAATACGAAAATTAATGTGGAAAGGATTGATAATTGAAGGTTTTGTAAATAATTAAAAATTCATCGTTACATTCCCAACTGAATTTAATAAAGTTCTTATAACCATCGGTAGCTATTTTATAAATACAGCTAGGCATTTTGAATAAGTTTCAAATATATTCAGTATGCATTAATCTATATTTAATTTTCGAAAAGATCCATCCATTCCACAGTCCTCAAATGAATATATATTAGTCTTCTCAGTGGGTATAGGTCCTGCCAATTTCAAAGCACTCCTCTTCTTGAAGAAGCTCTCGTTGTCCATTAAAAATTCCTTCATTTGATCGCCATATTTATTCAAGTCACCTCCGCGTCCACCATATTCATTTGGTATAATGTCATCAGGAAAACATTTCGAGATTTCTACTATACTTTTGTAAACTATTATCTGTAAAATTATACAGAGGTAAATTGTTTGAAAGAAAAGAAGACAAATAGATCAAAACTTACCCTTTTAGAGAGTTTTTCCTTGATTAATTTTAAAAAGAAATTAAAAAACGCTTCTGCTACTTTAGGCAAATTAAATACGTGTGCATATTTTAGTCTGACGGGGCTAGTTTGGATTATTGTGTTCATCCATACAACGGCAGTTTTTATGTCAAATTTTGCGAGATGCTGTGCCGTGAAATTTTTTAAATCAAGCGACAAAATACTCCCACTGAAGGTGCCTTCGAAAAGTATAACGTCAACTAGAAATTTGGAAAAACAGATATGTAAGATATTATTTACTTATTTATTTACTAATGGGTGTTTTTTAAGCTGCATGAGAACTATCGATAACTATGGTTTCATAGCTGATAATGTCAAACTGTGTTGACATTTTTGTTCAGTAAGGTTTGGCAAGTCATTATGAATCGATTAACACCAGAACAACGCTTCCAAAGCGTGGAAATTTACTTTGAAACAAATAAATCTGTTCACGAAGTTCATAGAGCACTTCGTATATTTTACGGTCAACATAATCGGCCTAGTGAGCAAGCAATTCGTGCAGTTATTGATCGTTTTCGTACTAATTTTACTATTCTCGATTCAAAACCATTAACAAAACAAAGAAATGTGCGTACCGAAGAAGAATATTGCTGCTGTAGCGCGAAGTAGTGAAGAAGACGTCGAAATGTCGATTTGTCGTCGTTCTCAATTTGTTAGCCTTGTCTTTCGACTACATGGAAAATTTTGCGTAAAGATCTTACGTGCCTATAAAATACAGCTCGTGCAAGTATTGAAGCCGAACGATTATCGTTTGCGTCGCATTTTTTCTGATTGGGTTAATTTGAAACTGGCGGAAGATGAGCATTTTTATTAAAGAATTCTGTTTAGTGATGAAGCCCATTTCTGGTTAAATGGCTACGTCAGTAAGCAAAACTACCGTATTTGGAGCGAAGACAATTCTCAAGCCGTTAACGAATCACCATTACATCCATTAAAATTGACTGTTTGGTGCGGTTTACACGCTAGCGACATCATCGGTCCTTATTTCTTTCGAAATGAGGAAGGAGCTGCCGTTACGGTGAATGGCGAGCGCTATCGAGCCATGCTAACTGAATTTTTGTTTCCAAAAATTAATCACCTAAACATCGACGACATTTGGTTCCAACAAGACGGCGCAACTTACCATACAGCGCGCTTAACAATCGATTTATTGCAAAATCAATTTGGTGACAACTTTATTTCCAGAAGTGGTCCTGTTCACTGGCCCCTCGTTCGTGCGATTTAACGCCTCTGGATTACTTTTTATGGGGATATCTTAAGTCATTGGTTTATGCCGACAAACCAGCAACTCTTGAAGCATCGAAAGCCAATATTCAAGTCACCATTGACGCCATACGACCAGATTTATTGGAAAATGTAGTCATAAATTGGACTGATCGAGTGGACCATGTAACTCGAAGCCGCGGCGGACGTATGGCGAAAATCATATTTAAAAAATAAATGTCATGAAATTATCTACCAGATTATAATAAAAAAAATTTCATTCCAACAATATTTCTGTCTTGTATTATCATTTAAAGTTCTCAAGCTCTTAAAAAACAGCCTTTATATAAAAATAGAAATAATTATATTATAAATCAAATATATATATATATATATATATATATAGAGCATTCAGTAGCAGCATATTTTATTTTTTTTCTAAAAGTGAATAAACCAGGTCTGCGAAAGTCGAAATATTTGTAATTCTTAATAGTAATCCATGCATTCACAGCTCATAGCAGTTTCACACCATTTACATGGGGCTTTCACAGACTATGAGTCCACGCTCGTGGTACAACTAAAGACCTTTGTCTGATAATATTCGCTTAAATGGGAAAGGGAAGCCATGAAGATCTTTTCTGGACATCAAGCCATCGATTCTGAACACGAGACTTCCCCGGTGTGAAGTCACTGACTTACCGCTGAGATATCAGCCAACCAATAACGCCAAGCCTGCCAAGTGACGAGGCCATAGTACTATTGACATGTTTAAGGAATATTGAATTGAAATCAAGCAACACTCCCAGATCTGAGGGTGTTTTGTTTTAACTTAACATATTGAATACATCAATAAATTCTTTCAATTTAAATCTAAGCAATAAAACGAGTAACTTACTAATTGCCAGTGCATAGCTTAATTCCAGCTCAAGGTCAAATTGTTCTGCTGGTTGTAATCGGTAGAAGCACGCTACATATCCATCTGGGGTTAACTCCGGATGACAGACAATACGTCTGAAAATATGTAAAGAAAGACTGTTATAGCTAATCTTATTTATATTCAATTATACATTCTATGGTACAAGTTATTGTTATAAAAATCTACGACGCTTGATAGTACGAGCGATGATGATTTGGCGAGGAATGACACTAGACTACCAGTACCATCTTTTAGAAAAGCTCTTGCCTATTTGGTAAGTGTATTGGTTAGACTGGTGGAAGAGACCGAGGCACTTGTTAAAAGACTAGATGGAAATAAATCGCAGGAGTAATTTTGTTACGAAAGCGTTAGAAGTTTCCAAAGCCAGTTAAAACTCTGCTTTCTGCTTATTACATTGTTATTATTAAAATAGAAATTTATAAAAAAAATTGTGCGTAATTCGGTGAGGAACCGAACCTCTGTCGTTTGCTTGCCTGGCGGATGCTCTGTCAGTAAGCTCCCAAGGATTGTGAGATTTGATGCTTTAATTACGTTATAAATCCACTTTGTTTTTTCGAAAACAATTCAAACAGTCACGAGAAATTTGCATTGATACCAATTTTTGATTAAAACCGAGCAGTTGTAGACTTTTGAGGGCAGCTTCTTCATGGTCCGTCCTTCGTGTTGTGCGTCCGTCCGGGATGTTTATAGTCTTCGCTATATTAGATGTTTTATATGCCGTAGCACAACGTAGTCACTTTTTAGGTGTTAGTCTCAAACCTTTCCTCAGTGTCGGCCATGGACGTAAAGGACAGATATAGCAGTCACGTCGGATAAATTCGTGTATGTAGAGAAATTAGCAGATTGTTTTAAGCATATTTTAACTATCATTTATAAATAAAACTAAATTTTAATGTATTGGGTTGGCAATTAAGTACTTTCGGTTTTGTAGTATAAAATAAAACACTTTTTTTTTAAACAAAGAATAGTTTTTAATCAATTATATATTTTCCATTTTACTCAATGACCTTTCGCCATCTTTCTTTCAGCTGCATGAATCCGCGCTCATAAAATTTCTGGTCCTTATCAGCAAAAAAGTGAACCAGGTGCGAGTGAAGGTCATCGTCATTTGTGAAAATTTTACCATTCAAAGAATTCTGCAAACTTCGAAATAAATGGTAATCAGATGGTGCTAGATCAGGGCTGTATGGGGGATGTGGCATCACTTCCCAGCCAATCTCCAATAGTTTTCCACGAGTTGCCAGAGATGTGTGAGGCCTTGCATTATCTTGGTGGAAAACTACACCTTTCCGATTTGACAATTCTGGCCGTTTTTCTTTGATTGCTCCATCCAGTTTTATTAATTGTTGACAGTAAACATCAGAATTGATCGTTTAGTTCCTTGGAAGCAACTCAAAAAACACAACACCTTTGTAATCCCACCAAACTGACAGCATGATCTTTTTTGGATGCAATTCAGCTTTCGATGTGGTTTGAGCTGGTTTATCGTGTTTGCTCCATGATCGTTTTCGAACTATGTTACTGTACAGGACCCATTTTTCATCATCAGTGATGATTCTTTTTAAGAAAGGGTCGGTTTCATTTCGTCTAAGGTGTATATCGCAAAAGTTGATTCTTTGTGTTAAATGAATTTCTTTCAATTCGTGAGGTACCCAAATATCAAGTTTCTTAACTAGCCCAAGACATTTAAAATGTTTTTCAATTGTTGTGTGCGATACATGTAGCCTCTCCGCAACCTCTCGAACAGTTATATGACGATCCTCTTCAATTATGACTTTGATTTGGTCATCATCAACTTCAGTAGGCCGACCAGAACGTTGCTCATCTTTGAGGGAAAAATCTCCAGAACGGAATTTTTTATATCAATTCTGACACGTGCGCTCTGTTAAGCAATTAGCGCCATAAACTTCACATATCTTTTTGTGAGCCGCAGCAGCTTTCTTTCCTTTACGGAAATAAAATAATAAAATATGTCGAAAATGTTCGTTTCTGTACTTTATTTAAAATTAACCCACAACTAATAGCTTTAATAAAAATCACGCACTACTTGCTTCTGAAGTACTAGTCAATGTGACTAGTATCACGCGACAAACGGTAAAGTACAGCACTAATTATACAAAAAATAAAGCAACGCTCTCTATCAGTAAAAACCGAAAGTACTTAGTTGCCAACCCATTAAGTTGAGAACAATTGTCAAGTATTTGCGAAAATTTGTCACTCAATTACGGTTTTCATATTTACTGAACAACAAAAAAATATTTGATTTTATTTAAGGTATGGCAGACAATGAAAGTAGTCAAATGACAGATAAAAATATGTCAGGAGAATCAATCTGAGACATGGTTTTTTAATGGCTAATTCTGAAGAAAAATTTTGTAACTCATATCTAATTATACCATATTTTGATTGAATAATATTTCTTTAAGCGATGGTGACTGTAGATTTCCTTACGATATAAAACTTCTAGTGGGGAATCTACAGTCAGCGCTAGGAGTATAGGAGGTGATGGGGCAAACAAATATTATTTCATTTCTGGTATATTGACAGGCTGTTTAAGCACGTTTGAACTTACGAACCCATTTCTAAATAGTGTAAAATGAATGACCAAAGTTCTTCATACCTTTCTTCATTTTACTATGAATATTTATTTCTGGTAAGCCTTTCATGAGGAAATATTTAATTATAACCCGCTCTTAGACAATCGTTGCAACGAAATTAATAAACGGTGCGATTTGAATTTCGACAATGTTGAGAAAAGTTGTCGGCGCACCAAAGAAACAGTCTAAAATTGCGTTATTTATTTATTATTCCACGGACTTTTTAGACTCTTTGTTAGCAATATATAACCTCATAAGTGTTTTCTGAAAGATTCTGCTGAGAGTCCCTTTTCCAACCAAATTCCTCGTACTTATATACATATAAAGGGTGTTTCAAATTTCGCGATGCTTTTAAAGAATATATAAAAGACATAATTTGCATTCACTTTCAAAAACTTTTTACATTTTTACATTTTACATAATTGAGGCTCTATCTCACCAATGACATGAATAATTTCACCTTTTTCTTTTCACATAACCCCAAAGAAAATAGTCTAACGGTGTCAAATCACATGATCTTGGTGGCCAATTAACATCACCGTTTCTTGAGATTACACGTCCAGGAAATTTTTCTCTCAATAAATCAATTGATTCGTGTGCAAAGAGAGGTGTAACGCCATCCTGTTGAAACCACATATCCTCTAGATCAATATTCATTAATTCGGACCACAAAAATTCGGTTATCATCCGACGATATCGATCACCATTGACAGTTACACCTTCACCAGCAGCATTTTCAAAGAAGTAAGTTCCAATTACACCACCAGCAGTAACTCGTTTAGGATGCATAGGCTTCTCATGAATAATTCGTGGATTTTCCTCACCCCAGATATGGCAATTTTGTTTATTAACATAGCCACCAAGTTCAAAATGTGTCTAATCGGAATACATTATTTTTTGAGAAAAATCAACTGGTTGTTCATTGATGATATTGACAAATGAACGACGTTTTAAATGATCTAATGGCTTCAGTTCCTATGTTATTTCAACCTCATATGCCTTCAGAGCTAAATCCTTATGTAAAATACACCACGTTGTTGAGTCCAAGTTGTTGTGAACGTCGTCTAATGGACATTTCAGGATCTTCAGCAACACTTTCACGAACCAAACCAATATTTTCTTGTGAACGACTAGTACGACTGTATTGTTCACTTTTTTGATCTTCCACGGAACCGGTCTCTTGAAATCTTTTAATAATTCGACCAATAGTGCTTTCAGATGGACGATTATGTAAACCATAAAATTCACGTAATTTTCTAAAAACTCTTTTCACAGAACGCTGATTTTTATAAAATAATTCAACAATTTGAACGCGTTGTTGTACCGTGTAGGAAACCATTTTTATAAATGTCATACATCGCACTTTTTAAATGCCCACATACTCAGACAAGTTCAGTGCGCCATCTATATTTTATTTAGTCTTAAAAAAACCGCGCAATTTGAAACACCCTTCATTTATGTAATTGCAATTGTGACAAAGACAAGTGTATAACCACTAATATGATATTAAATTAATATGAAATAGAAATTCTAAGAACACTTATGAGTTGATAATCGTTTTATAATAATAATAATAATAAGAATACTTAAGCATAAAAACAAGTTTCTAATTGCATTACACGTGTTGTTAAAATATTAAGAAACTTGTAAATAATTACGTAATTTTCTATTTTAAATTCATTTTACGTATTTAGTAATACTTGCTTATAAAAATTTGTCACACTGGTAAAATATATCAAGTGTCCTTGTGTTCATTTCGCGTAATTAGAACTCTGATGCACGATAAGGAATACATTCCTAAAAAACAGCATTTATTAATTTGATTTTATACCGGTTCTACCTACATGCATAATTAATAAATTTGCGTCATTTGATATGAAAATAAATACTTGTTTATAATCATTTACTTTTATTTTCTGCCTCTATATATGATGATTGATTGATATTTGTGAAAATATTTAGAAACACATGTCCTTAGATTTAAAAGAAAGAAAATATCAATTCATTACGTAAAAGTATATATTACGTGGGATGCCTTTTAATTGAATTTGATGGAGCCTGTGGTTGATTGACTTGATCAATAAGGTTGATATATAACCCCTTTCCACATTAACTTTTGTAAATTCTGTATACGCATTTCGACAACCAAGTTGTCATCATCAGCAGACAATTTCAAAGTGTCGCACCTGGTAAAACACGGCGAAAAACAACTGTACGAAAATCAAACTCCGTACGCTATCCACACCGCTCAAAACCAAGATGTACACTGTGTGTTTGTTTCACAAGATTTTTAAAAATTATTTTTACTTAAACTAACATGCACTACATTGAAAAACGGGGGTTACGGTCAAGACAAGTTCTTGCCTGTGATTTATTATATTGTTCCTCCTCTGACATTGAGCAGAGAGAAAAGGGTCGATTGTAAGGGCCCGGCCTCATTATTGTTCACCACATGGTTTAAATTCTTTAAGATGTGCATGCTTTCATACGTGTCTAGTTCTCGATAATTATACACGTTTTTTATCAAATGTAAACAATCCATATTAACACTGTGGTTATTTTCTAATACATGTCTCGCTATACCCGATTTTTCCGCTCGGTTGAATTTTATGTGCGAAAGGTGTTCTTTATACCTGGTTTCGATCGATCTTTTAGTTTGGCCGATGTATTGTCTATTGCACTCTAAACATTCAATTCGGTAGATTCCCGATTTTTTATTTTCTTCGATTTTGTCTTTTGCATTTCCTAAAAGCGTTTTAAGAGAATTATTGGGGCGGAAACCGACTTGAAGCCCGCGCTCTTTAAAAATACTATTTAGATTTTTTGTCATACGATGATAAGGTAAACAAACAAACTGCTTTTCCCGATTGCTCTGTGGTGATATACATGTGGTGTCACGGATTGTTTTTCTTATGTTGGCGTTTCTAATTAATCCATTGATTATTTCCGAACCGTTGTATATCGCGATATTCTTAATGACGTTCAATTCTCTTTCATATCTTACATTTGTTAGTGGGAAATTGATCAAACGATCAAAACCGCTCAAAACCAAGATGTACACTATCTTGGTTTTGAGCGGTGTGGATCGCGTACGGAGTTTGATTTTCGTACAGTTGTTTTTCGCCGTGTTTTACCAGGTGCGACACTTTGAAATTATCTGCTGATGATGACAACTTGGTTGTCGAAATGCGTATACAGAATTTACAAGAGTTAATGTGGAAAGGGGTTATATATCAACCTTATTGATCATGCCTTTTAAGTTTTGCATAGTGGGACATAGAAGGCGCCACTAATCAAATGTCAGTACTAAAAATTAACCTCCATCTTTAGTTAACTTAAAACCAAAGTTTAAGTGCGATACGTTAGTGTTGTAGCTACAAACGAACTCTCAAAGTTGAAAAGTTAGTTGAAAAATGGAACTAAACCGTGAACATTTTCGCGGAATAATATAATTTTCAAAGACAATTATCTCAACAAGAATGCCACTTCGGTTGGATTCTGTTTATGACAATGAAGCACCACATCATCCAACAATTTCTCGTCGGTATGGAGAATTCAAACGCAGGTTCACCAAAAACGACAGTCACTCAGGAAAACGTCGATGCTGTGCGCAAATTCATCGACGAAGATCGACATGTGACATATCGTCAGATTGAAGCATTACTGGGAATTTTAAGGACGTCAGTTCAAAAATTTTTGCACGAAGAATTGTATGTTAAAAAGTTAGTTTTGCGTTGGATACCACATCTGTTGGTCGAAAAACAGAAAGCAACTAGGGTGAATTGGTGTCAAAAGCTCTATATCTCTTCAACGTCGGAAACTCTAAAAACGTGTACAACATTGTAAGTGTTGATGAATCTTGGATTTATTCATACGAGCCAAGAAATAAACTCCAATGGTCTGTTTTAGTGTTCCAAAGTGAAGAAACGCCGATAAAAATCATCCGTTCTCGAAGTGTTTCCAAAAAGATGGTAGCGACATTTGTCTCGAAGAAGTCGTATAATAACAATTCCTCTACAAGATCAAAAAACTTGTTACTGCCGACTATTATACAGACATTTGTTTACCACAAGTCATCGCTAAGCTTCGAAAAAGCAATCCAGAACGACGAATTATCCTTCACCAAGACAATTCAAGTTCGCGCACAGCACGCAAGACAATTGAATTTTTAACACAACAAAATGTCGAATTGTTGGGTTATCCTCAATACAGTCTGAACTTAAGTCCCAAAACATTTCTTTACCTTTCCGAAAATCAAGAACGGACTGCGTGGTCAAAGGTTCCAGTCATCGGAAGGGAAAAATAAACAGTTTTGAATGAAGTCATAGTGAACTATGGGTGCCATTTAAAAAAATTAAAGTTTGGGACATAACCTAAAAAAAAAGGTAAGCTCGATAAAAAATCTGTTCTGTTTTTCCACTTCTAGATTTCATTTCAAAAGTGAAGAAGTAAAATTGGATTCATGTTTCTTTCATAGATAACCAAGTATGTTTAGCAGGTGCAGTGGCGTTCCGGGGAACAATAATTTGTGTCATATAAAATTGAACATTTTGTCGCTACTTACCTGTGAACATCGATCATTTGGAAGTATTTTTCATCGATTACCGGTTCAGGATGAGATACTTTCCAGTTTATGCGAGACGCTAGATGGCACTCGAATTTTTTCTTGGCTTTGTCCAAGTTACATTTGCATAGTCTTACGAAATTGTTTATGAAATGATCGTCTGAAATAAATGCACATATAAATAAACAAAATAATTATTTATCTAAGGGTAACAAGATAAAGATGATAATGATAATAATTTAATCACTTAACCCCTTTCCATATTAATTTTCGTATTTTGTATACGTTTTTCGACAGATAATTAGAGACTGTCGCACCTGAAAAAGTACGGCAAAAACCCGCACGAAAAGAATTTCGTACACGATCTGTACCGTCGAAAGCCAAAACGCACACTGTGTGCGTTCCACGGTGTCGAAATACGTATACAGAACACGAAAATTAGTATGTTAAGGGGTTATATATCAATATATATGATTTATCAACCACAGGCTCCATCAAAATTACCTTCAACAATGATAATAATGATGATACTTTCGGAAACAGGTAATTCAAAGCTAAAACTAAGTTGAAAATTAATTCTTACTATCACGTTAAATGGAACATATATAATAATAATATATAAATACAATATATAGATGTTTCCTAAACTAATTTTATCGGCAGTCAAACCGATCAAATTTGTTTAGAAAAAAAATGGAAGACTTAAATAAAAGATATGCGCTCCATTAGTGTTTTCCACTCAGAAAATAGTAGAAAAATAAGTGTAATACTTATTGCAAAATTGAATTATTGTTATTAACAGAAAAAAACAACTTTTGTTGGTTTTGGCTCATCTTCGAATACCCACAGTGTCGCTTGCTGTTTACTATCGGGCTCATATGTATAGATCGAAGATTCATCACCTGTGACGACTTTGTAAATGGCACTGCCATTGTATTTTTTGGAATTCTATGAATATTAAAGATATGTTTCATCTTCACTCAACTACTGTGTTCCCCTTTTCTTTTGTCTTATTTTAATATAATTAAATACTCTTCAAATGTTTAAAATAAGAAAAAACAAGAAATCCTTACCAATATCTTTCGGTAGATGTGGCTCGCAATTTAGCCATTCTTTAAATAGAAACACTTGTCTTTTTAATCTCTCGGGATCTTCATTTAGGTCCTTTTCAATAGCTCTAAGTATGTTTACATCGTCCACTCTTAAGTATAATTTAACATCCATGTTAGTCGCGTTTTGAACGAATGATAAGTTATGCGTCAGATTATTGTTGGTTTTAATGTAATGCTTGTTACTGCCAATTAATGTAATTGTTTTACCTTGTAGGATAGTATAGAATTTGTTATAAATATGCGCAAATAAATCTTGTTTGCAGAAAATATACATAATGATTTCATGCAAGCTGTGTGTATAATTTTCATATAATTGTATTGTAGCAGGATTTCATATATTAGATATATTTTACTGTCTCAAACTATTAACCTTTTGTGGATCAAATATTGAAATACGTACAAAATGTTAATTAGTATTACTCTACCAGGTAAGTGAACAAATATAAGGTGATGAGTGTGCGGTTTGACTTTCGACGGTACAGATCGTGTACGGAATTTTTTTCGTGCGGGTTTTTGCCGTAGTTTTCCGGGTACGACACTGTTTAATTATCTACTGGTGTATTTCGACAACTTAGTTGACGATATTCAGGTGGTATAGAGAATTTCAAAGGGGAAATTTAACTGTGGAGGATTAAAATTTACTCTTTAAGGGATTGCGAAGGGATAGTTTTTCGAAGAGGAATGGGAGATACAAAGGGTACTAGGAAAGTTTTGCAATATGACGCAACAATGAATCGTAGGAAGCTGCTTGTAGCCGCCGCGCCATGTCGATGGGCTCAGTTATTCATTAGCAGTGAGAGTGTAAAGTGCTTGCGATGGCATCGTGGTCACGAAATGAGATAAGGGCAGTTTTGCGTTATAATTTCGTGCGTGGTTTAAACATAGACCAGTGCTTCGAAGAAATGACTCTTGCACTAGGTGATGTTTGTCCACATCGCACAACGATATTCAGGTGGTATAGAGAATTCCAAAGGGGAAATTTAACTGCGGATGATGCTGAGAGGCAGGGAAGGCCACGAACGTCAGTTACGGAGGCAAACGTTACTACTGTGAAGAGAATGCTTGGCGAGGACAGGCGAGTGACCTACCAACAGATAGAAGGTACTTCAGGCCTAAATGCACCAGCAAGTCGTTTGATTCTGCATGATCATTTGCATGTGAAGAAACTTTGCTCTCTCTGGGTGCCGTATCTGACTGATTGAAGAGCAGATAACACGACTTGTGACTTGGTGCCAGGAGATGCTAAAAACGTTTAATAAGGGGCAATCTCGACATGTGAACATCATCGTGACAGGTGACGAGACTTGGCTGTACTATTACGATGTGCCGACCAAAGCTCAAAACAAAGTTTGGGTCTTTGATGATGAGGACACACCCGTAGTTGTCAGAAAATCCCGATCTGTAAAGAGGAAAATGATGGCTGTATTTTTCAAATCGAGTGGAATTGTGGAACGCGTCGTATTGGACACACAGAAGATAGTCACGGCTAAGTGGCATATTGAGCTGCCTAAAGTAATTGGATCTATGAAGAACCTGCGGCCAAAGTCAAGAATGGAGACCTGGTTCTTCCACCACGATAATGCTCCAGCTCACCGCGCCAAAGCCTGCACTGAATATTTGACCACGACAGGATTGTGCAGCCTCTCTAGAGTCCAGATCTTGCTCCCTGCGACTTTGTACTGTTCCCGTATGTGAAAATGAGGCTGAAAGGAAGGCGATTTTCCAGTGATGAGGACCTTCTGCGAGTGTGCTTTACTCCCTAGTGAAACTTGGCAGAACTGATTTAAAGATTGGTTTCGGAGGATGGGGAGGCGTACTGAGTTTAGAGGAAATTACTTTGAAAAAATTAAATAAACAAACCTGTATTGCAAAACTTTCCTAGTACCCTTCGTATACCAACCTAAAGGCGGTCACCCCATGTGATATATTAAAAAAAAATTTTTTGCGTAAATCGATTACTAAACATGTGTAGAATATGATGGTGGAGTGATTTTCCAACGTTCGGAGTCGTTGCAAAGTTACAGCAGGTAGAAGACCAGGTGTTCGGAATGTTTAGACGAGCGCTCGGTGGGGTGGGGCACCAGGCCTTTTGTGACACTCAATTTCCGAGAACTTTTAATGCACATGTACGCTAATGTAAAAATGTATACAGAGAGATTTAGGTCACTTCTTTTCCCAAATTTACTTTCAAATGCAACGATCAGTTTAGTTTTGCCTTGGCACCGAAGAGCGTAAGAGCTACTACGAATCGATTCGAAATCAGATAGTTTATAAGTTGTTAGTTTTTGCAATGAGTGATGAAAAAGGAAGCAAGTACGGTGATATTCATTCTGGTCGGTCTAAGAAACGAAAGTTTTGTGGAAATCGTCATGCAGTGCAAAGTGATATGGAATTTATTTCTGCTTCAGCTAAGAAACTTAAAGACAGTGTGAAAAAATTGCAACATTTTTGCATTATCTTCACCGAAGAATTTCAAGAAGTAATGAAAACATTGGCCAAATTGAGATGTTTAACTGGCCACGAAGCGCGAAGCACGAAGTTACCGTATCGCTCGCTCTGAACGGCGTGTGAGCGATGTCGTGAAATAAGCCGGAATCGGAGCAAGAGCAGAATAAGCATCATTAAGGAACTTCCAACAGGAAGAAGAAGGAATTCTCTATGGACCAGGCATAGCAGATTAATGGCGAGTAAAGATTTCATAGTTCAAATCGAATTTAAACTTTTAAACTCGTTTTTCTTAAAATTGCGTTTTTCTAACTGGTCTCCTTGATATCTAAAAAACGGTTTTATGTATTACTTTGAAATTTTAATGATAGATTTGGTACATGTATCGTCAATATTTTCGAATGATTCTAGTTCATGCGTTAGCTACAACTTCACCGATTAAAATACCGTTTGATTTTTTGATTTCAGATAAGCCAATCAGTCGAAATAATGATGACCGTCGACAAACTTTGTTTCGAGATGGGTGTCTTTGGAGTAGTGCGACAGACATTGTGATGAAGATTTTGGTCTGAAAATATTCTGACTTACTGTTGAAAGCTGTCTTTTATAATGGGTTTTCTTCTGATTATATTTTTCTCACCTCTGGAGTGCCGCAAGGGTCCAACCTTGGACCTTTTCTTTTCAATATTTATATTAATGATTTACTTGAGGGTCTTGGGTGTGAGTGTCTGGGATATGCAGATGACTTAAAAATTTATAGCACTATTGATACAAAAGCAGACTGTCTTTCATTACAATCAAACCTTACCAAAATTAGTGAATGGTGTCGATTGAATGGTGTTCACTTAAACATTAATAAGTGTGCAATTGTCTCACAAAACCCAACAGCTGGCAATAACAACTAGAGGAGTGGCGGGCGAGCCTGAAGTGAATATCAAGTTTCTGGGCCTGCTGATTGCGAACAACCTGACTTGGGAGTGCCACATTAATAACTTGTGTCGCAATTTGGCATCAGCAATATACTCAATACGAAGAGTGAGACTGGTGGCTACACCCGAGGCGGCTAGGACTGTGTACTGTGCAAATTTTCAGGGCAGGGTTTTGTATGGCCTATTGATGTGGGGAGCGTCTGGCGCGGCTGAGGCGGTTTTCAGGATGCAAAAGAGTGCAGTCAGAGCCCTTAGTGGTGTATCCAGTACTACGAGTTGTGTAAACTTATTCAGAAAACACAAAATACTGACCCTCCCGTCCTTGTACATACTTGCTTGCCTGGAATTTGTTCACAAGTCGCCGGATAAGTTCTGCAAAAATGGTGATTTTCACAAATATGAAACACGAAACCAGAGCGGTTTGGTGATACCGTATCATCGCATTGGGAAAAGTCAGCTAGGTTCGAATTACGTGGCCGTGAAGATATACAATGCTTTGCCTTATAGGTTTAGGAACCTACCATGGATTAATCTAAAAATATTAATAAAAAAGGTGCTGATGGAGAACGTTTTTTATTCGGTAAATGACTACCTGAAGCATAAATTTTGACATTGCCTTTTTGTGTTTTTTATATTTTTATATTTTCTTTATATTTTAATTGGTACTCTGGTGTATTGTTTTGTATAGGTCTTGCGGTTTTTAACGTGTTGTGAGCGCATTAATAGTGTTTTTATTTATCCATGATTGTTCCATGACGTGTATGTGTACATATATATCAATATATTATTATTATTATTATTATTATACTCATTGTAATGATGTAGTGGTGTTCGACTATTCTATGGAAACTCAGTTAATCTCTAGAGTATCACAAATACTTGATTTGGGAGTACTTTTTGTTTCCAAACTTACATTTACTAGTCACATACTCTCTTTATCCTCTTCCGCTTGAAGGGTACTTAGATTTATCATAGATCCTCAGGGGATTGTAATAATATGAAAACATTAGTAACTTTACACCATACGTTGGTTCGAACCAAACTGGAATATGCGTCCGTTGTTTGGATGCTATATATGTTTACCAGGGGCTTCTTATTGAGTGAGTACAAAAAAGATTTTTTAAATTTTTATCTTTTAGATACGACGGAGAATATCCTGTTCGCGGTTTAGATTATAATACTTTACTTGAGAGACACGGTTTTCAAGCATTATTTTTGCGACGTGACATTTCGAGTGCCAGGTTCACTTTTAATTTAATAAATAATACTATTGGCTCTTCATCATTATTATCTCAAATTTACTTTCTTGTGCCCTCCTGCGGAACAAGATCTGGGGATGTACTTCGCGTCCCAAACGCTAAAACCAACTTTATGGTCAAGAGCCCGCTGTACCACATGGTCAAAAGCTTCAACGAACATTTTAGTGATACTTAATTTTGAATATTATAGTTTTAACACATGGATCAATAAGTCCCGAGACTAACCCATAGATGGCGCTCGTAGTAAACCAGTAAACACGTCTTTCTAGAGTACTAACCTTTGCTTGAAACGTGTCAAAATTTTAAGTCGATCGGACCAGAAACAGCTGAGTTATCGAGGTTGGAGTAAAGTCGTTTTGTAGTTTGTTTAAACAATGGAAAAAACCGAGTTTCGTGTTCTGATAAAACATTGTTTTTTAATGGGTAAAAACACCACGCAAGCAAAACAATGGATTGAAAAATGTTACCCGGACTCTTGTCCATCAAAAGCAACGATTTGTCGGTGGTTTGCCGAGTTTAAACGTGGTCGTACCGACACAAATGACGCGGAACGCTCGGGTAGACCTGTGGAAGCCGTTACACCGGAAAATGTGAGTGAAGTGACAAAAATTATAATGAAAGATCGTAAAGTAAAGCTCCGTGAGATTGCTGAGATGACACAGATATCATATGGAAGTGTATTTACTATCCTTCATGAAAAACTGAGCATGAAAAAGTTTTTTCCAAGTGGGTGCCGCGATTGCTTTCGATGGAACAAAAACAGCAACGAGTCGATGATTCAGAAAGCTGTTTATCGCTATTTACTCGCAACAAAAAAGATTTCTTGCGTCGTTACGTGACCATGGACAAAACATGGATACATCACTACACTCCAGAGTCGAAGCGGCAGTCATCTGAGTGGCGCACAGCTGGCGAAAGCCGTCCGAAACGTCCGAAAACGCAGCAGTCAGCTGGCAAAGTCCTGGCGTCAGTTTTTTGGGATACACATGGCGTGATTTTCATTGACTACCTCGAAAAAGGTAAATCGATCAACAGTGATTATTATATTGACTTACTGGTGTTTTTGAAGGAGGAAATCGCAAAAAAACGACCGCACATGCAAAGAAAAAAAATCTTTTTTTACCAAGACAATGCACCCTGCCACAAGTCGATGAAAACAATGGCAAAATTGAACGAATTGGGTTTTGATCTGCTTCCCCACCCCCCATATTCGCCAGATTTAGCCCCCAGTGACTACTGGCTCTTTGCTGATCTTAAAAAAATGCTCCAGGGAAAAAGATTTGGCTCAAATGAGGAGGTCATCGCTGAAACTGAAGCTTATTTTGAAGCGAAAGATAAATTTTTTTATAAACATGGTATTGAAAAATTGGAAAAGCTTTGGAACCATTGTATCACCCTAAAAGGTGATTATGTTGATGAATAAAAAAAAATTTGCAAAAAAAATGTTGTTTTCATTGTTAGTCTCGGGACTTATTGATCCATGTGTTAGGTGCAATAGTTGGTATTTCCTTTTAATTTGTTTCACATTTAGAATTACTTTTGGTTTTATATTATAATTATCTATTCACTTTGTATGCATTGTCCTGTCAGTGGATGTAGTCTGTTGGACAATAAAGGTTATCATTATGATTGTTATTAAATGTCAATAAATATATAGTAAAAAGTTCAAGCTTTCATTGTTCGTCAAAAAATCTCATCCCAAAAGAAAGCTGAAAAAACCGGTCGTCACGCGGGGTGACTGCCTTAAGTGATTAAGTTAATCAACCACAGGCTACATCAAAATTGCTGTGATTGAGTTCGTTTTATAAAATTTCATTCTTTTTTCTAAAACTTGTATCAAATATAATACCATGGGAACGAATAGATAAAACAACATTGTTAATGGAATTCTTTAAAATTTTTCCTCTGTTTAGATGAATATAGATAAATCTGGATTACTTTTGAGTAGAGGCTAGTGTTATCTTAAAATATTGTTTGGGAATAAAAAAAGTAAAGATCCACTGAATGATTTATTTAATTATTATTTTATCCAAATAATCTAACAATTCCTATCCTAAAAAAGGTAAATAAAAATAAAGGAATTTAAAATAATAATTGTAAGCATATCAAGGGAATAAGAAGACTAAATTACAATATATATATATATATATTTAAAATTATTATTAATATTAGGTGCGCAACTAAGTTCTCGCTGTTTTTCAAGAGATGGCTCCAGTAGTAAGTGCTGGCCGATTGTGACATAACCAAAACGTCATGAACCAAGCTTTGACAAATGGTAAACAAACCGCTTTGACACATTAGTGATTTTGTTTTTGCGTCATATACTTTTGGTTGTGTGAAAATGTCTGATTTTATGCCAAATAATCGTCATTTGCGGGAAGTGTTTCTTTTCTTCTTTCGTTCGAAGAAAACGGCGGCTGAAGCGCATCGAGAACTCCAAAAAGTTTACGGAGATGCTGCTCTAAGTGAAACAACGTGCCGTAATTGGTTCCGTCGCTTCAAAGACGGTGATTTCGATGTTGACGATCGTTCGCGTGAAGGAAGACCAAAAACCTTCGAAGACGCTGAATTGGAGGCATTGCTGGATGAGGATCCGTGCCAAACGCAAAAAGAGCTTGCTTCAGCATTAGGAGTTACCCGCCAAGCCATTTCCCAGCGATTGCAACGCTGAATTGGAGGCATTGCTCGATGAGGATCCGTGCCAAACGCAAAAAGAGCTTGCTTCAGCATTAGGAGTTACCCGCCAAGCCATTTCCCAGCGATTGCATGCGTTGGGAATGATTCAAAAACAAGGAACTTGGGTTCCTTATGATTTGAAGCCAAGAGATTTTGAGCGTCGTTTTTTCGCCTGTGAACAACTGCTCCAGCGGCAAAAAAGGAAGGGTTTTCTTCATCGCATCGTTACTGGTGATGAAAAATGGATTCATTACAGCAATCCAAAGAGAACAAAATCATGGGGACTGCCCGGTCATGCTTCTACGTTGTCGGTTCCGCCGAATATTCACACTATGAAGGTTTTGCTTTGTATTTGGTGGGACCAGGGCGGTGTTATTTATTATGAGCTGTCGAAACCGAACGAAACCATCACTGGGGAACGGTATAGAACTCAATTGATGCGATTGAGCCGAGCACTGGGTGAAAAGCGGCCACAATACGAGCAGAAGCACGAAAAAGTGGTTCTACAGCATGACAATGCTCGGCCTCACGTTGCCAAACCCGTTAAAACCTACTTAGAAACGCTCGAATGGGAGGTCCTACCCCATCCGCCATATTCCCCAGATATTGCGCCGTCGGATTATTACTTGTTCCGTTCGATGGCACATGGTCTAGTTAATCAGCAGTTCCGCTCATATGAAGACATCTCAAAATGGCTTGATTCGTGGATAGCCTCAAAAGACGTACACTTCTGCCGTGACGGTATTCGAGCTCTGCCAGAAAGATAGGAAATAGTTGTCGCTAGCGATGGGCAATATTTTAAATGATTCATTTGTAAACATTTTTTCACAATAAAGTTGCATTTTCATCAAAAAAACAGCGAGAACTTAGTTGTGCACCTAATAATAGTAAGTAAGAGCCAAGATCAATCAATATTTAATTTTCGAAAAGATCCTTCCATTCCATATTCTTGGAATGAATATATATTAGCTTTATCGGACGGTACTGGCCCTGCCAATTTCAAAGTCGCGACCTTGCTGACGAAATCTTCGTTGTTGTGTATTAAAAATTCCTTTATTTGATCAGCATATTCATTCCAGTCACCTTCCTTTCCACCATATTCTTCTGGCAGAATATCAGCGGGTATATATTCCAATAACTCCTTGGCGTCTTTGTGAATGATTACCTGTAAAATTTAACAGAATGATTATAGAGCAGAGAAGAACGTCGACGAAAGCTTACCCGTTTGGATATTTTTTCGCTAAGAATTTTTAATAAAACTCGAATTAGGGCCTCTGTTACCTTCGACATGTTGACGAAGTGCATGTTTTTAATTCTGAGTGGAGAAATGTTGTATACCATGTCTAACCATGCCAGAGAATCTTTTAGAGTTATTTTTGCAATGTGTTGTGGAGTAAACCTTCCTGCATCGTATATGACTATAAGTCCACTGCAAGTGCTTTCGAAAAGAATAGCGTCGACTGTAAATTTAAAATAAAGGGTTATTTGAAGCTCTTCGTACTGTAGTATCAAGTTGTTACATATGAAATGTCCGATTTTGTAAGGAATAAAAAAAAGTCTAAATTTAAAAAAATATAAATATTTATTCTGCATTTACATCAATAGTTTGTTGCCAACGGCCTGGAAGCTGAAAAATTCCCTTTGAAAAGAAATCTAGGTTTTGACGGCTCACATATTGCTCAAACACTGCTATTACAGACTCCCGGTCAAGGAAGTCCCTATTTTTTAAGTGATGGTCTAAACTTCGGAAAAAATGAAAATCAGTTAGCGAAAGGTCAGGTGAATAAGGTGGGTGAGGGAGAATTTCGTAACCAAATTCCGAAAGTTTTTGGATTGTCTGTCGTGCAACATGAGGTCTTGCATTATCATGAAGAAGTATGGGTCCATGTCTATTGACTAGTGAGGGCTGCAAGCGGCTCAATTTTCCATGCATAGTTTCCAGTTCGGCACAATAGGACGCTGCCGTGATGGTTTCACCAGGTTGCAAAAATGAATAGTGAATAATACCCTTACTGGTCCACCATACAGTCACCATAATCTTTCGCGGGTGAAGTGATGCTCGTGCATGCTGTCTTAGTGCTTCACCTCGATCTAACCATTGTCCTGACCGTCCCCGATTATCATAAAGTATCCACTTTTCGTCACACGTTACCACTCGATGAAGACACAGTTCAACTTTCTGTCGATTAGCCAAAGAGGTAGCCACCTCTAATGGACGGAGCTTATTGGCTTCCGTTAATTGGTGCGGCACCCATCGATCGAGTTTCTTCACTTTGCCAATCGAAGAAAGGTGACGACTAATGGTGGCAATGGACACTTGAAATGTTTCTGCAAGGCTACGCACTGTTGTCGACGGATTACTTTCAACTTCTACACGCAGCTCGTCGTCATTAACGGTGCTACGCGCATATCCGCGAGGCTCATTTTCCAAATTAAAATTTCCCTCGCTGAATTTTTTAAACCATCGCCATAATGTGCGTTCATTACACATGGTTTCACCGAACGTCTGATTAATTTCTCGCGTTGCTGCAGCTGCATTTAATCCCTTTTTAAATTGAAAGAGGTAAATTGCCCGAATATCTCTTGCCGACAGCATTTCCATAGGCGAGACAAGGACAGGTGTATTAATCTTTCCAAGAAATGGAAGAAGTACACACTTCAAAATAAATACCCTTTTCTACAAATACAATAATAATTTTCACCAAAAACATACACGTCTTCACACAGGTGCGATTCAGTTCAGACTGAAGGGAAAAACGGACATTACATTTGTAACAACCTGATAGAATAAAGGAATTTATTATTATTTGCATTATATCCTCTTTTCAGTATATATTGGTATTTTTCTTTGTGGTGAGCACTTATCAAGGCCATCTTAATAATAATAATATCTTTATTTGTCCAATAAAAGATTCCTTTTACAGTACAACGCATACATTACAAGATAAGCACATTTATAACCATGCTTATTCATGCATACATATATTAAATTTGCAACTCATACTACACATTAATAAATTAAGGTTAATATAACCCATTTCCACAATAAAATTTGAATTTGTTATTGCACTATGTGAAAAATGAAACGAATCGCTCAGTAGAAATATCACTTAAGGTTGATGTTTAACCACTTTCCATATTAATTTTCATATTCTGTATACGTATTTCTACAACTAAGTTATCATTATCAGTAGATAATTAAGCCGCGCAGAGACAAAGTCGGTACTAGACTTACACCCTCGAAAGCCAAATACGTATTTGTGCGTTACCCCTATGTCAGGTCTTTATGTTTACTTTTAATCTCTCGTTGAAGAGTTTGTTGCACCTATTTTCGTTTTTAATTTAAATTTTATTTTTAAGTGCATTATGTCCTGTAAATGGCCTTTATGTTTACTTTTTAATCTCTCGTTGAAGACTTTATTTTTTTGGAATGCTGGAAAATTGTAAGACTTATCCCACAAAAATACCAAGTCGTTAATCAATATTAAAAACAGAAAGGGCTTAGGTTCGTACCCTGGGGCACACCTGACGATGGAGGAGGTTGATTAAAATCGTAGCTTTTATAAACTACATAGTGTTAAGGAACAGGTTATGGTCACGTCGATCAAAGGTTTTAGACGTATCTGCATAAATGACGAGGTTATCTGAGAGATACTTCGCACGTTACAATTACTAAATTTATAACCGTAGGATCTTTGGCTATAAATCTGTATCAAATATATAGATATTAAAGGCTTAATTTGTGAATAGATGGCCTCGTAAAGACAATTCCAATATTTTGGCTAAATTGTTTATTGTGGCTATGGGTCTGCAGTTTACGATAGAATATTGATCGCCTTTTTTAGATATTGGTGTTAATCTCACAATTTTTCAAAAATTAGAAAATGCAGATTTAGTGAGCGATAAATTGAAGATAGCCGCCAATTTATGAGGACAATCCTTTAAAATAAAAGATTGTATATTATAGTAGCACGTAGTGAAATTAAATTTTAGACCTTTCAGTTTATAAAGAATGCCCTCTCGGAAATGAGAACTATATAGAGTAAGAAGTAATCCAGTTTTTCCTGAAGGTAATTTTGATGGAGCCTGGGCTTGATTAACTTAATCACTGAAGGTTGATATATAACCCCTTTCCATATGGAAAGGGGTTATATTTTTCCTAATAAAATATAAGAAAATGTTAGAAATTTTGGTTGAACTTTGAAAATGATTCCCCTTCAATTGCAAATGTATGAATGGTGTGGCAAGAATATCTCTGATGTACACAAATAATCATGTCAATGTACAAACAAGGCAAAGATATTTTCCAATAAGATCAACGTGGAACAGTTAAAGAGCTAGATTTTAAATGAAACAGAAATATTTACAAACAGAGTTGAAAATTAATATATTGCTCACTCCCAGCTTCTGTGTTTTCGGGCTGGAACCGCGTTACTGGTATAACTGCCGACATTTCGTACCCACTCGTATGGAATATCTTCAGGGTTTAACTACTGCTACTTTCTGTCGCACTGAAACGTCGACAGTTATACAAGTGACGCGGTTTCAGCCCGGAAGCAGATAGTATGGACCACGACCGCGGAAGTCTACGTACCAGATATATTACTCACTATTTGAAAACATAATCTTTCATCTTTCAAGAAACTAATTAGTATCTAATTAAAAAAATTACTTCGGTGTCACTTTTGGTATGAAAAGTTTCGTCACTCAAACATTTTTGAAAAGACTTAATCTGGAAAATATGACGGATGTAATAACCCTTCCCAGCTGAGTTCTGTTAATCCTCTTTCAATAGTCAAAGGATATGGTGCACTATTATCAACAATTTCTTTCTTATTAGATAAAACTGGTTATTTTTCTTTCAGTATTGCATCCAAATTTATAAGCTGTGCTGAAATGCCTATTAAAAGTAATGACATTTTATGACGGCAAGATTTGGTCAAAACTAATTGAAGTGTGAAACATTTCCACAAGTTATCCCCAGTTTTGGGTTTATTCTTTTGCGATTACTAGACATTTGGGCCACTGAAATGAGCGAAATTTGATGGATAATTTTAGACTGAAGAATTTTTCGCAAAATAGGTTAAATACTCAGTCAAACAATTTCTTTTTTAATCGTATTATCAAGTTTGAAAACGGACAAAATTATTTATAAATGTTACTACAAATCTAGACTCTATTAAATATAAATAAAGCATTAAGAGACGTACTCATTGCAGTTGCGAAATTCAAAGTTTGGTCATAGTGGAAATCGTCGATGGAGAGTGCACGAAAGAGAAGTACTCTGTACCCCTCTGGATCTAGTTTTGGATGGCAAACGAATTGTCTAAAAAATAAATAATAAAAAAATAGAGGTTTTCAACTAGATTCGAAAGTTAGCAATTAGTATTTTTACTTTGCTATTAAAGTAATTGCTACATGTTTTTTTTGCGACATCATTATGCAATACCATTAACAATAATTATCTGGTTTTTAGAAGTTAATTACAATGAACATTAGAATAAATTTAAATAATAATAATAATTTCTCGAAGTTATAAACGTAATTGCAAAGTTTATAGATTCCAAAAATACATTTAATTAATTAAGGTAATAGAAAGCGATAGGGGTCGATGAGGGGGGGGACGCGTACAGGCATTGCCGATAGCTTACAGTATGTCATGCGGAGATGCCTCGCAAAGATGGATTGTTAACCCCAACGGGTGTAAATAAATGTCTAAATTCCTTTCTTACGTTAGAATTTACAAAAACTATTATATATCAGGTTGTTACAAATGTAATGTCCGTTTTCTCCTTCAGTCTGAACTGAATCGCATCTGTGTGAAGACGTGTATGTTTTTGGTGAAAATTATTATTGTATTTGTAGAAAAGGGTATTTATTTTGAAGTGTGTACCTGTTCCATTTCTTGGAAAGATTAATACACCTGTCCTTGTCTCGCCTATGGAAATGCTGTCGGCAAGAGATATTCGGGCAATTTACCTCTTTCAATTTAAAAAGGGATTAAATGCAGCTGCAGCAACGCGAGAAATTAATCAGACGTTCGGTGAAACCATGTGTAATGAACGCACATTACGGCGATGATTTAAAAAATTCAGCGAGGGAAATTTTGATTTGGAAAATGAGTCTCGCGGATATGCGCGTAGCACCGTTAATGACGACGAGCTGCATGTTGAAGTTGATAGTAATCCGTCGACAACAGTGCGTAGCCTTGCAGAAACATTTCAAGTGTCCATTGCCACCATTAGTCGTCACCTTTCTTCGATTGGCAAAGTGAAGAAACTCGATCGATGGGTGCCGCACCAATTAACGGAAGCCAAAGCTCCGTCGATTAGAGGTAGCTACCTTTTTGGCTAATCGACAGAAAGTTGAACCGTTTCTTCATCGAGTGGTAACGTGTGACGAAAAGTGGATACTTTATGATAATCGGGGACGGTCAGGACAATGGTTAGATCGAGGTGAGGCACCAAGACAGCATGCACGAGCATCACTTCACCCGCGAAAGATTATGGTGACTGTATGGTGGACCAGTAAGGGTATTATTCACTATTCATTTTTGCAACCTGGTGAAACCATCACGGCAGCGTCCTACTGTGCCGAACTGGAAACTATACATGGAAAATTGAGCCGCTTGCAGCCCTCACTAGTCAATAGACATAGACCCATACTTCTTCATGATAATGCAAGACCTCATGCACGACAGACAATTCAAAAACTTTCGGAATTTGGTTACGAAATTCTCCCTCACCCACCTTATTCACATGACCTTTCGCCAACTGATTTTCATTTTTTTCGAAGTTTCGACAATCACTTAAAAAATAGGGACTTCCCTGACCGGGAGTCTGTAATAGCAGTGTTTGAGCAATATGTGAGCCGTCAAAACCTAGATTTCTTTTCAAAGGGAATTTTTCAGCTTCCAGGCCGTTGGCAACAAACAATTGATGTAAATGGAGACTATTTTGCTGAATAAATATTTATATTTTTTTAAAATTTAGACTTTTTTTATTCCTTACAAAATCGGACATTTCAAATGTAACAACCTGATAAATGTGTTATTTGCAACATTAGTATTGCGAAGATGCTTCGTAAAAGTGGATTGATAGCTGCAACAGTTGTAAATAATTTTTTAAAGAAATTAATAACTGTTGGTGAAACTACGGATGTTAAAAAATGTGTGTTGCGAATGTATTTACACGCACTTTAAGCAGCGATAAGACTTCAGTGTCCTTTCTCTTATGCAATAAAATATTACAAATAATAAACACGGAATGCACAGTACAAACTATAAGAAATGTTGTTTGGGAATTTCGTATATCTTACATTAATTATTTAATTTATAAGCGTATCTATCCAGCGTCCTCGGCGAGACTGTATGATACATAGAACCCGGAGGTTTGTTCAATATTAATTATAAATGATAAGCAGAGTTGGAATATTTTTTCCGAGGGCCAATATCATAAAAAGCGACTATATGAATAAATGGGCGACCTTGGAATGCAGCCGTTATTTATGTCACTTATGTTTTGTTTTATAAATAACATGTTATTCACAGATGTTGTTGCATAGTGCAAAATGGATAAGACTCACAAAATGTCTGCAGCATCACGTAAGTTTCGATATTTGTCTGGGAAGGCAACATACGCCGTACTAAAAAGATATATTGTATTTAGAAAACGATCTATCCACATCTAAGGATGTGATACACGCATAATTAAAATAATTTTTAGAAATACATAACGGATCCATACATGCGCCATCAAAAATTTGTCATAATTTGGTAAAATCAAAATCCGTCCACCACAATCCGCCCATTCGCGAACTTTTCATCAACACACATATTTTTTATGTGATTTGTAGCACATAGTGTGTGTACATAGTCCACAATTTACATTGACTCCATTAACGACAACTCAATGTTTCGAAATTTGTATTGAGTCAAATAAATCTATGTAATTGACGTACATTTGTTTTGAATCGGTTTTAGCGTGTGTCCTTAACGTTCGAGAATTGGCGCTGGTGGCTTCAGAACGGGGGATTTCGAAAACACTCTTTTGTGTTTGAAACTACTGCACGCACCTCCGGATAACATTGTCGAATACCCTGTGCTAGTGTAAAACAAGAATTTTACGAGTGATAGAGACAATTCTAAGGTAATGGCGTACATTAAACATTGTCGCTGCACCATTGCTTTAACAGGATCTAGAAAACGCGCTATTATATTTATGTTTTTTTCGATCTGTCGTTTCGTCGACGCATAACCACAGCTGTTTATCTTTTAATACAGCTTTGATTATGTTTTCGATGTAGTTAGGCACAGTTGGCATACAGCTCTATAATGCTCTCCATGATGGTAGCTTCCAGTTAGGATTGTATTTAATACTCATTGTATGATTTTTAAAGGCGCGTTTGTCCCAGCACATCAACGGTTTCTGGCAAACTTTACAGTATATTTTAGCAGCATTATAAAACAAATCAGGAAATTCACCAATAAATTTTCACACAGCGTCAAACAATGGTCACCTATGGTCATACTTAATAATTATACGTTCGCCTTATATAAAGATTTGCTAGGTACTAACTTATAATTCTACAATTCATCTGCTTTATTACATTACACTGTCGAAAACGTTAAGTAGTCAGTAGGAACATGGCCCGCGGAAAGACATCCCAACTCTGATGATGAGTTACAAATAGTAGGGTGGTGGATGTTTACCTTTGTACGTTCGTTTCGAAATATTTTTCATTGAAAACATATTGTGTGCAAGCCTTCCTCCGATTTACCCGTACTGCCAGGTAACGTTCGAATTTTCTCTTGGCCTTGTCTAAATTGCACTTGCAAAATCTCACGAAGTTGAGTACCAAGTGATCATCTGCAAAGAATAATCAAGCGAATTTATTATTCATTTAATATTTTTTTAAAATATATAGTTCTTGTTCTGATACATACATATTTGTAGATGGTGAGAGTATCATGTAGATATACATTTCGAAGTTGTAATCTACTAGAATATCAATAAATTGTTATTCGTCAATGTATATTCAACAAGTCCACCCGAGGTTGAAGTAAATAACTTTTGCATAATTGTTAAAGTTGAGTGGTGATTTACTCTCTCGTGGTAAAATATTTAACACTAATTGAAATGAAAAATTGAATGCAACCAGCTTTTGGCGATGATGCACCTTCAATTTCAATACTAAAAAAGTGGGTAGCATAATTTAGACATACGAGGGAGCGTTTTTATATTCGCGGAATGAGCGGGTTGCAGAGGGGTGAGTAGGCGCATTGGGGGCGTGGCCTGTGCAGTGACTCATGATTAGTATAAATACGAAGTTTCATTGTTATTAGACAGTTAGTCTTTGAGCTATCGTCAACCAAGTAACATAATCAGGAGTGAAAAGTGAAATATGGAAAAAATCGAATATTGTGCCGTTATAAAGTTCGTTACCAGGCAAGGAAAATCAGTCGCGACCATAATGAATGAGATGTCATTGGTTTACGGCGACTCTTGTCCAGGAAAAACCATGGTGTACAAGTGGCATAGTTTATTTAAACAAGGAAGGGAATCCCTTGAAGACGACCCGAGGCCGGGCAGGAGCATTGAGGTGACCACGCCAGCACTTATCCAAATGTTGAACAAATTGTACTCGAAGATGCTCGACTAAAGAAGAAACAACTCGCAGAAATGGTTGGAGTATCCGATACCACAATTTCTAAAATCCTACACGATCATCTCGGCATGTCTAAGGTCAGCGCAAGATGGGTGCTGAGAATGCTCACGCCGCCGCAAAAACAACAGCGCGTAGAGTGTTCGCGTGCATTTTTGGACCTCTGTAATGAAGACAAGGATGGTGTATTGAGTGGAATTGTTACTGGAGACGAAACTTGGGTTCATCATTATGAACCTGAGTCCAAACAAGACTCCATGCAGTGGCATAAAAAGGACACAGCACCTCCCAAGAAATTTAAAGTGTCACAATCAGCTGGGAAACTCATGGCAACGGTATTTTGGGACTCGGAAGGAATATTGTTGATTGATTATAAAGATAAAGGTGTTTCTATAACCGGAGAATATTACGCTTCAATATTAGAGCGACTAAAAGAAGCCATTAAAGAGAAAAGACGGGGAAAATTGACAAAAGGTGTTCTGCTTTTGCACGACAACGCGCCCGTCCACAAGAGTCGCGTTGCGTTAGCTGTCCTGCATAAGGTGGGCTTTGAAATTGTGAATCACCCACCCTACAGCCCAGACCTGGCCCCGAGTGATTATTACCTGTTTCCGAAAATGAAAAAAGAGCTGCGGGGTAAAAAATTTACTGCCGATGATGAAGTCAAGGAGGCAGTTTCGGCGTATTTTTCAGATAAAGAGAAATCATTTTTTTATGAGGGTATAAATAAATTAATTGAAAGATGTGAAAAATGTATCCGTCTTGCAGGTAAATATATTGAAAAAGAAAAATAATTTGGTTTTTCTATTTCCACCCCTTGTCCCCCATTCCGCGAATATAAAAACGCTCCCTCGTATACATCGATTCGAGGTGGTGAGTCTCTTGGTAGACCAAAATATATTGAAGCTGATGATGTATTTGATAAAATTTGTAAGATGGCGGGTATTGTGAGGATCTCAGAACGAGATCACACGTTGAATAACTTCAATTGGTACATAGTTTAGAACATCTATAGCAATGCTTAAAACTTTATTCTGGAACCTTTCAAGAATGACTATGGTGGTGGACTTGCTTACAGTTTCCCATAGCTGGATTCCATAAATACATGCTTTAGAAGAGTTTTATAAAACATCACTATAATTTCTTAGGAAAGTTGCGATGTGGTCAATATATAATATTCGTCATAATGTCTGTAGGAGTTGGAAATCCAGTTGTTTATGTTTGATAGATATGCTTTTGAAACGGCTATAATCTATAGAATTAGTATATCTCAACAGAAAAGTGCAGTGTAATACATATTTTGCTAATACTAGCTAAGTAGTTGTATATAGTTTTCCTTCAAACCTTAAAACTATCTACAATTCATCCAGTATATAAAAAAGGCGATAAAAACCATCTAGACAGTTATAGGCCCATTCGTTTACTAACAATCTTCTCCAAGATATACGAAAGTATTGTGAATAGGAGCGTAATGAACTATTTAATCCATTTTAATTTACTTTCGTCTAACCAGCACGGAAAGGGGTACCTATACGGCATTCTTCCAGTACTTGAACACTATCTATCACTCATTAGACAACGGCCTGCCTTGTCTTGGGATATTCATTGTTCTCTCAAGAGCATTTGATCTGGTCCATCATGATATTTTACTGCACAAACTGTCTCAATACAGTGTCAGAGGCATTGTTAACAAATGGTTCGAATCTTGTCTCACTAACCGTAAACAAAGTGTCAAGATCGGTAACTGTCAGTCCAGCTACATTGGTGTTAACAGAGGTGTACCCCAAGGATCTATCTTGGGACACACACAATTTGTAGGTTTCGTAAATGGCCTACCGAACATTCTACGAAATGTACAACGAGTCGTTCTTTATGCGGACGATGTTAGTGTAGTTGTCAGGTCTTCAAATGTTGGTGATATTTGTGATTTGACCAATGAAACATTCAATAAAATTAAGGATTGGATGGTGTCCAACAAGTTAATTTTAAATAAGCGAAAAACCAAATTGGTATTTTTCCACGATAGGATTAAGCATATTTTCCATGTACAAATAAACAATGAGATCTTCGACTGCGATTCTTCTTCAAAAATCCTTAGTTTTGGTAATTAACGAAAACCTTAAATGGTCTACATATATAGACGGAGTATACAGAACTCTGGCTAAGGTGTGTTTCACCCTTACGCAGCTCAGCAGAACCTGTAATCTGAGTACCCTGCTTACTTTCTATCACTCTAATTTTGTTTCTTGCATGAGATATGGTGTGATACACTGGGGAGTGTCGTCGAAGGTGAGCAGTGTGTTCCTTATGCAGAAACGGACCCTGAGAATTATCTTTGGGTTGGGTTATATGGATTCCTGCATGGAACACTTCAGAAATAACTCGATACTAACTACTTATGACATTTATAAATTAGACCGTCTAAGCTTCGTTTTTAGGAACAAAAACGCTTTTTCGAGTGGCTATGTAATTCATAAATATGCTACAAGAACTGACAATTACCTATTACCTGCTTCACATGCAAAATCTATGTTCCAAAAAGGAATATATTTTATGGGATGTAAATTACACAACTTACCACTTTCTATTAGAAATATCACACACACATAAAAGCAATTTTAAACGGTACCTGCTTACAATAAATTGTTATTGTATAAATGACTTTTTATGTCGAAATTTATAACATCTTTTTTCTTTTGAGACCTGTTTCTGGCACATGAGTGTGTACGTAATATGTACTGATTGCTATTTTTATATGTACTGATATGTATTGTATGCCCTTTGCTTTAGAAATAAAATTTATTATTATTATGAAGTTATGTGAACTAGAATTTGGTTTTCGCTTGAACTAAATTTTGGAAAATGAACTATGCCGAAAGTTTATTTGTAGAATCTATTATTTGATTCATGCATAATTTCATGTTCTATAGTTCTATACACTCATCCGTTCATTTAGGGAAGATTGAAATGAAATGAAGAAAATCTTTAAGCATAAATAACGTGGTGCCTGCTGGAACACTCGGAAAAAGGGTAGAGCATCAAAAGATTATTATTGTTGATATATTAATATTGAATACACATTATACAATACTTCTATTTCTTCTCTCAGCTAAGATGTTAGAGAGACATTAGTTTATGAAAAAATAAAAAACGGAACTTGGATTATCTTTTGAAATTAGAAAGTAGAAAAAATAGCAAAAGTAAACCTTACCAACATCCTTCGGCAAATGCGGCTCACACCTTAACCACTCCTTAAACAAGAACAATTGTCTTTCTAACTTATCTGGATCTTCACCCAAACAGTTTTGGATAATTTTTAGTAAATTTTCATCACAAACTTTTAAATACATTTCAGTACTCATTATGATTTGATTACACTGGTCACAGGCTCTATCTGTTTAAAATAAACTTCACACATTTTTAGTCTTTTATTGCTTTTGGATAATTATTCTATTTGCTTATATTTGTATACAGCAAAAACGAGCTTGTATTCGTCAGTCATTAGTATTTATTGAACGTGTTAAAGTCATTACAAATTCAATTACTGCAACAAATTGAATAAAATATTTGAACAGACACACCGTCCAATCATGTCCTACCAGGGAGCGTTTTTATATTCGCGGAATGGGGGACAAGGGGTGGAAATAAAAAAACCAAATTATTTTTCTTTTTCAATATATTCACCTGCAAGACGGATACATTTTTCACATCTTTCAATTAATTTATTTATACCCTCATAAAAAAATGATTTCTCTTTATCTGCAAAATACGCCGAAACTGCCTCCTTGACTTCATCATCGGCAGTAAATTTTTTACCCCGCAGCTCTTTTTTCATTTTCGGAAACAGGTAATAATCACTCGGGGCCAGGTCTGGACTGTAGGGTAGGTGATTCACAATTTCGAAGCCCACCTTATGCAGGGCAGCTAACGCAACGCGGCTCTTGTGGACGGGCGCGTTGTCGTGCAAAAGCAGAACACCTTTTGTCAATTTTCCCCGTCTTTTCTCTTTAATGGCTTCTTTTAGTCGCTCTAATATTGAAGCGTAATATTCTCCGGTTATAGAAACACCTTTATCTTTATAATCAATCAACAATATTCCTTCCGAGTGCCAAAATACCGTTGCCATGAGTTTCCCAGCTGATTGTGACACTTTAAATTTCTTGGGAGGTGCTGTGCCCTTTTTATGCCACTGCATGGAGTCTTGTTTGGACTCAGGTTCATAATGATGAACCCAAGTTTCGTCTCCAGTAACAATTCCACTCAATACACCATCCTTGTCTTCATTACAGAGGTCCAAAAATGCACACGAACACTCTACGCGCTGTTGTTTTTGCGGCGGCGTGAGCATTCTCGGCAGCCATCTTGCGCTGACCTTAGACATGCCGAGATGATCGTGTAGGATTTTAAAAATTGTTGTATCGGATACTCCAACCATTTCTGCGAGTTGTTTCTTCTTTAGTCGAGCATCTTCGAGTACAATTTGTTCAACTTTTTGGATAAGTGCTGGCGTGGTCACCTCAATGCTCCTGCCTGGCCTCGGGTCGTCTTCAAGGGATTCCCTTCCTTGTTTAAATAAACTATGCCACTTGTACACCATGGTTTTTCCTGGACAAGAGTCGCCGTAAACCAATGACATCTCATTCATTATGGTCGCGACTGATTTTCCTTGCCTGGTAAGGAACTTTATAACGGCACGATATTCGATTTTTTCCATATTTCACTTTTCACTCCTGATTATGTTACTTGGTTGACGATAGCTCAAAGACTAACTGTCTAATACCTTAGCGCGCGCGTGAATTTAAGGTTGAACTTAGTTCTTTACCTCGGTCTTATTTACCGTCCGGTGATTTTAATTTGACGCAAGGTCGTTGTAACGTTAATAGTGGAATTTACTTAATGAGCGGGAAAAACCTATCAGATTTGAATGAAACTCAACAAATCCCGATTTGAATGAAACTTTGTCCTAACTGATTCGGTAAAATTTTACCTTGTCCGATTTGAATGAAATTCTCGATATATGTTTCATGACGAATGCGGATGCGATTCGAATGAAATTTTGCAGTTATGATGGGGGGCCAAAAACCGAGCCGCGCCACTGCTCGTAAAAACTCCCCCGGAACTCCAAAAATCGCGCGATTGTGCTCGCGTACTAACTGTCTAATAACAATGAAACTTCGTATTTATACTAATCATGAGTCGCTGCACAGGCCACGTCCCCAATGCGCCTACTCATCCCTCTACAACCCGCTCATTCCGCGAATATAAAAACGCTCCCTCGTATATGATTGCCAGGGCAATTTCGAGTTAAAAATTTTAATGAACATATGCTCAAAACTCATAACTGAGCTGCAAACATTTGAAGTTTCAGATAACTACTGATTTCGTCGTTATTAAATTATTATTATTACTTATTATTCATTATGACAGAAAACGCAAATTAAGTTAATTTGGAGTGTTTATTTTTTCGAATTACTTTAAAATACTTGTAAGAGCATGTTAAATTTTTCGAATAAATAATACACCGATATTCACTTTGTTCGCGGTTTGTGTAATGGATATAAACGAGCGGTAGTTGATGAAAGTCGTTGGCGATTTCCCACGCGTAAAATGCCTCGTAGAATTGTTTTTAGCAACACCATTGAAGTGTAAGACAAACAAGTAAGTTTCTTGCATCTAGTTTTGAACATCCCGTGTAACAAGAACTTGCTCAATAAGAAGCAATACATAATATGGTTGACGCTCAACCTTCTACTAGTATCCGAAGAAAAGGCAACAGATTTAACATAGGCCGCATGAGAGTATAGAGAACACAACTTCGATTAGTACCCGTACCATATCTTACCTATACGAGGGTGGTCCCAGAAGATATGGGCAATGTATACAGCATGAGTGGACAGTTTGAACAGTTAATTCAATAAAAAGACCCCCCACACCGTTAAGGGTAGGAAAGTGTAGTGATTTTTGAGCGAACATCTATTTTGGTATAGGAATTCCACCAGTTTTATTAATTTTGCCTTATTTTTTACATACGCAGTCTGTCTCAGAGAAAACGGAACTTTTTTAAAATAAAAACAAAAGCTTACTATTTTGGCAAAATTCATTTATTTTATTCAAAGTAGTCACCTTCGGCAGCAATACAACATTTAGCGCGGTCAATTAACATGGCGATTGAATTTTTAAGTTCATCTTTAGAGATGTCCTTCAATATCGCTGTCGACGCCTGTTTAATGGCTTCAACGTCAGCATAACGCTGTTCTTTCATCGGCAAATATAGTTTACAGAATAGATAGAGATCACAGGGGGCCAAATCCGGTGAATACGGTGAATGGTTGATGGTTAAAATGCCATTCGTAGTTAGAAAATCGGTGACAAGCGTCGAGTGATGAGATGGTGCATTATCATGTAACAAACGCCAGCTACCACGATATTGAGGGCGCACACAAAAAGTACGCGCCAAAAGACGCTTCGTAACACCAAGATAATATACAGCATTAACTGTTTGACTAGTTGGTACAAGCTCTTTGTGCACTATGCCTTTCGAATCATAAAAACAAGTCAACATTTTCTTCACTTTTGACTTCTCCAAACGGATTTTTTTCGGTCTTTCTTCGCTTGGATGTTTCCATTCACAGCTTTGACGCCTGGGTCTCTATCATATTGAAAACACCATCGCCATTTAGAAAACCTGAAGTTTTCGTCCTTTTCTGAGTCTTTAATCAAGTCTGTACAATGTTGAATTCAGTTAGCTTGTGTGGTACAAACCTTGCACAAATCTTTCTCAATTCTAAATGCTGTGTCAAAATGCGCTGAACTGAATCTTTGGAAATATTTAATTCTATTTCCCTGTATTGCAATGACAATTTCGACTCATTTCTGATAAATTCACGCACAAGTTCGATGTTAATTTTCGTAGCCACAGATTTTTTTGCACCAGGATGTTCGTTGCCATTTATGTCCGTACTACCGTCTTTAAATCATTGATACCACTCATACATAGTCGTATATGGTAAACACGCATCACCATACAATTGTTTCATAAAATTAAACGTTTCAGTAAACGATTTACCGAGCTTAAAACAGAACTTGATATTTGGCATTGACATTTGCTCTTCGTTCAAAATTTATTTTTTGACCAATGGAAGATACACACTATTACTTTATACGCAATTTCTCTGTTTCTAATGATGCAAATGTTATGATATTTTAACTTAACATTGGTAAGAGATCTACCTTACTGACGCATACTTTTTTAAATAGATGACGCCACTAAGAGTTACTATTTTAAAAGATTTCCATGAAATAATAAAACAGTTTTGGAGTTATGTTGCAATAAAAACAAATCAGGAGAAGATGACATTCGATTCAAACTGAAATAGGTAAAAGAACGAGATGAAAAATAAGGCAGGGTAAATAGGCGCTCCACTCTATAATATTTTGACATAAAATTGGTGAAAGATCTAACTTACCGGCGCGTATTTTTTTTAATAGATGGCGCCACTAAGAATTACTCTCTGCGATAGACTGTATACTTCATCCACAAAAGTGACACTACTTTGTTACGGATTTATTGTATGCTTCGTTCATCTGACATCGCTGTAGTGCGTCTGTTAAAATGAAATAATTTCAAGTTCTTACTCATTTTCGCTATCTCGCGTGGTTCATGAATGTGCGATTCATTGAAATAATTTTTATTTGACTATTAAAGTAATAAGGGAAAGGGTTAGAAAACTAATGTATGCATTGCATTTATTTTAATAAAGCAAGAAACCTAACTCATAAACACGTTACGCTCTTATTTCATTCAAGTTTTGATTACTCTGGTAACTATCACCTATGAAAATATTTAATCTATGTTTAATTTCCTAAAAGAACCTTCCATTCCAAATTCCTCAAAGGAGTATATATTCTTTTTATCAGATGGTATCGGTCCTGCTAATTTTAAAGCGGCGCTTTTCTCAAGGAGATATTTATTATCCATTAAAAACTCTTTCATTTGATCACCATATTTATCTAATTCGCCCCCACTTCCACCATATTGGTCGGGTACAATATTAACAGGTAAACTTTTACACATCTCTTTGACATCTTTGTGAACCATAACCTACAAAGTGAACAGAGGTTGATTATCAATTGAGAAAATAGATTGATGTAAACTTACCCTTTTTGACATTTTCTCGCTTAAAAGCTTTAGCGACAGACTCAAAATCGTTTCTGCTACTTTTGGTAAATTAAAAATGTGTACGCACTTTATTCTCAATGGAGATATGTTATACACCATGTCGATCCATGATAGAAACTTTTTCAAGTTCACTTTCGTGAGATGTTGGGATGACAAACCATCAAAATCGTAAACTGCCACCAATCCACTGCTGTCATTTTCAAACAACATGGCATCAACTAAAAATTCGAATTTGTTATTACACTATTTGAATGTGGCAAAAGAAACGAATCACCCAGTAGAAGTATCACTTAAGTTTGATATATAACTCCTTTCTACAATAATTTTAATATTTTGTATGCGTATTTTGACATCTAAGTTGTCATCTTCAGCAGATAATTAAACAGTGTCGCGGCTGGACCAGTTACTAATTCAATTTAATTTATTCAAAGAATTGAAGATTGTAAATCAGAAGATGGGGAAATTTTAGTATCATTCGACGTAACGTCACTGTTTCCTTCGGTACCGATTCCAGAAACTTTAAAATATTAGATGAATTTCTTTATAAAAATAAGATTGAATCAGAAAAAATAATGGAATATGTGCGATTAACAGCCCTTTACATGTCCCAATTCAATTCGAAGGTAAGTTCTATGAACCAAAACAATGAACTGCAATGGGCAATTGTCTTTCTCCATTTATAGCGGACTTTTGGATCAGTTATGTAGAGATATTTTCGCGATTTTTGATACACATAAATGCAACTTAGATGATTTCGAAAGGCGTTATATTGTATATAAGGTTTTCCAATAGGGATGATATGATTTTGAAATGACATATCGGCCATTTGTAATATGTCATGATCTGTCATTTGTTTTTCACTGTATTGAGTAGTGTTTACAATTTCATCATGGAGAGATATACGCAAGAACAACGTTTACAAATTATTCTGTTTTATTATCAAAATAATCGTTCTCCAATTGCAACTTTTAGTGCGCTTTTGCCATTTTATGGTCGTAATAATCGTCCTAGTGTGCTCGCTATTCGTCGAATTGTTAAAAATTTTGAGGTTACATTTTCTTTACATAATTTTCAAGTGCCAATAAGAAAAAGAACCGCTCGAAGTAATGCAAATATTGCTGCCGTTCAGGCAAGTATTACTGAAGACCGTAATTTGTCGATTCCATGACGTTCTCAACAATTGCGACTGTCACAAACCGCAATCTGGCGGATTTTGAGAAAGGATTTGGGTTTGCATCCCTATAAAATTGTTCTGACTCAAGAACTGAAGCCATTGGACCACCGTAAACGTCGTGAATTTGCTGATTTTGCCTTGGAACAACTTGAAAACGATAACGATTTTTTCAAGAAAACCATCTTCTCTGATGAGGCTCACTTTCACCTGGATGGTGTGGTAAATAAACAAAACTATCGATTCTGGTGCGAAGAAAATCCAAAAATTATTTGTGAAAAACCATTATATTCACCTAAATTGACAGTTTGGTGTGGTTTTTGGTATGGTGGAATCATCGGTCCGTACTTCTTTCAAAATGAAGCTGGTAACACCGTTACTGTCAATGGAGAGCGGTATAGATTGATGATAACCAACTTTTTATGGCCGACACTCGAAGAAGTTGATCTTGACAACATTTGGTTCCAACAAGACGGGGCTATGTGCCACACAGCAAATGCAACAATAGAATTATTGCGAGAAAAGTTTGGAGATTCGATTATTTCAAGAAATTGTGATATTGAATGGCCCCCAAGAAGTTGTGATTTAACACCATTAGACTATTTCTTGTGGGGTTATTTGAAGTCATTGGTCTATCGAAATAAACCAGATTCTCTTCAAGCTTTACAAGTCAATATTGAACATGTCATTCATGACATACGTCTAGATTTAGTGGAAAAAGTGCTCGAAAATTGGGTTCATCGAATCGTTCCTGCGGAAGAAGTCGTGAAGGCCATTTGAATGACGTTTTATTTAGAACTTAATTGTATCGATTGTACTTCACATTAAATAAAAAACTTTTGAATTTTCTTAACAGTAAGTGTGTTTTTTTTAAAGAAATCATATCACTCTTATTGGAAAACCTGTTATTGACTTTAAGTGATTAAGTTAATCAACCACAGGCTCCATCAAAATTACCACCAGTAAAAGTCTATATTTTTAAATCAAATTTTGCAGAAATATTTAGTGTGTTGAGAATAATAAATAATTCCATTTTCGTTGCCAAATTCTTACATTTTTTTAGAGAAAACGTAATAACAAAATTCAGCTAGAAGTAAATGAATACACTTTGCTATCCTGCCGGGTCTCTGATAATAATAATAATAACAATTTATTGATGTATATGTACATGCACACGTCATTACATGATATAAATAAATAAAAACATAATAAACCTTTGTGGCTCACAATAAATACGCCATCAAACACTTTAAAACCCGCAAGATTTATGCGAAACACCAGAATAACAATGAAAACATAAAAACACAAAAATGGCAATGTCAAAATTTATATTTCATTTACTGAATAGAAACAGTTCTCAACCAGCACTGTTTTTATTAATCTTTCGAGTCTAATTCATGGTAGGCCCTTACACCTATCAGGCAAAGCATTGCATATCTTCACAGCCAGATAATTTGAACTTAGCTGACTTTTCCTAATGCAATAATACGGTATGACCAAACTACTCTGGTTTCGTGTTTCATATTCATGAAAATCACCATTTTCGCAGAATCTATTTGGCGACTTATGAACAAACTCCAGGCAAGCAAGTATATACAAGGATGGGGGGGTCAGCATTTTGTGTTTTCTGAATAGATTTACGCAACTTGTGGTATTAGATAAACCACTAAGGGCTCTGATTGCACTCTTTTGCATCCTGAAAACCGTCTCAGCCGCGCCAGACGCGCCCCGTATCAATAGGTCATACATGGCCCTACCCTGAAAATTTGCATAGTACACAGACCGAGCCGCCTCGGGTGTAGCCACTAGTTTCACTCTTCGTATAGAGTATATTGCTGTTATCGATTACTGCATGAGGGATTTTCAGGTCGTGTACTCTCTCGTTCCGGTGATGAGAATTGGCCCCCTAGATCGTGTGATTTAACACCATTAGACTTCTTTTTATGGGGTTATTTGAAATCACAGGTCTATGTCGACAAGCCTGCAACCACCCGTGCATTAAAGGAGGAGATTCAACGCTGCATCAATGAAATTCAGCCACATTTATGCATAATGGTCATGGAAAATTTCGACAAACGCGTGCGTATGTGCATGCAAAGCCGTGGAGGCCATTTGCCCGATGTGTTATTCCATAAATAACCCTATCCTATGTACTTCATGATTCAATAAAAAAATAACAATCAAAAGACTAAAAACTGTGTTTTCTATTTCATTCAAATCTTCCGTTAATTTTGGGACAGTTTTATAATTTCGATATCGTCTTCTGCACGGCCAGGGCCAATCTGTATAGTAAAAGATACAATAAATCGGCAAAGAATATGTTTGTAAATAAGACCTCGAAACACGTCACGAACAGGATGTTAATAACATTCTAATTATACCCATACGTTCACCAAATGGGAAATGCCGAATCTAAAAGTATACTGTCCATATACGCACCGAGACAGCTTAGGATGATTTTGAATGGTATAACGAGTTGATTTACGCCGAAAGTTAGGCAATTAAACCTCGAAATAATTAATTCTCAAAGTGTTGTAATATTAAACGAAATCATTTCAGAAAGAGTATTTAGGGAACATATGAATACCTAAGATTTTCATAAACGGTTTTATATTCTACATATACATATTTTTAGTAATTACTAAGTTGTCATCATCATTAGATTCGATCATCAGAAAAGGTTTTTTTAATGTAAAACTCATAATTTACCGTATAATTTTGTAATAGCATTAAATAAGAAAAAATTGAAGTATCTTTCTTTGATAAATTTGCTCATTTATAAGGTCAATCAAAAGTAACGGTCTATATCTTAATAACGCTAACACTTTTGAGAGATATGAAAAAGCGTCTATCTGGAAGGAGTTCTGGACCAGTGAATTGCTAAATTGTAATCAGTTTTACGTCGGCTCAATTTAGTGAGAAGACTTTATGTAGTGTGCAAATATAACAACTACATAAGTATCTTAAGAGAGTTAATGATGTTAGCAATAATAGATACTTACACTGTCACGAAAGTATTCTTATTTACGAAAATAATATATACGAGCGTGGACCCAGAAGTGCCCGACCCAACAAAGAAAACACAAAAATTTTCGAAAGAAATACATTTATTTTTCAACATAATCTTCTTTCAGCTCTATACACTTTTTCTAGCGATGTTCAATAAATTCGATACCCTTTTTATAATATGAACTGTCTTTCTCCTCAAAATAGCCATTAACTGCCGACATCACTTCTTCATCGTTGGAAAATCCTTGATCGCTGAGCCATTTTTTTCAAGTTTGGGAACAGAAAATAATCCGAGGGGGCTAAATCTGGCGAATAGGGTGCATGAGATAGCAATTCAAACTTAGTTCATTAATTTTGGTCATTACAATAACGGATTTGTGAATTAGTGAATTGTCTTGATGAAACAACACATTCTTCTTAGTCGAATGCGGCAGTTTTTGTTTGATTTCTTCGCTTAAACGTTGCAATAAGTTCGCATAATACTCACCCTTGATAGTTTTTCCTTTTTCAAGATAGTCGATGAAAATTATTCCACGCGTATCTCAAAAAACCGATGTCATAACCTTGTCTGCAGATGAAACGGTCTTCGCCTTCTTTGGAGCCGGTTCTCTCTTTTGAGTCCATTGTTTTGATTGTTCCTTTGTCTGGGGTGTGAAGTGGGCCCATGTTTCATCCATGGTTTTGAAACGGTGCAAAAATTCTACTTTGTTGCTGTGAAACTTCGTTAAACACTCAATGGAAACATCTTCACGACAATGTTTTTGCTCGAGTATGAGCGAATACGGCACTCATCTTGCACACAGCTTTCTCATATCCAAATTTTCAGATAATATGCGATGTACCGCACTTATTGAAATGCCTACTATGTCTGCTAGCTCACTCACTTTTAGTCGACGATCATCCAGTACCACTTTGTGGATTTTCTTCACAATTTCTGGAGCCGCCACCTCATTTGGTCGACCATTGCGATGCTCGTCTTGACAGCTCGTACGGCTTCGTTTAAACTCTGCTACCCAATATTTCACTATTGTAAACGAAGGAGCAGACCCAACCAGAGTAAAATGCAGTTCAGCTTTTATATCGGTTCGGTTGAGGCCTTTCAAATAAAAGTACCAATTTTCTTCATTTTTACAAATTCGCTGAAAACGTTCACTATTGATGGCTGCCAAAAAAAACAAAACAACGTGGCGTCTTCGAACTTGAAGCATATGCTTTATAGATTGTGTACTTTCTAATACGGTGATATTTTTCAAACAACTACCGCCATCTCTACGACATGCCGGGTACTTATAGGATCACGCCCGTATGTACACATATGTATTATGATATTACGGATACCGGGGAGTAATGGTGATCGAACTTCTTGGTTCGTTGCAGATTCCCCCATCGTGAATACTAATGTTGCAAATAACACATTTAAATAGTTCTTGTATATTCTAACGTAAGAAAGGAATTTAGACATTTATTTACACCCGTTGCGGTTATGCAAGCTGTCAGCAATACTACAACGCGTTCGCCTCCCATCGGTTCCAGTTGCTGGTTCCACAAAGAATTCTTAAACCTGATAAGCAGACTTGGGTTGTCCTCTTTCGGGGCAGGTTCGTACTGAGTACACAGCGCCCCCACTTGTGTAATGTAATAAAATAGATAATATGTAGAATTATAAGTTAGAACCGAGCGGATCTTTACATAAGGCGAATGTATAATTATTTAATATGACGGATGTGCGTAATGGAAAAACGTGACCGTTGATTGACACAGTGCGAATGTTTATTGATAAATTTCTTGATTTATATGATAATGGTGCTAGGATATACTGTACTGTTTGCGATAAACTGTTGATGTGCTGGCATAAACGCGACTGTAAAAATCCTATAAAGAGTGTACAATACCAAAATAAGAAAAATAACGTCCCACAATAAACGCATGATAATATGCCATCTGCCATATGCCAAAGCTGTAGGAAAACGTAAACATTCTGTTTTCAATATTATAGTACGTGTTCAAGATCTTGTTAAAGCGACATTTCCTATTGTATTGCCTACAGAAAGATTAGAAAAGGCACTAGCGAAGATAGTGACGAATTGTTGATGTTTGTAAGCGATGGTGTAGCGACAATGTGTAGTGTTGATCGTTCCCTGGGAGACAAATGTGAGGAACTTTTTTGACATGCAGAATTCATGCTTTAGACCTTGTAGCACAAAGTATTCGACAACGTTATCCAGAAGTGGATGCATTAATTTCAAATACCGAAAGTGTATTCTTGAAATCTTCCGAACGAATTTGAGAATTCCACAGACGGTGGTCCAGTTTTCCTTAGCCGCCAGAGTCAATTCTCATACGTTGGGAAATATAGTTGAAAGTGATTTTCTATTATTGCGATCTCTAACAAATAAAATTTGTGGTTCTGCGATTCAAACCTAACGAAGTTTCAGCAATTAAGGAAAACCAGAAAAGATTTGAAAATACTTCCGTTGAAACCGACAATTATAAAGACTTATTTGACTCAATAGAAAAATTTCAAAACACCGGGCTGCCGTTAGGGTCAATGCAAATTGTGAACGCTATACACTCACTGCTATGTACTATGAGTGATATAAAAAATATGTGTGTTGTAAAAAAAGTCGAGAGTGTTATAAACAAAGATTTCGATTTTACCAGATTAAAAAAATTTATGTTGGTGGGTGTATAGATCAGTTATCTATTTCGAAAGATTATTTTAATTATGCGTGTATTATATTTGAAGATGTCGAGGGGTCATTTTATAAATATAAGAACATCTTTTCAGCACGGCGTACATAGTTCTCCGAGACAAATGTGGAAACTTACGTCATGATGCAGATATTTTGTTAGTCTTATCCATTGTGTGCTACGAAAACAAAGCTGTGAATAATGTAAGTGTGTAAAACAGAACATAAGTGATATAAATAACACATGCATCGCGAGGTCGCTCGTTTGGTCGTATACTCGCCTTGTTACAATCCTGGCCCGCGGAATAAATATCCCTACTCTGCTGCTAAGAGATTGTTCATAGAAATAATCACCAAGAACGAATTATCTAAATAAAATTTGACAGATGGCTAAGCTACAATTATATTTTATTATATTTATTGGATATTCTGTTGTATATTATAAAATAAAAGTTCACTTTGGCAATATATTCGAAAACTAAAATAACAAATAGCAAGTGTAGATGCTTTTTATTAAATTGATTTTCTTGCAATCAATTTTTTGTCAAATCCGAATAGTGATAATTTTTATTACGCATTTAGGTAGGTAACCGGATCACTGACTCCAATTCTTTAAACGTTTAGACTTTATTTCGTAGAATTTTATTTAAATGCTACCTAAATATAGCAGAGAGCTAATTTTCAGTGAGAAATATTGCATTGTTATCATTTAATAAATTTAATTATATAATAAAATGAGATTAATCAATAAGGGTTAATAAAACCCCTTTTCCACAATAATTTTCGGATTTTGTATACGCATCTTTACAACTAAATCTAAGTTGTCATCATCAGCAGGTAAGTAATCAAAGTGTCACATCTAGATCAATGACAAAACCTGCGCAGAAACAAATACGCACTAGATTTTCACCGAGAAGGCCAAACAAACATTCATTGTGTGCTTTGGCTGATCATCAGAACTGTCGACTGATGATGACAACTTAATTTTCGAAATAAGTGTACAAAATATGATAATTACTGTACAAAGGGGTTTCATTAACCTTTATTGATTAATTTAGTTGACCAATTTTCATTAAAATTTACCAATAAAATTAGAAACGTACCCAATACTATTCCATAATGTAGAGTTTGTTCGAAATCGTATCTCGTTACTGGTGGTGTGCGATAAAAACATACTCTGTATCCTTCTGGTGTTAGTTTTGGATGAAGGACAATATCTCTAAAAGTAAATAAGATGTTTAGGTTACACTGTGGTCAGTTCAAGAGAGTTCAAGATGAAGGAGAAAGCTTTTAAATGTATCTGGGAAGCAGATAACTAATGGGTGTCCCAAAATTAACGCAAGATTTGAATTTGTCGCCATTTGTGCAGTAAAGTGTTGGCAACCCTAAAAAAGACAATTCGACAGCTGACAGTTTAGGGTTAGTAAAAAATGGAGTGTTACACGATAGAACAACGTGTCTTCATTATTGAACAAATTTCAAAAATAATGAAAGCTTGGCGGCCGCAGTTCGAAAATTTCATAGAAAATATGGTCGGAATAGTGTTTTAACTCCGTCAACTGTGAAGAGATTAATTGAAAAATTCAGGGAGACTGGATCCGTTGGAGACGCCAAACACACTGGTCGTCCAAAAACAAGTCGTTCAAATGTCAATATCGAAGCAGTGCGCGAGAGTGTCGGTGACAATCCAGGAACCTCAATTCGGCGTCATGGACAAGAATTGCAAATTTCAAGAAACTCTCTACAGCGTACACTCACTAAAGATCTGTGTCTCCATGCTTACAAAATTCAATTAACACAACAACTAAAGCCTAATGATCATGCACAGTGAAGAGAGTTTGTTGGATGGATTATTGAACATCAATAAATGGATGCTGATTTTTCGAGCAAAATCATCCTAAGCGATGAAGCACATTTTCACCTTGATGACTTTGTTAATCGCCAAAATTGCCGCTTTTGGGGTTCTGAGAACCCACATGTGATTGTCGAAAAACAAATGCATCCACAACGTGTCACTGTTTGGTGTGGAGGCATAATTGGACCATACTTTTTTGAAAATAAGACTGGTCAAGCAGTGACTGTTACTGGTGCTCGATATCGCGACAAAATAACACAGTTCCTTCTGCCGAAATTGGATGATATTGATGTAGCCAATATGTGGTTTCAACAAGACGGTGCCACATGCCATACAACCCGTGAAATAATTCAATTACTGCATGAGACATTTCCAGGTCATGTACTCTCTGGTTGGGTGATCAGAATTGGCCCCCTAGATCGTGTGATTTAACAACATTAGATTTCTTTTTATGGGGTTATTTAAAATCATAGGTCTATGTCCACAAGCCCGCAACCACCCGTGCATTAAAGGAGGAGATTCAACGTTGCATCAAGGAAATTCAGCCACATTTATGCATAATGGTCATGGAAAATTTCGACGAACGAGTGCGTATGTGCATGCAAGGCCGTGGAGGTCATTTGCCCGATGTGTTATTCCATAAATAACCCTATCCTATGTACTTTATGATTCAATAAAAAAAATTACAATCAAAAGACTAAAAACTGTGTTTTCTATTTAATTCAAATTCTTGTTAATTTTGGGACACCCTTTATTTGTATTTATTCAAACATTGACTTTGGCGCAAAAATTCGTGCAATCTGTGAAAATAACTAATGAAGAATCAACATATATTTTTTAAAATTTCACAATTAATATTAATATTCATAATTACTATCAGAAATACATTAATATCTACTTGATATTAGACGTAAATTCAATTTAGGTCTCTCAATTAAAAGTTATCTAATATTTCCATAGATCATATAGTTCTGTTTATCTACCTCTATAAGCTTGTTTTTCCTTGCCAATTCTCGATTCCCGCTTTATTAAATTCCTTGACCCCTCTCAACTATATTGACGTGGACACATGATATTAATTTGGTGCTTAAACTAATATTATTTACATCATTAACTACTTTCCATATAAGTCCAGCAATTTTATTCATTGTTTCTTTATCTTTATCCCTTATCTCTTGACAAAGTTTCACATTTCTTCTTCTTATATATTACATATTCCCAAATTTTCTTTATCTTTTTTTATAATTTAATTCTCATAACTACTTGATAAAAGGTGTTCCAATAAGACATTTCATTTTCAATAGCCCGCCATTTTAACAGTTGACATGACTCAACCTGTAACTACTTGACCGATGACAAGTAAAAACTACGCCATTAATAAAAATGGAACGATATACTCTTCAACAACCCACTGAAATTTTTAAAATTCTCTACTAAATTGGTGAACATTTCGCGGTCACAGTTCGCAAAACTAAAGCATATTTCGGTGGTCGTGAAGCACCTTCTCGGCCAGCAATTGTGAAACTGGTGGAAAAATTTGATCTGCTGGAACAAGTTAATGATGTGAAGAATCGAACTAGTGCACGTCGCTCAAGGACAATTGAGAATATTGCTGTTTTAGTCCATAGTGTTGAGGAAAACCCAGGTTTGTCCATTTCTCATCCATCTTTGGAATTGGGCATTCCACAAACGACATTACACCTTATTTTGCATAAAGACTTAGGCTTCAAGGCTTTTAAAGTTCAGCTAACACAAGAACTCACGAATACCGACTGTCAACAACGTCGTGTGTTTGTTGATTGGGTCCTTGAAATGCATCAAATTGATCAGGAATTTCATCGAAAAATCGTCTTGAGTGATGAGACCCATTTTCACCTCGGAGGCTACGTTACCAAGCAGAAGTGTCGCATTTGGTGTTCGGAAAACCCAATAATTATTGTTGGAAAGCCTTTTCATCCTCACCGTGTGACTGTTTGGTGCCGTTTTTGGTCTGGCGGGGTCATTGAACTTTACTTTTTCGAAAATGAGGCTGGAGCAACTGTTACGGTGAATAGATTGCGCCATCGAACGATGATTAATGATTTTGTATGGTCGGAATTGGAAGATATTGATGTGGACGACGTTTATTTTCAACAAGACGGTGCTACGTGGCACACAAGTAACGATACCATCGCTGTTTTGCGTGAAAAGTTTCCAGACCGTGTGATTTCTCGAGGAGGCGATCACAATTGGCCACCGAGAACTTGTGATTTAACACCTTTAGACTTTCTTCTTTGGGACTACGTGAAAGATAAGGTCTATGCCAATGGTCCACAATCGATTCAAGTAGTTATCGAAGACATACAGCAGCAAATGTGCGAACTGGTGATGGAAAATTTCATGAAAAGAATATGTTCTTGCTAGCGTACCAGGTGGCGGCCATTTGGCTGATATTATTTTCCATTATTAATGGCATACCCTCCTCTTTACAATTAAATAAACATTCGATGATTTCACTTAAAAATTCTCGTTTTTCTTACATATCAAAATGAAACATCTTATTGGAAGACCCGATATATAACCCCTTTCTACACGAATTTGAAATTTTATTGGAACCTGTGGTTGATTAACTTAATCACTTAAGATTGATATATAAACGCATGCAAGTACCTTTTTTAGGATAGTTTAACACTAGAATACATTTTTATTTATGTGAAACGAATATACACTGTGCGTTTTGGCTTTCGACGGTACAGATCGTGTACGGAATTCGTTTCGTGCGGGATTTTGCCGCGACACTGTTTCATTATCTGTTGATGATGATATCTTAGATGTCCAAATACGTATATGGAATACGAAAATTAATGTGGAAAGGGGTTGTATATCAACCTTCACTGATTAAGTTATCCAAACAAAGGCTCAATTAAAATTACTATTTAATTCTCATAATGATTTCAGATGTTCAACAGTTATTTTAAAGAAATTATTTGGCTAAAAAGTTGCATTTTCTAAATTGAAATATTTTACTTCTACACTAACTTCTTGCAAATATTTTTTACCCAAGAAGTCGTGTGTGGCTTGTTTTAAATTCAATCATGTACTTTGTACTGTAAATGGATTATTTAATATATAGTGTTCGCCAGAAATGCTTACCTATGTATGCTACTTGCTTCTAAATATTTTTCTCCGAAAACATTATCCGAATAAATTTCCCTCCATTTTATATGAGCCGCTAAGTAATTTTCGAATTTCCTCTTGGCTTTATCCAAATTACACTTGCAAAATCTTACAAAATTGAGAACGAAATGGTCATCTGCAATTAATATCAAAATAGACAAAAGAATTCAATATCTTTTAATTTACATTTTGTAAACGAAAGTTTTGTTCTGAAATATTTTTTTAATTTAAAGTTTGTATTAGATTTATAAGAACTACTGCAGTTAATTCAATAAATAATCATGAGTAATCTAAGAAGGTTTGATATATTTTTTATGATATATATACTACTGTGGGCAAAAAATAGTAAGACTTTGTTCATAATTTTTAAATTCTTAATTTATTCTTCCAAATCTATTTCGTCCCCCTCAAAGTAATCCCCCCTGGCCCCAATACACTTGTGCCAACGTTGCTTCCAATTCTTGAAACAGTTGTTAAAGTCAATTTCCAGAATAGCCTTCAATGCGCGTAGCAATTCACGTATAATGTCTTCAATTGACTCAAAACGGTTTCCCCGGAACGGTCGTTTGAGTTTGCTGAATAGTCAGAAGTCACACGGAGCTAAATCAGGCGAATACGGTGGTTGCGGCACGATATTGTTTGAAAATTTGGCGAAAAACTCACGAAGAATTAATGCAGTATGCGACGGTGCATTATCGTGGTGCAAAAACCAAGAGTTGTCGGCCCATAATTCTGGCCTCTTTTTACGAATAGCATTGCGCAAAAGACGCATAACACTCAAATATTGTAGTATTCTTTGTTGACAGTTTGGCCAGTCGGAAGGAATTCGGAGTGCACCACACCTCGATAATCGAAGAAAACTGTCAACATAACCTTAATTTTTGACTTGCTTTGACGTGGTTTTTTGGGCTTCGGCTCACCTTTGATACGATATTCGGCCGATTGATCGTCTGTTTCCGGATCATAAGCGTAGATCCAAGTCTCATCTCCAGTTATGATGCCTTTCATTTTGTCTTGATAGTCGGAAAGCATTGTTTCACAGACGTCAACGCGACGCTGTTTTTCGAAAGAATTGAGTGATTTTGGAACAAATCGTGCTTTCACTTTTCTTAGGCCCAAATGATCTTTTAAAATGGTTTTCACTGATCTTTCCGATATTCCAACGATGCCAGTAAGGTCTCTGACTGTTAATTGTCGATTCTCAAGCACCAATTCCTTGATTCTATTGACGTGTTGATCATCAGTTGATGTTGATGGCCGTCCCGGACGTGGTTCGTCATCAACGCGTTATCGACCCTCTTTGAATAATTTGTACCAATCAAAAACACTTGCTCGCGACAAACAATTATCACCGAAGGCCTTTTGCAACATTCTGAACGTTTCGGCACCAGAAATTTGATTCCGTACACAAAATTGAATGGAACTTCTTTGTTGAATAATTTCACTCATTGCAAAAATCGCCGAATGCACTTTTTGTACTTCAGAAAGACAAGCGTATTCTAAACATTAATGATTATTTTGATGTGACATTTGGCACATGTGTCACTGACAGTCATACCAACCTAGAAAAAAAATATTTCGACGAATGGGTTTTCGCGCGAAATTTTAATTAAAAAGTCTTACTATTTTTTTGCCCACAGTAGTATATATGTATATATATATATATATATATATATATATATGATAAGTCGAAGCCATTAAAAAGGAGTCGACACCGATCGTAAAGGTTATCTTTCAAGATGAACTTAAAAATGCATTCGACAAGTTAATTAACCGTGCAAAACGTTGTATTCAGCTTTGAATAAACTAATGGAATTCTGATTTTGAATTTGATGGAGCCTGTGGTTGATTAACTTAATCACTAAGGTAGATATATAACCCCTTTACACATTAACTTTGTAATTCTGTATACGCATTTCGACAACTAAGTTGTCATCATCAGCAGACAATTGCAAAGTGTCCCACCTGGTAAAACACGGCGAAAAACACCTGTACGAAAAACGAACTCCGTACGCGATCTGCACCGCTAAGAACCAAGATGTACACTGTGTGTTTGTTTCATTAGCCTGCATGTGATTTATTATAGTGTTCCCCCTTCTCTGACATTAAGCAGACAGAAGGGTCGATTGTAAAGGTCCGGTGTCATTGTTATTCAATAAATTCTTTAAGATGTGTGTGCTTTTATACGTGTCTAATTCTCGATAATTATACACGTTCTTTATCAAATGTAAACAATCCATATTAACACTGTGGTTATTTTCTAATACATGTCTCGCTATACCCGATTTTTCTGGTCGGTTGAATTTTATGTGCGAAAGGTGTTCTTTATACCGGGTTTCGATCGATCTTTTAGTTTGGCCGATGTATTGTTTACTGCACTGTAAACATTCAATTCGGTAGATTCCCGATTGCATTTCCTAAAAGCGTTTTAATTGAATTATTGGAGCGAAAACAAACTTGAAACCCGCGCCCTTTAAAAATACTATTTAGATTTTTTGTCATACGATGATAAGGTAAACAAACAAACTGCTTATCCCGATTGCTCTGTGGTGATAGACATGTGGTGTCACGGATTGTTTTTCTTATGTTAACCTTTCTAATTAACCCATTGATTATTTCCGAATCAAAACCATTGTAGATGGCGATATTCTTAATGAAGTTCAATTCTCTTTCATATCTTACATTTGTTAGTGGGAAATTAATCAAACGATTAATAAGAAAGTTGAATGCCCGTATTTCCCGTTTTTCAATGTCGTTCATCCTAGTTCAAGTAAAATAATTTTTAAAAATCTTGTGAAACAAACACACAGTATACATCTTGGTTCTTAGCGGTGCAGATCGCGTACGGAGTTTGTTTTTCGTACAGGTGTTTTCCGCCGTGTTTTACCAGGTGCGACATTTTGCAATTGTCTGCTGATGATGACAACTTAGTTGTCGAAATGCGTATACAGAATTACGAAAGTTAATGTGGAAAGGGGTTATATATCAACCTTAGTGATTAAGTTAATCTACCACAAGCTCCATCAAATTCAATTTGAAGCCAGGAATCAACAAAAATACGTTGGTAGATTGTTAAAGATCAGTACCTCGTATACACCTCAAAATAGGGAAAAAAAAGGAAAGAAAGACGTAACAGCTGTTAAGCGCTAAATAGTTTTATTCTAAAAATGGACAGAACTTTCCCGACATAATACTTCGAACTGTTAATATTTTTCATTCAAAAAGTCTTTATACTGAGGCGGGGGTTAATTTTAATCTCAAAACTTAATAAATGTTAATAAAGTTGAAATTATCACATCGTAAATTTCATTTACACATTCGTTTATAATTATTTAAGCGTCCTTGAATTTTAAAACTGTATTCATTGTTAAATCATAATAGCTTACATTTAAACAAGGTTGAGATTAAAAGTAATATCGTTTTTAAATAAATCTTACCAACATCCTTGGGTAAATGTTGTTCACACTTCAACCACTCTTTAAACAAACATACTTGTCTTTCTAGTCTATCTGGGTCTTCGTTTAAATCCTTTAGAATAAGTTTCTGTACGTCTTCATCAGAGTTTCTTAAATATGATACGACCTCCATTGTGGTACACTTTTAAATACGCAAAGACTGCAATTTATCTCAACCTAGTTTTTCTTTATATTAAGGTATTAATTGTTTTACGTTGTATATTACCGAGAAAAAATAAATCGACCTCATGGGAACTTTAAATTAAATTCTCTGGCGTCGAAAACCACAGCTACGTGTAATACAATATAATAAGAACAAGGTTTCTAAGCGAATGAGGCTCCTTGTTATGAACTCTTATATTATACATGTACGGCTATTACATCTTGTCATTTACATATTTTCAGGTTTTAGATGTAGTGAAAAGGAAGTGTTGCAGCAATTTTTTTTTATTTAATTTGTTTTAATATGACCTTGTCTAATAATAACTTTTAAAACAAAGAAATGAATTTACATATTTTATAAATTAAAACAATTATTTAATAATTCTATAATTTTGAAATTATTTAAAATAATAATATGTCTATGTATGTTCTGTAATGTTGCCGAGATTGTATAGTGCTAATGTTCGATGATTCGATGTTTCTTAGAGTGGAAAAATTATGTTAATTTTGCCATATTTCCATATAAATTGCATTTAGATTACTTACAACTAGGTTATTAAACCCAATAAAGTTCGAAAATTGATCACGTTTCTTCGATCTCATTTGTTTTGTTTGTATTTGTATATTTCTTTGTAAACCATTTCGTTTCGTTAATGTTTCAGTTTCCGAATATAATATTTGTTTCATGTATTGTAAATTCACATTTTTTGTGATGTACATACAATACCGCTCATAAGTATTTGGTCACTCGCATTTAACCTAACTATTTTTATTATTTACATAATGAAAAATATATATTTTTACATCTAAAATAAATCGTATTGTTGTATTAGGTGCGCAACTAAGTTCTCGCTGTTTTTTTGATGAAAATGTAACTTTATTTTGAAAAAATGTTTACAAATGAATCATTCAAAATATTGCCTATTGCTAGCGACAACTTTTTCCCATCTTTCTGGAAAAGCTCGAATACCGTCACGGTAGAAATGTTCGTCTTTTGAGGCTATCCACGAATCAAGCCATTTTGAGATATCTTCATATGAGCGGAACTGCTGATTAGCCAGACCATGTGCCATCGAACGGAACAAGTAATAATCGGACGGCGCAATATCTGGGGAATATGGCGGGTGGGGTAAGACCTCCCATTTGAGCGTTTCTAAGTAGGTTTTAACGGGTTTGGCAACGTGAGGCCGAGCGTTGTCATGCTGTAGAATCACTTTTTCGTGCCTCTGCTCGTATTGTGGCCGCTTTTCGTGCTCGACTCAATCGCATCAATTGAGTTCGATACCATTCTCCAGTGATGGTTTCGTTCGGTTTCAACAGCTCATAATAAATAACACCGCCCTGGTCCCACCAAATACACAGCAAAACCTTCGCAAAACCTCTTTGGGTTGCTGTAATGAATCCATTTTTCGTCACCCGTAACGATGCGATGTAGAAAAACCTTCCTTTTTGCCGCTGAAACAGTTGTTCACAGACGAAAAAACGACGCTCACCGTCTCTTGGCTTCAAATCATAAGGGACCCAAGTTCCTTGTTTTTGAGTCATTCCCAACGCATGCAATCTCTGGGAAATGGCGTGGCGGGTAACTCCTAATGCTGAAGCAAGATCTTTTTGCGTTTGGCACGAATCCTCATCGAGCAATGCCTACAATTTAGCGTCTTCGAAGGTTTTTGATCTTCCTTTACGCGAGCGGTCGTTAGCATCGAAATCACCGTCTTTGAAGAGACGGATCTAATCACGGCAGATTGTTTCACTTAGAGCAGCATCTTCGTAAACTTTTTGGAGTTCTCGATGCGCTTCAGCCGCCGTTTTCTTCGAATGAAAGAAGAAAAGCAACACTTCCCGCAAATGACGATTATTTGGCACAAAATCAGACGTTTTCACACAACCAAAGTATATGACGCAAAAACAAAATCACTGATGTGTCAAAGCGGTTTGTTTACCATATGTCTAAGCTTGGTTCATGACGTTTTGATTATGTCACAATCGACCAGCACTTACTAGTGGAGCCATCTCTTGAAAAACAGCGAGAACTTAGTTGCGCACCTAATATAATATATTTATCTAAATTTTAGACTCGTCTATATGTCCACCTTTATTTTTAATCACTGCAGTACACAATCGAGGCATTGTTTCAATTAACTTTCGTAATGTCTCAGGTTTTATTTTACGCCACGCCTCTTGCAGGTTCTTCCACATATTAGCAGCAGATGTGGGGGCCGATTTTCTTACCTCTCGGTGAAGTTCTTCCCACAGCAACTCAATGGGATTAAATCGGGACTCTGGGGAGGCCACGCCTAAGTTTTATGGTTCTCTCGTTCTTCAATTTTTTGCAAATATTTCCGGAATAGTTTGGGAGTGTGTTTCGAGTCATTATCTTGGAAGATAAAATTCTAACCCGAAGTTTTAATTCCAGTGGGGATTGCGTTTTCCTTTAATATGCGCTTATACTGTGCTTTTTTATTATACCTTTGATTTTTAGGAGATCGCCACCATTTGGTCCAGAAAAGCAACCCCATATCATGACTGAACCTCCATCGTGCTTAACAGTAAGGGCTATACATTCTTCATGGACACGCTTACCCACAGACCTCCTCACGAAAACACGTCTTCGTGAACCGATAATTTCGAATTTGGATTCATCGGTCCACAATACTTTATTCTAGTCTTCTATGGTCCAGTTTTGGTGATCGCGTGCCCATTTTGAACATTTTGGCTTGTTTTGCTTGCATAGAAGCGGCTTCCGTATTGTAATTCGTCCATGAAGATCGGCTTCTTTAAATCGCCGTTCAACTGTGGAAACACTTATGGGTTTTCGACGAACAGCATTCATTTCTGTTGTGATTTCTGGGGCTGTTTTTCATCTATTTCTCTTGCTTGTTACCACAATTGCAAGATCTTCTATTGAGGTTGTTGCCCTGGTCTACCTTTTCGAGTTCTGCTCATAACATTTCCACATTCGCGGTGTTCTTTGATGGTATAACCCACGGTGGACTGATTTAAGTTCTGTGACAATTTCGCGGTTGCTTTTGCCAGTTTTATGGTATGCGATTGTAAACGTTCGTGTTTCTACACTCAATTCATTCCGTTTAGGCATTTCTAACCGATTGAACTTCTTCGAAACACACGATGTTATCACTATGAGCACCTCACAAGAACTACCTGCAATTTTGCCAAAATACCCAAGTATAAATACTTAATAGTTTGCAATAACACCTTACTTTAAAATAAAATCATAACAATCAAAGATTTCCAAGAATTGAGAGATCTAATCCCTTAAGTGCAATTATATGCATTGTAAATAATAGTGTAATCGCATAATTATTTTTGAATAAGCTTTTATAGATTTTAATGTTTACTATAAAACTATTTCTTACTACAGAAATAAGTTTTATAATTACGACTTTTCTATAGAAACTGTAATGAAACAAGGGTGACCAAATACTTATGAGTAACAGTGTATATCGATGCGGTTTACCTGTCTCACTCTCACCTACGGTCAATATACATATATATGTTTGTCTAACCTGTTCTTGGCATATTATATTTCTTTCAGTAAAATTATAAAGCTTTACTGAAAAGATAGGTCTACTAAAGAAGTAGTAATCTTCATAGATTTTCAAGAAGAACGATTCCTGGTTATGGTAACTATAAAGTCTGACTTTAATAACTTGAAGAAGTATTGATATAATATCTAAAGAGATTTATTATTTTTCTTGAAATTATGTATAATTTGAAAGTTTTGGAGTACATCACTTCTTCAATATTGGCACGAAACTTTTGGCGGGTACTGTATCTGCTGATATGAGAAAATATGATAAATTCGGAGAATGTGTTCATTCTGGGAAAAGGTAAACACAGACTCTACACGTCTATATAAACATCAAGGACTACTAGCTATACTGGCATTGACCAGTATAGTTTGATCAATAAGTTGTTATATTTATTGTTTTATCGATTTGAAATCTTATTTTTTGTCGTTAACGAAGCACAGCAAATACACAATAATAAATATATTTTGAAGTAAAAGCTTGAAAAGTGTGTGAACTTATAATACTATAATTGCTAATACGTAAGTAATTGAGAGATTGGGGGTCTCCAACTTGTCCGTTTCAAATGTTAGAGCACCTTTGTCTGACATTGTTCTTAAGATAGATTACTATCTATAATAATTGCAATTGCCTTGTGTGTTAGATTAATTTGCTAATTTGGGAAGTCATTCAAATACAAATAAGTAAGTGTCTCTTGAGAAAGGATATCACACTACGACGACGGTCGTTTCGTTTAATATTTAAACTCCATTAAGCAGCCTTAGTTTTCAGCCAACAGACATTGCATCACGGTCGTATAAGGTGATGTACAAAGGGTACTAGGAAAGTTTTGAAATACAGCTTTGTTTATTTAATTTTTTCGAAGTAATTTCCTCTACACTCAACACACCCCTCCATCCTCTGAAACCAATCTTTAAACCAGTTCTGCCAAGTTTCACTAGGGAGTAAAGCGCACTCGTTGTCTCAAGCTCGCAGTAGGTCCTCATCACTGGAAAATCGCCTCCCTTTTAGCTTCATTTTCACATGCGGGAACAGTACAAAGTCGCAGGGAGCAAGATCTGAATTCTAGGAAGGGTGGTCGAGAAGTTTCAATCCTATTGTGGTCAAATATTGCAGGCTTTGGCGTGGTGAGCTGGAGCATTATCATGATGGAGGAACCAGGTGTCCATTCCTGACTTTGACCGCAGGTTCTTCACAGGTCCAATGACTTTAGGCAGGCACTGTTCAGTATAGGGCACGCAAGTCATGAGGACGACCACGATGACCAACCATGGTCAAAGTGGGATAGGTTAAGTATAATTCTTTTTTATTTTTGGGCGAGCACGAATGAATGAGAGAGATGCCCACACACACATACACACACACAAACACACACACGAGCGCGCACACACATCAACAATGCGGATACACACGGCACAAACACGAGTATGAGCGACACACTAACACGCTCAAATACTTGCGCGACATATACAAGGTGAGCATTTGTAGATCTACGGAATGAATGTCCGAATCAACGTATTAAGTGGAGAAGCTACCAGGTTCTCTGTTGTTACAGGGGCCCAAAATCCCAAAAGGAGGAGAGGCGGCGGAGAGATTCCACCGGGAAGAGAAAGGTCAAGACTGTAGAGCGGAGACAAGACGACGCTGAAGAACGATTCATCGGCCTCTCGACCTGAAGGGATTTGTAAGAATGAATATTGGACATTTTAGTGAATGAGATTTATAAATAGCGGACTACTTCCGCAGGGTAGGAGCGGAATAGTGAATAATATTTAAGCAGAACGCGGGCTAGGTCCCACTTGGAGCTCTAGATAAGACTAGTTTAGATTTAGATAGTTAGATTTGTAGTAACTAAAGATTAAGGTTAGGTTACATCCGGTGTAGTGCCACAGGCAGAGCACCGGATTCTAGGATAATTATTGTTAATTATCTACGTTTCTTTCCTAAATAAAGACTGTTCAGTATACCCCTTGTGACTGTCTTCTCTGTGTCCAAAACGACGCGTTCCACAATTCCACTTGATTTGCAAAATACAGCTGTCATTTTCTTCTTTACAGATCGGGATTTTCTGACAACTACGGGTTTGTCCTCATCATCAAAGACCCAAATTTTGTTTTGAGCTTTGGTCAGTACATCGTAATAATACAGCCAAGTCTCGTCACCTGTCACGATGTTATTCACACACCGAGAATGCCCTTATTAAACTTTTCTAGCATCTCCTGGCACCAAGTCACACAACGTGTCATCTGCTCTTCAGTTCAGTTGATGCGGCACCCAAAGAGAACAAAATTTCTTCACGTGCAAATGATTATGCAGAATCGAACGAATTGCTGGTGCATTTAGGCCTGAAGTACTCTCTACTGTTGGTAGGTAACTGACGTTCGTGGCCTTCCCAGTCTCTCAACATCCTCCACAGTTAAATTTCCCCTTCGGAATTCTCTATACCACCTTAATATTATTGTGTGATGTGGACAAACATCACCTAGTGCAAGAGTAATTTCTTCGAAGCACTGGTCTATGTTTAAATCACGCACGAAATTATAACGCGAAACTGCCCTTATCTCATTTCGTGACCACGATGCCATCGCAAGCAATTTACACTCTCGCTGCTAATGAATAACTGAGCCCATCAACATAGTAGCCGCCGCGCCCTGGCGGCTACTATGCACGTATGAACATGTCTCAACATGCAGCAACAAGCAGCTCCTACGATTCATTGTTGCGTCGTATTGCAAAACTTTTCTAGTACCCTTTGTGTATAATAAATAAATAATTGAGAAGATTGGGTCTTCATCTCTGTTTGAAACGTTAAAGCACTTTGACATTGCAGTTAGGAGAGGTTATTGTCGTTGTCTTTGTTAAATCGACTTATTTGGGAAGCCAATCAAATACAAACAAGTAAGTGCCTATCGAGTGAGGCACTTATTTGTTTGATTATTGCTAATTAGAAGCAATCATTAGTTTTGTGTTCGGTAAAAAATATATATTTGAGATGATGGATTTCGGACACTTAACAATTCATAGAATTAAGAAAAGAATATAGTTAAGTTCAGACCATCTTTGCTTTAATTCAGCATAATTACAAAGTCGAACAAAATCAATCAATATTTAATTTTCTAAAACTTCCTTCCATTTCGTAGTCTTCAAATGAGTATATACTGGCTTTGTTGGGCGGTATTGGTCCAGTTATTCTCAAAGTATCTATTTTCTGGACAAACTTAGCATTTCCTAACAGAAAATTTTTCATTAGATCACCACATTTTTCTAAATTCCCACCTTTTCCGCCATACACATCTGGAAGGATATCCATGGATAAACATTTTGTTATTTCCTTAGGGTCTTTGTGGATGGTTATCTACAACATTAACAGCGTAAGTATCTAGTATATCGTGTATCATCTGTCCATAGAAATATTACTCTTTTCGTAATTTTTTCGTTGACGACTTTTAAAACGATATTGAAGAGAACTTCAGCTGACTTGGGTAAATTGAGCAGGTGCACGTGTTTAATTCGAAGAGGTGTTACGTTGTAGACCATATCGATGTTCTTAACTAGATTTTTTATGTTGATTTTGGCCAAGTGTTGCGGTGTACATCCGTCGAAATCATATACGGTCATCAGTGAGGCGTTTGTGTCTTCAAATAATAGGTAGGCCACTATTAAATATTAAGCATTTATATGTAATTCAACAATCTATAAAAAAAACATACCCAAAATTGATGCATAACTCATCGTAATGTCGAAGTCGTAATCTTCAAATGGTGGCGTTCTATAGAAGATTACTCTGCATCCATCCGATGTCAGCTTTGGATGAATTGCAAATTGCCTATGGGCAAAGGAATACTAATTAGAATTAAATGGTGGCGTTTTATAGAAGATTACTCTGCATCCATCTGATGTCAGCTTTGGATGAATTGCAAATTGCCCGTGGGCAAAGGAATACTAATTATATACTTAAGCTCGTGAAAAATGTAATTATTTTGAAATTGAAAAATATGAGGGTATAGCAGATGAGTTAGGGCATTTTTTTATGTGTTCCTCCTTAACTATAATGCACTTGAACGATGCTGCAGTTGTAATGACCTGTTCAAAATTTGCTATGCTATATCTCTTCCAAAATCCCGAAAACACCACGTCGTTGATTGAATAAGTTCTTCATTTTAACGAAATTTCTTTCCGGCAAGGAAAAGTTTGAGTCTTGAGAATAACAGGGTTGGTGATGTATAACTTGAGATCACAATTGAATCCATTTTTTGCAAAGAACTAGTGCAAGTAGTGATCGTTTTTGCATGGGTTATTAAAGGTTGCTTTTAAGAAATCGCTTTACTCATTTCGTCTAGTAGATCGGCGCAATACGATTGTGTTTACGGTTTGGCCCTTAGATAGTTTATGAAAATCCCTTGCGAATACTAAAAAGTTGCAACATTACCTTACCCGCAAATGGAAATTTTCGACTTTTCTTTCTTCACAACTGACAATTTCAACATGCCCAATTCTAGTTGTTCACAATGCTGAATATTTCTTTGATGCCTATTCTTCGTCAACTTTAAAACAATATTATTAACATAACTGATTAATTTCAGAGCTGTAGTTTCTGATGATCATGGGCTATCATCAGTACTTTACCATTACATTTAAGTTGTCCAAACCACCGACAAATTACGGCTTTCGACGTAGTGCATGTCAAAATCGTGGATGTGTTCAGTTTTAATATACATATGTAATAAGTCATTTCATCGAACCAAATTTAGTACTCACCTGTGCATTTTATATACGCTAAAATATGTGTCGTCCACGAACTTTTTGGAGTAAATTTGCTTCCAATTTAATCGTGTAGCCAGAAAATTTTCGAATTTCGTTTTAGCCTTGTCCAAATTACATTTGCAAAGTCTCACGAAGTTAAGAATCAAGTGGTTATCTACAAATATATTAAATATATTCATATACACTTTTTTAGGTTTTGGAGTACTTCTTCATATCACATATACTAATTTTCACAAATTCTATAGTACTCTTCAAATCGAATTAGAGTCACCTGTAGTTTATCTATATGTATATATATATATATATATATATATATATATATATATACCTATAAATACTGATATAAAGGTTTTTAAGTACAAAAAGAAAACTGCAAGTTGGATTTAAGTTATTTTTTGATAGTTTATTTTGGCAATAGTAAGCTACAAAATACAATGCAAATTACTCGAAATGGCCGCCATTTGCCTTAATACAACGCCGAAGTCTGCAGGGCCACTCATCAATCGCTGTACGGACGATATCCATGGGAAAATTGTCGACTGCTTCTGTTAACGCTTGCTTCAATGATTCCAGGTTGCGATGGGGTCTTCTACAGACCATGCCCTCTAATATTGATCATAGTTTGTCGTCGAGCCGATTTAGGTCTGGGCTTGCTGACGGCCAATAGTCAGTACTAATAAACTCAGGTACATGATTTTCAAGCCATTGCTGAGTTATTTTGGCCTTGTGAGCGCGCGGGGGTGATCTTCATTATTGTTCTTATGACTATTATTAAGATGATTTATTATAAATATTACTATACGGAGGTGGCAGGTGGAAGTAGCTGGCCTGACCTAGAGATGGTGGTAGTGAAAAATATCACTGTACTAGAAAGTACACAATCTATAATGCATATGTTTCAAGTTTAAAGACGCCACGTTGTTTAGTATTTGTTTGGCAGCCATCAATAGTGAACGTCTTCAGTGAATTTGTAAAAATGGAGAAAATTGGTCATCGTTACGTGATACAATACTTTTATTTGAAAAACCTCAACCCAACCTATATAAAAGCTGAACTGGATTCTACTCTGGGTGAGTCTGCTCCTTCGTTTACAACAGTGAAATATTGTGTAGCAGAGTTTAAACGAGGCCGTACGAGTTGCCAAGACGAGCATCGCAATGGTCGGGCAAATGAGGTGACGACTTCAGAAATGGTGAAGAAAATCCACAAAGCGGTACTGGATGATCGTCGACTGACATTTAAAGAAGTGCGGTACATCGCATATTATCTGTAAATTTTGAGAAAGCTATGTGCAAGATGGGTGCCGAGTGTCGTAAAGATGATTCGATTGAGTGTTTGGCGAAGTTTCAGAGCAACAAAGCAGAATTTTTGCGCCGTTTCATAACTATGGATGAAACATAGGTCGATTACTTCACACTCGAGGCAAAAGAACAATCAAAACAATGGACTCAAAAGAGAGAACCGGCTCCAGAGAAAGCGAAGACCGTTTCATTGCCTGCAGATGAAACGGTCCTCGCCTTCTTTGGAGAAATTTTTGTGCCGTTTCATAATCATAGATGAAATATGGGCCCATCACTTCACACCTAAGACAAAAGAACAATCAAAACAAGGGACTCAAGAGGTAGAACCGACTCCAAAGATGGGGAAGACCTTTTCATCTGCCGGCAAGGTCATGCCATCGGTTTTTTTAGGACGCACGTGGAATAATTTTCATTGACTATCTTGAAAAAGGGAAAACTATCAACGGCGAGTATTATGCGAACTTGTTGCAACGTTTGAGCGAAGAAATCAATCAAAAACGGCCGCATTTGGCTAAGAAGAAAGTGTTGTTTCATCAAGACAATGCACTAGCTCACAAATCCGTTACTGCAATGGCCAAAATTAATAAGTTAAAGTTTGAATTGCTACCTTAAGCACAATATTCGCCAGATTTATCCCCTCGTATTATTTTCTGTTCCCAAACTTGAAAAAATGGTTCAGTGGTGAAAGATTTTCAAACGATGAGGAAGTGATGTCGGCAGTTAATGGCTATTTTGAAGAGCAAAACAGTTCTTATTATGAAAAGGGTATCGAACTTATTGAACATCGCTGGGAAAAGTATGTAAAAGTGAAAGGAGATTACTAACAATTAGTGAATTAATTCATGTCTATTTATTGAAATTTATATTATTTTAGATTTGATGTCTACTATGAACAATTTAACAAGAAATACTGTCTATTTTATATGTAAAATGGTTATCAGTACTCAAATAATATAAGGTTCTATTTCACATCCTCAGAAAGAACTGTACTTTTACATTTGTTAAAAGCCTATGTATTATTTGTTATATCGTTACAAGTAAGTATTTAGAATTAAATAGAATACTTATCATATTTATTTAAGGCATATAAAAGTCAAATTTGTTCGAAAATTTATTTTAATTTAAAGTTCGTGGCTTATAATTTCGAATATACTTTATTTGCCAGTTATAGAATTAAGTTGTTTCACATTATGCCTCGTTACAATCAAAAGTATATATTTGTCTGTGTTTTCTCGTGTTTTTTCCCTTCTCCCCGCGTAGATGTGCTTCTGTTGTAAAGGCCTGGTGCAATGTTACTATACAATCTCATTTATCATCTTCAGGCGATGCTCTCTGTCCAATGCTTTTCATCTTACTGCGTATGACTCGTCCTTGTTCCGTTTTTTTGTTTGTACATTCGCCTCGGCTTGTGTCGTGCGCTTACTTGTTAGGCGATTTTGTAGTGGTAACGTAATGTTAAATTTAAGCAATTTAAAGATTATGTTCATGTTTTAAAAAATTACATCCAGAGTAATTAATCTTTGAGCTGTATGTAAAAAGACATCAATGCCAAAAATATTCCAAATACATACGAAAACAAAATCGATTGTTGCAAAACATGTCTAGCAGGTGACCTTTATTCTTTTAAAACGTTTTCTTCTTGTTTACAGCTCATATAATATTTTATGGTGTGTTTTGTCGGACTGTACTTTTTGGATTTATATATTCAACGTGTGGTGCATATTTTTATTAGTTTTTTTTTCTTATAAACCGCATGAGTAGAGAGAAACAATTATATAAATAATAAATTACCTGCTTTCCGAGTAACCTACCTCCATAGTTTTTAGGATGTATACAGGGCGTACCGTAGATAGGTAACGCTTTAAGAATAGGTTGAAATAAACTAAATTTTAACTAAATTAAGCGTTTAGATTTCCCTAGTCAATACTCGCAATTTATTTTGTGTTTCTTGGTTATAACTGCATCTTTGACACTTGTCCACTTGCTATTACTCTGTTTACTTTGAGAACATCGCACTGAAAATCGCTTTCAAATAATTTGTCCAGCAATATTCTCATGTGGCGGTTCTTCCTTACTTAAGAGAGTATATTTAAAGGGCTTTCCAATAAGGACTTGACAACTTTTTGTCAAAATAAAATGCAGACCATTTGAGATATTTCAAAAACTTTATTATCGGGTTGAAGTACAATCAAAACATTTATGAATGGAACTCGACTTCGTTCATATGGCCACCGCGGGCACGTTTGCAGCGGTCGATTCGATGGATCCAATTTTCGATGACTCGGACACACAATTCGGCCGAAACGGCTGCTATTTCGCGTTCAATGTTGGTTCTGAGCTTTTCCAACGTTGTCGGCTTGTTGGCATAGACCAATGACTTGACGTAGCCCCAAAGAAAAAATTCTAGAGGCGTTAAATCGCACGAACGAGGCGGCCAATCGACTGGTCCATTTCTTGAGATAACACGCTCATCAAACTTACTCTTCAATAAATCGATTGCAACGTGTGCTGTGTGGTTTGTGGCACCATCCTGCTGAAACCACATGTTGTCCAAGTCCATGTCTTCCAATTCGGGCCAAAAATAATGGGTAATCATGGCGCGATAATAATTACCATTCACAGTAACGTGACGATCATTATCGTCGACGAAAAAATATGGCCCTATGACGCCACCGGTATGCAAATCGCACCAAACAGTTATTTTTTGTGGATGAAGTGCTGTTTCATGAAGCACATGTGGATTTTCACCCGACCAATAACGCATATTTTGCTTGTTGACGAACCCATTGAGCCAAAAATGAGCTTCGTCACTGAAAATGATTTTGCGATGAAATTGATCATCTTGGCGCATCTTTTCCAGAGCCCAATCGGAGAACGTACGTCGCTTCGAATAGTCCATCGGCTTCAATTCTTGAGTCAGCTTGATCTTGTATGGGTATAAACCAAGATCCTTACGCAAAATTCTCCATAAAGTGGTCTGGGCGATGCCCAACTCTTGAGAACGCCGTGGAATTGACTGATTTGGATCATTTGCTACGGACGTTTCAACGGCAGCGATATTTTCGACATTTCGACCAACCAGTTGTCTCACTGGCACGGCAACATCACACAACGAATATGTAGACTCAAATTTTTGCACTAAACTTGTTACTGCCTGTCTACTAGGGCGAGAATTACGACCGAAAATCGGAGTTAACGCTCTAAAAGTAGGGGTCACCGACTCCGAATTTCTGTAGTCAATTTTTATAATTTGCAGACGTTGTTCGTTCTTGTACTTTACCATGATGAAAATGTTAAGTTTACTGAATAAATTGACAGTGACAGTTCGATGATTAGTGAAAGGGTGCGTTCACAAATTGAATTAAAAATTGTCAAGTTCCTATTGGAAAACCCTTTACATATCAAGTGCATCCCTGACCCCACCAGTTAATATTTTCTCAACTGCTGGAAATGATTTTGGCTTCTTGGGAGCACTCGCAGCCTCTACGCATTGTCTAAAGTATTATTCTGCCTGCACTATGTAGCAATGATGCCAGTTAGAAAGTGATGCAAGAATTTAGTGATGTTACATTGGAAATGTTCCCAAGAATGCCTTGAAATGTTCGGTTTTTTTGGTTGATTGTTGCGGTGCCTATTTGCTTGAGAACGTTTTCTTATGTAAATGCTCTTGTTAATCTGAGATTTTTACAATGTTCACACAGCATTGTGAACTTCAATAATTTCATTGGTTGTGGTCTATTTTGGCTTTTAAAGATGTTCGTTAACTTGAATCGATGTCTGATCACGTTTGACTTCCGCTATGTACTTTTTTATTGTCAAGAACGAAGGAAGGAAGGAACGTCATTTGCAAAGAGTGGATTCTATCTCAGTTTTTATTTTATTTGGTGTTGTTTAGCTTTTGAACCAAAAATTTAATTTTCGGTCGATATTCATTTTTGTTCAGTTTTACTTCGAAACATAGAAACCAAATTGAAGTTGTACATTAATGAATATCAGATGACAGTTTGTAGCTTCAGAATATAGACCCCATTTGAAACTTCAGCTATGGTTTGTGTTAGGCCGAGAACATTTCCATCTACTTTTGTATATTTATTACAAAATAGTTATTACGTACGTATAGACTAATGGCAAATGATTAATAAATGTCGTAAATATGGTGAGTCTAATGACTAAACTGTAAGGTAAACTAATATTGGTTTTAACAAAGTTGGAACATATATTATTACAACGAACACTTTCTTGTTGGTTCAATAAATGCTTTTGAAAAATAGTTGTATTTATTACAAAAAAAAGGATAACTTTGATTGCGTGGGATGTCTTTTAAGTTTTGTTATGTGCGATGTAGAGGACGCCACTAATCAAACGTTGGTACTAAAAATTAACCTTCATCTTTAGTTAACCTAAATTCAAAGTTTCAATGCAATAAGTGTAGTGTTGTAGCTACAACGAACTATCAAAATTGACAGGTTAGTTGAAAAGTGGAACTAAACCGAGAACATTTTCTCGGAATAATTTTTTATAATTTTCGAAGAAAATTATCTCAACAACAATGCCTGGCCGAGTTGGTTTCTCTATTTGGCAATAAAGCACCACATCAGTCAACAATTTCTCGTTGGTATGGAGAATTCAAATGTGGATGAATTAGTCTTAGCGACAATCCAAGAACAGGTTCGCTAAAAACGGCAGTCACTCACTTAAGTTAATGAAGGTCGACATGTGATACATCACCGTTTTGAAGCATTATTGGAGATTTCAAAGAATTCAATTCAAAAAATGTTGCATAAAGAATTATCTATAAAAAAATTAATTTCCCGCATTTGTTGACCGAAGACCAGAAAGCAGCTAGGGTGAATTGGTGTCAAAAAACTCTACATTGCTTCAACGTCGGAAACTCTAAAAACGTGTACAAGATTGAATCTCGGATTTTCTCATAGAGGCCAGAAAATAAACGCCAGTCGTTTGTTTGAGTGTTCCAAAGTGAAGAAAAGCCGACAAAAGTCATCTGCTCTCGAAGTGTCTCCAAAAAGATGGTCGCGACATCTGTTTTGAAAGCAGGTCATGTAGCAACAATTCCTCTACAAGATCAAAGAACTGTTACTGCCGATTGGTCTCGATAAACTTCGAAAAACTAACCTTGAGCGATGAATCATCCTCCACCAAGACAATGCAAGTTCGCACACAGCACGCTGGAGAATTGGATTTTTAACGCAACAAAATGCTAAATTATTGGACCATAAAGTCCTGACCTAAGTCCCAACGATTTTTTTACCTTTCCGAAAATCATGAATGGACTACGTGGCCTAAGGTTCTAGCCTTCAGAAGGAGCAGTCAATACCTTCAAAAATATAATTTTGACTGTACCAAGAAACGAGTTCCGCCCGCTTCCAGAGTTAGTTCGAGCACATGTAAAAGTGTATTAAACTTCGTGAAGAATAGTGCGAAAAATAATGAAGTCTTTAAAAGCTATCTACTGTTTTATTCCAGCTTTATATACAAAATTTAAAAGACAACCCACGTAATATTGTTGAATATCGCAGATTTAGTTCAAAAGATGGAGAATGTACCGGAATGGTGCATATTTAAAAACATATATATTTGCACTTATATCAAAGGCTTGAGAAACTTTTGTAGAACCAAAACCGCAATGGCATTGCAAAATGATGCCGAAACTATACGAGAATTAATATTTAAATATATTAAAGGCATGCTATTCTTTACTGTAAAAAATATTCAGCATGCCAATGTAAGTTTCGGGTATTTCGCAAGAAAATTATGAAAAACTACATCTTATTATTAAAAATCATTTGCTCTGAGTTATAGAGTGATATTTTTTCCTGAGTTACACTATTATATATACTTGGTTTCATAATTTAACAGGTTTGTCCGGAGTAATTCTTATTTACGTAATGAGTAAAATACCACTCTATTGGCCGAGTCGAATATATGGTCCAGAGATGCTATAATAAAGACGATACCAATAAAGTTTGTATACATATGAATTACGAGGGGTGTTTCCAATATTCTGGGAATTGGTGCTATAATTAAATAACGCAGAACTTATACGCAATATTATTGATGCCAGACAAGTCTTGACATGTTCATGCAACTATCTAGTGCAACATTGTTCAGTTTTATTCAAGTATTCGACTGATGTAGACGCGTTTTAGTAGCACTGTTTTTGTATCCATGGAACACGCGGCAAAATCTCAAAGAGCGATAATTTTCTTTCTGTGGAAAGAAGATGTGAAAACGACAGAAATTATTAGTCGTCTGCAAGGAGCATTTAGTGAATCTGCAGAATCCAAAAGTACTGTTTATCGGTGGATCGATCGTTTTAAAGCCGGTAGAGCATTACTAGAAGACGATCCACGTAGTGGGCGGCCAAACACGTCGGTAAATGAAAGAAACATTACTGCTGTCGAAAACCTACTGAAAGACGACAGGCGAATGACTATTCGTCAAATTAGTGTACACATAGGGATAAGTACACGACAGGTTCATGACATCTTGCGTGATTGTTTGGGCGTTGGCAAGGTTTCGGCGCGCTGGGTGCCAAGGCTGTTGGGACCAGAACAGAAACTCAATAGGTCCGATACTTGTCGTCAACTTCAAGAGCTGTTAGCCCGTTACTGTGATGAATTTTGGCAACGAATAATAATCGCTGGCGAAACTTGGATTCCTTATTTCAATCCTGAGACGAAAAGTTAATCCAAAGAAAGGCGCAAACCTGAAGAAGGGCCTCCACTTAAGGCGCGTGCAGTTCCGTCTGTTGGAAAGGTAATGCTTACTGTATTCTGGGATTGCGAAGGGATTATTTTCATGGATTATCCGCCGAGAGGTACTACAATTAATGCAGAATATTATTCAAATTTATTATCCGGACCACTGCGACAGGAAATTTGCATAAGCGTCCGTTATTGCAACAGAATAATGCAAGACCACACACCGCAAGGAAAACGAAGGATGTTTTTAACGATTTACGATGGGAATTGCTGCTGCACCCACCTTATTCCCCGGATCTTACACCCAGTGTTCCCAGATTTGAAAAAACCCTTACGGGGTGTTCGATTTGAAAGTTTAACTGACGTAAAACGTGCCATAAATAGGTGGATCGACATGACACCGGAAAACTTCTTTGAGGACGGCTTAAAAAAATTAGTTTATCGTTGGGATAAATGTATTCAGTTAAATGGAGATTATGTCGAAAAACGACATTGTGATATTGACGAGAATTAACAAAATTATAAAAATTATATGTAATTCCCAGAACTTTGGAAACATCCCTGGTACATTGTTAATTTGACGCCTATTAACTTTCTATGTTTAATAAATGAATAGTTATAGTATCATTTAAGAGTTCCGTACATTTAATTTATTGAATATTTTAGTTAACGTTTTTAATTTGATATGTGCAAAAGTCAAAAAAATATTATGAATATTCGTTACCCCAATAATTATATTATAAACACAAACTGCTATAAAAAAATTAAATTTACTGAAATAAAAGTTCTCGGTTGATTTTTACATTATTTAATAATAATAATAATAATAATAATAATAATAATAATAATAATAATAATCTTTATTAGTCCAACAGTCACAGACCATTTACAGGACAAAAATAAAGTAAAAAAAGTGCATTGAAAAAAAATACACATAATAATAATACAAATAATAGGTAATACAAAGCAAAAAAAAAGATCTACGATTAATTCTAAACTATTACAGAAAGAAATCAAGAGATATATAGATCAGGATCGCACAAGAATTATTTATTTAGTTGACGAAAAACTAGTTCATAAAATATGGCGAATAATGTTGTCGAGCACAAAATATCTTTTATTAAACCGCATGACCCCTTTGAAATGCAAAAAATGATATTCGATTTCTTTACATTATTATCCTCTTCAGCTCTTTGACTCACACATATCCTCCTTATTTAAACGACTATTAAAAATAAAAATTGAAAGAAAATAACTCTTACCCACGTCCTTCGGTAGATGGGGTTCACATCTCAACCACTCTTTAAATAATTCTAATTGTCTTTCCAATCTATCCGGAACTTCATTCAAGTCCTTCTGTATAACTTTTATTAATTTCAAATCTGGTAGTTGCAGGGGTGTTGTGAACTCCATGATGGGTTCACTGGAAGTGAAACACAAGGTGTTCGAATCAACTGGTTTCTTCTGTAAATTATCCTTTTTCTTAAAAATAGTTCATCCCGTGTTGGTTTCGAGGAAGCCAGCGAATATATTACAACAGCATCAACTGGAGGCTTTTATTTTTTTTAACTTTTTCTAAATGTTTTGGCAAAACTTGTTATACCAGAAAATTTGGTTTGTAGTCTTGCAGGGGGACGTGGTTCTTTAATAGATGATTATTTCGATATTAAATTGTTATAAAACGAAAAAAGTTTTGCGTTTAAAGTAGAAATTTTCTTTAGTCGTTTCCTCCTTTAATATAATATTTTTATCTTATCAATATCTGTTTAATTTATTGATGTAAAATCGTAATTGTTTATTCAAAGTTATTTTCAAATTTAATCAATAAAATATGGGAATTACAAGAGAAATTAATATCCCTGAACTTTAGAATTTTGTAAAATCGTGAAGCAGTTCATAATAATTATTTATTTACTTTTTGGATTATAACGAAGTTTGTTGAAATAAGTTGCAGAGGTTTGAATTGTTTTTCAATCTCCAAATTTGTTTCTAATCTATACGAGGCAAATCTACTACACAATGAGATGTAGGAATCATATCGATAGATGCTTTTATAATATTATTTAAGATATCTTATATTATGGTCCTTGCAGATGATTTAAATTCGTTTGTTTCAAAACAAAAAAAAAGTTTTGTGTTTAAAGTACCCGGCCTAACCTAGAGATGCCGGTAGTTGAAAAATATCACTGTATTAGAAAGTACACAATCTATAGAGCACATGTTTCAAGTTTGAAGACGCCACGTTGTTTAGTATTTGTTTGGCAGCCATCAATATTGAACGTTTTCAGTTAATTTGTAAAAGTGAAGAAAGTTGGTCATCGTTACGTGATACAATACTTTTATTTGAAAGGCCTCAGTCCAACCGATATAAAAGCTGAACTGGATTCTACTCTGGGTGAGTCTGCTCTTTCGCTTACAAAAGTGAAATATTGGGCAGCAGAGTTTAAACGAGGCCGTACGAGCTGCCAAGACAAGCATCGCAGTGGTCGACCAAATGAGGTGACGACTCCAGAAATGGAGTGACGAAAAATAGATTTACTTCGAAAACTCTAAGCGCAAGTAATCATGGCCATCAACTGGCGAAGCCGGCCCATCGACTACAAGTCCAAATCGTTTTCGTCGCAAGACAATGCTCTGTGTTTAGTGGGACCAGACATCGACAACAAATTGTTAATTTGAACCATGCATTGATAGAAAGACGTTCAGAATGGGCTGAAACAGGTCAAGGAAGCGTTGAAAGCACTTGGGGCCTAATATCGCACTCGCCGTACTGTCAAGACCTTGCCCCATCCGACTATCACCTTTTCACATCGACGGGACACGCGTTTACAGAGCAGCACTTCGCCAATTTCGATAAAGTTAGAAAATGGCTCGATGAATAGTTTTGCTCAAATGACAAACAGTTTTTTGGGATGGCATTCATAAATTGCCTGAAAGATGGTCAAGATGTGTAGAATTAAATAATCAATGCTTTGAATAAATAAAGTCTTCCATTTTCTTGAAAATTATGTAGTTTTTTTTACGAAGAAATCGCTAATGACTTTCCGGTACACTTGGTAAAGTCTCCAAACATATGAAACAAGAATAAGGTCGGAGAAAATAATAAAACTGGTCTAAAACTGTACTTCCAATGTATATAATTATTTTTCCATATCACCAATAATGCGACACATTTCTACGAATGCTGAATCCATTTCTTTCGTCAATGAAAAATATTTCTTGCTTATCGTTGATTCAATTGCGAGCAGTCAACCGAACTTCAGAGTCTGATCAAATGGGTTGACCCTTCAAAACAAAATACGTATATAGAATACGAAAATTATTGTGGAAAGTGTTGTTGACCGTCCACTCTTTTGTTAAAATTTTCAATGACATTTTGACATAATCGAAGCTCTATCTCACCAACGACACGAATAATTTCATCTTTAAAAGCAGAAATTGATTGTGCATTGTTTCTATAAACCTGACTTTTCACATAATCCCAAAGAAAATAGTCTAACGGTGTCAAATCACATGATCTTGGTGGCCAATTAACATCACCGTTTCTTGAGATTACACGTCCACGAAATTTTTCTCTCAATAAATCAATTGATTCGCATGTAAAGTGAGGTGTAGCGCCATCCTGTTGAAACCACATATCCTCTAGATCAATATTCATAAATTCAGGCCACAAAAATTCAGTTGTCATCCGAGAATATCGATCACCATTGACAGTTACAGTTTCACCAGCAGCATTTTCAAAGAAGTAAGGTCCGATTACACCACCTGACCATAATGCACACTAAACAGTAACTCGTTTAGGATGCATAGGTTTCTCATGAATAATTCGTTTTCCTCACCCCAGATACGGCAATTTTGTTTATTAACATAGCCACCAAGTTCAAAATGTACCTCATCGGAAAACATTTTTTGAGAAAAATCAGGAGGTTGTTCATTGATGAAATTGACAAATGAACGACGTTTTAAATGATCTAATGGCTTCAGTTCCTGTGTTATTTTAACCTTATATGTCTTCAGAGCTAAATCCTTGTGTAAAATACGCCATGTTGTTGATCCACTAAGTCCAAGTTGTTGTGAGCGTCGTCTAATGGACATTTCAGGATCTTCAGCAACACTTTCACGAACCAAACCAACATTTTCTTGTGAACGACCACTACGACTGTATTTTTCACTTTTTTGATCTTCCGCGGAACCGGTTTCTTGAAATTTTTTAATAATTCGACCAATAGTGCTTTTAGATGGACGATTATGTAAACCATAAAATTCACGTAACTTTTTAACAACTCTTTTCACAGAACGATGACTTTCATAAAATAATTCAACAATTTGAACGCGTTGTTGTACCGTGTACGAAGCCATTTTTATAAATGTCATATATCACACTTTTTAAATGCCCACATACCCAGACAAATTCAGTGCGCTATCTGTATTTTATTTATTCTTAAAAAACCGCGCAATTTGAAACAGCCTTTATTTATGCAATTGCAATTGCGACAAGGACAGATGCATAACCACTAATATGATATTAAATTAATATGTAATAGAAATTCTAAGAACACTTATGAGTTGATAATCGTTTTATAATAATAATAATAATAAGAATACTTAAGCATAAAAACAAGTTTCTAATTGCATTACACGTGTTGATAAAATATTAAGAAAATTGTAAATAATTACGTAATTTTCTATTTTAAATTCATTTTACGTATTTAGTAATACTTGTTTATAAAAATTTGTCATACTTATAAAATATATCAAGTTACCTTGTGTCTTAAAAAAAACCGCGCAATTTGAAACTCTTTATCTTACATACATTTTGATTCGCCCTGTATAAGTACATTAAAATGAATTGTAAAGGTGATTTTAAATTAAAGAGAAGAACAAAAAAAAAACTGTTAATTAAGTTACAAAAAAAACTAAGCGTGCGAAAGATTATTTGTTTTCGAACTTTTGACATTTTTCGTTTGGATAAGTTCAGAAGTAATGGTTCTTTAATATTGAAAAAACAATTTGAAGCATCTAAACTGGTATATTTTATTTTCGAGAACCGGTCCACGAAACAATAGACTGATGCAGGATCTCAAAAACACGGTCCATTTAGTTTGTATTGTGCAAGCAGCAAACAAAAATAAATAACATTTCAACGATAAAGTACAAATTTATGTCGATTACACAGCAATATTGTTGTCAATTTATAATTAAATTTGGTATCAATAGTAGTTTATATGATAGTAATTAAATGGCACAACAAATTAAGGAAAATTATTTTAAATATTAAAAAAAAAAAGAAATTTGAATAGCATTTGGCGTCATCTCTGATACAGTGTTCAAAGTTTCATTATAGTTTTGTTATAGCAAAACCTTTTTCGTTTGAAACCAGAATTGTAAGCCACACAAAAATTTGAACATTTTTAATACTAAAATATTTAATTAACGGAAATTAACCGTAAAAATAGTTAATGGTATTTACAGAAATACGTTTTTGAATACCCTAGTTAATCCCCTATTGAAAAGAATAGGTGGAAAGGAGAAATTGTGGATTTTCGAAATTTAGTGTCATTCTAGCAGTGTGTGAGCAACGTGCGTTTGTGAGTTTGTGGTAGAGATCAATTAGATTATCCTATTTTTTCACGTTGTCAGTTATTTGTTGAAGAAAAATGCCTAAAACACGCGAGTTGTCGGCAGGGGAACGCGCCCAAATAGTGCTACTACATTCCCAGAAATTATCAATAGCTGCAATTGCAAAAAAAAAATGTTCGTGATGTGCAGTCCGTACAACCATTAGTCGCTATCAGGAGGGAGAGTGGGTCGTTTGTTAACAGACCAAAAAGTGGCAGAAAACCCTGTACCTCGATTAGAGAAGACAGAATTTTACAAAGACTGGCTCTCAGTGATAGGAAAAAATCGTCGAAACAGCTCGCCAGTGAGCTGAAACAGCGTTATCGCGTAACAGTTTCTGCGCAAACAGTGAGAAGGCGTCTCCAGCGTGCTGGTTTACGAGGATGTAAAGCGCGACGTAAACCGCTTTTAACTGACGCTCATAAAAAGAAGCGGTATTTATGGGCCAAACAACATGAAAATTGGACAATCGAGAAGTGGACGAAGATTCTTTGGTCTGATGAATCGAATATCGAGGTATGTAAGTACATCTCCATGACTATATTCTTATCGTTGTATGCAATTCAGTCTACATGTAACATTAAACAAAATTAATCCTGTCTAAGTGCTAACTTTCTTCTTTTGCCTGGCAGCTTTGGGGACTACCTGGGACGCTATACGTTCGGCGTAGGCAATGGGAAGCTTATCAACCACAATGTATCCTTCCCATAGTAAAATTTGAATGTGGTAGTATCATGGTTTGGGGTTGTATGTCTGCATACGGTGTTGGAGAAGTGTACCTGTGCGATGGGCGGATGAATAGTCAACGCTATTTAGCCATGTTGGACGAAGTATTAGAACCGTCTGTGCTAAAACTATTCGACCAAGATATTCCACAATACATTTTTCAGCAAGATAATGCGCCCTGACACAAATCGGGAGCTGTAATGCGTTGGTTCGAGGAAAACAGAGTGGAGGTATTGGATTGGCCGCCACAAAGTCCCTATTTGTCGCCCATTGAAAATTTGTGGCTTATCTTAAAAACTAAGATCACGGAACATAAATGCCTGTCAAAAGCAGAATTATCAACAAAAATTCGCGAAATATGGGCTGCAATACCGCCGGCAGAGTGTTACAATTTAGTAGCAAGTATGCCTCGACGAGTGCGAGCTGTCATTAAGGCCAAGGGCGGAGCGACAAAATATTGATAAATTGTACTATATTACTAAATAACACTTTGTACATAATTTTCACAACAGCTTTATTTTCCTCACCTCTCTTTTGACTAAACTATATAAACTATATATGTATGTATGTACATAAATTTGTAAGGTGTCTAATACATTTGAGCATGGTTGTATATGTATAATTCCATATTAAAGCGTAGATATTATTTAAAAAATAAAATAATTATTTCCTGCGATATATTCTTAATATGCAGTGTGTACAAGCAAAATATTTCGTAACCAATCGGCAAAAAATGTAAATAACATTTCTGATGAAGTATAAATTTCTATCGACAACATAGTAATGATGTATTAAATTTGTAATTAAAATTGGGACCTCCAGTTTGTAGTAGTAATTAAATGGTACAATAAAAGTTTTACCGGAGTTATCAGAGTTTTTTAATAGCAATACCCTTTTGGTTTGTAATATTGATATATTTGTATATACGTATACAGTTACATAGAAGTCTTATTAAAAATTTACAGTAAAACACCAATGAAAAGTAATAAAATTAAGAAATTATAATACATGTACTTTAATGTTGTTTATAGTTATCCTGTTATTTTTTCTATATTTTTAGAGAGCTAAATAAGTTAAAAATAAAGGACATACACATGCATAAAATGTACTATATTTTATTTGAAACATATTTTTTGCTTAAAAATCTGGATATTAAAAATTGTGTTTATAAAATGAACAAAACACAAAGCAACTAATGGTTAAAAAAAAAAAAAAAATTGAAAAGCATGTGCCGCCATCTCCGATACAGTGTTCAAAGTTTTATCAGAGTTATTTAATAGCAATACTTTTTTGGTTTGAAACCAGAATTGAAACAACAAAAGTTTGTACAGTAGTTAATAGATGGCGCCATCGGTAAGAAGGAAATCATTTTTAATATTGAAATATTTAAATTTATATGCATAATTCAATAATAAATCTTAGATTTTAATTAAAAAATAAAATAACTATTTCCCGTGATATATTCTTAATATGCAGTGTGAAATAAAAAAGTAATAAAAATAAGAAATTATAGCTTACTTTAATATTATTTATAGTTATCCTGTTATTTTTTCTATATTTTTAGAATGCCAAATAAGTTAAAAACAAAAGACATACAAATGCATAAAATGTAGTATATTTTGGTTGTTTCTTTTTTTTTGGAAACGTATTGGAAATATCTTTTTTGCTTAAAAATCTGGACATTCAAAATTGTGTTTTTTAAAATGATTCCATTTGAGTTTTTTGAGTAGTTTCTGATGAAAGAAGTATTGTTTTTGTTATACACTTAGTTTCGAGCAAGCGTTCTGATTTAAAATGAAGGATGTACACAAATTAATGTTGCCAGTTAAAATTGGCGTTAAGCAGTTGTTAAACAGTAAAACGAAAAATATTTCTTCAAAGTTTTTGTTTTTTATGTGCGCGCACAACTGTTAGTACGTATCAAAAACGTCGAGACTATATCCTCCTTGAGTAGGGGCACATAATTCATTAAGTCCACGCCTATTTGCTCGTACATTTTGGCAAGCGCTGTATATTGAGGTAAGTTTGACATAAGTCGGTACATATCTTCGAATTTATTCCTTATGTCATTCGCTGAGGTATTATCATACAGTTTCTCTATCTTGCCAAATAAACTCGATATCTTTTTCACTTTAGATATGAAAAAAGCACTGGTTACAAACTCTTTTAAATCGGGCTTGATGTGTGGTGAAATACTAACGAGGTCTGCAAGCTGGTCGAGAGGGTTATTGTCATACAATCCTTTGTAAATAGTTTCCGTGCTGGTTAAGTAATTATGTAATATTTGGTAATCATGTTGAGCCTGAAGTTGCGCCTTCACGTCCATATATTCATGACTTCTCAAGAAACCGATAGCCCTCCGTATGCTTTCTGAAGTGGCGGCTTGTCGCCTCAGCTCTTCGGTTAAGTCTGTTAAGTGTCTGACTATTTCCCATCGAAAGTTCAGTGCTAGTTCAGAACACGGAGGAATACCAGAAACTGTGACGATTTTCGATATCGTCACTGTGATCAAAATTGCCGCTACCAGCATTGTCTGAAACTAAAATTTAAATCTAAATATCTTTATCACTGAAGGTTGATATATAACCCCTTGCCACATTAATTTTCTTATTCTGTATACGTATTTCGACAACTAAGTTGTCATCATCAACAGATAATTAAAAAGTGTCGGCCCTGGAAAACTACGGAGCAAAATACCAGAATGTACACTGAGTGTGCATTCCATGGGAATCGAATTAAATATTTCCAAAAATTCAATTCATCGCATTTTGACACAGCAATTGGCGCAGCAATCATAAAGTATGCGTTGGTAAGGTAGATCTTTCACCAATGTTATGTCAAAATATCGTGACAGCTGCATCATAAGAAGCAGAGAAATTGCGCATAAAGTATCAGTGTGTAACTGGCATTGGTCGACAAATGAATTTCGAACAAAGAGCAAATATCAAGTTCTGTTTTAAACTCGGTAAATCGTTTACTGAAACGTTTAATTTGATGAAACATGTGTAAGGTGATGCGTGTTTATCACGTACGAGTGTGTATGAGTGGTATAAACGATTTAAAGACGGTTGTACGGACATAAATGACGACGAAAGTCCGGGCGCAAAAGAATCTGTGGTTACGGAAAGTAACATCGAACTTGTGCTTGGATTTATTAGAAACGAACCAAAATCTTCATAGCAATATGTGGCAATGGAATTAAATGTTTCCCAAGATTCACTTCATCGCATTTTGATACAGCATTTGAGGCTGAGAAAGATTTGTGCAAGGTTTGTACCACACAAATTAACTGAATTCAACGTTGTACAAACTTGATTAAAGGCTCAAAAAAGGACGAAAACTTCTATTCTATTAACTGGCGATGAGACGTAGCGTTTTCAATGTTATCCAGAGACCAAGTGTCAAAGCTCTGAATGGAAGCATCCGAGCGAAGAAAGATCGAAAAAAAGCCGTTTGAGGAAGTCGAAAGTTATCTTTCGTTCAGCCAGTTCGCTGGTCGCTATGTGACTTGTCAGTACAGTGCTAGACACTGTTTTTTTGTACATTATTTCGATCAAGACTTTGTCGATAAAGTCCTGACGAGAGTTAAATTACACGAAACACGTAACGAACACGAAACACCTATCATTGTTTTTGTTGACAAAGATTTGATTGATTTTTTTTCACGTCTTTTTATTATGGTGTGGATGGTGAGGATGTATTAATGTTTAGTTAGTTTTGATTGGCTTCTTGTACAACAAAAGCAATACGACAGCATAAAGACGAATAGTAACTTATTAGAAGTGTTTGAGGAAGGAATGTCGAATTATGAAAATCCGAAATTGTAGTATTAAGTCATCATTAGATACGCTATTTGAGGAAATAAAAATGTAAACGGATTTACGAAGATATGTTTAATACTCTTAGTAATCATTGTCCTTCATATGCGACCATGAAAAATTGGTTCGCAAGCTTCAAAAGAGATTAGTTTTATTGGAGATGAAGAGAGAGATAAAGGACCAAATACATAGTTATAATTGATGATATATTATTAAACCGTCGAATTAGATTAACAGGAATATTTGAAACTCTAAATATTTCATATAGGCGTGTCCATCACATAGCTCACGTCGATTTGAACATGAAAAAAGTTTCTGCAAAATGAAGCCCAACGCATTTGAATGTTGCACAAAAACCAGTAACTGTGGAAGTGTCGTTTAAAATCTGTGCTCAGTTTCAAAAAGATGTTCATCTTCTTAAGATGCAGATGAATTTCGGTGCATTTCTACGAGTCAAGAACAAAGTAGCAATTACGATTGATTTTCCACATAAGAGTAAAGCTACTATTTGAACATATTCAACATTTTTGGCAACTCCATGAGAAAATTTTAAGGAAAAATGTTCTGGAATGTTATCCAAACGCGTTTTGCTTTTGAAGACAAAGCCGTTCGACACAAACCGCTCATCGGCATCGAAAAACATATGTGGCTTAGGATTAGAATTACTTGAACACAATTTATTACTTGTTTAATGTGACTCCAACTGAAAAAGGGTCTGAGAGGTCGTAAATTTTGATCTATTGAAAAGGTAGTAGAAGCTGCAAAGTTCGCAAAGGATTAGCGTCTTTGAAAGTGTTACCGGTTCGTTGTAATAAGTATTAGGTGCGCAACTAAGTTCTCGCTGTTTTTTAAGAGATGGCTCCAGTAGTAAGTGCTGGTCGTTTGCGACATAACCAAAACGTCATGAACCAAGCTTAGACGTATGGTAAACAAACCGCTTTGACACATTAGTGATTTTGTTTTAGCGTCATATACTTTTGGTTGTGTGAAAATGTGTGATTTTGTGCCAAATAATCGTCATTTGCGGGAAGTGTTGCTTTTCTTCTTTCATTCGAAGAAAACCGCGGCTGAAGCGCATCGAGAACTCCAAAAAGTTTACGGAGATGCTGCTCTAAGTGAAACAACGTGCCGCGATTGGTTCCGTCGCTTCAAAGACGGTGATTTCGATGTTGACGACCGTTCGCGTGAAGTAAGACCAAAAACCTTCGAAAACGCTGAATTGGAGGTATTGCTTGATGAGGATCCATGCCAAACGCAAAAAGCTTGCTTCAGCATTAGGAGTTACCCGCCAAGCCATTTCCCAGCGATTGCATGCGTTGGGAATGATTCAAAAACAAGAAACTTGGGTTCCTTATGATTTGAAGCCAAGAGACGTTGAGCGTCGTTTTTTCGCCTGTGGACAACTGCTCCAGCGGCAAAAAAGGAAGGGTTTTCTTTATCGCATCGTTACGGTTGATGAAAAATGGATTCATTTCAGCAACCCAAAGAGAACAAAATCATGGGGACTGCCCGGTCATGCTTCTTCGTCGTCGGTTTGGCCGGATATTCACACTGCGAAGGTTTTGCTGTGTATTTGGTGGGACCAGGGCGGTGTTATTTATTATGAGCTGTCGAAACCGAACGAAACCATCACTGGGGAACGGTATAGAACTCAATTGATGCGATTGGGTCGAGCACTGCGCGAAAAGCGGCCACAATACGAGCAGAGGCACGAAAAAGTGATTCTACAGCATGAAAACTCTCGATCTCACGTTGCCAAACCCGTTAAAGCCTACTTAGAAACGCTCAAATGAAAGGTCTTACCCCACCCGCCATATTCCCCAGATATTGCACCGTCCGATTATTACTTGTTCCGTTTGATGGCACATAGTCTGGCTAATCAGCAGTTCCGCTCATATGAAGACATCTCAAAATGGCTTGATTCGTGGATAGCCTCAAAAGACGAAAACTTCTACCGTGACGGTATTCGAGCTCTGCCAGAAAGATGGGAAAAAGTCGTCGCTAGCGATGGACAATATTTTGAATGATTCTTTTGTAAACATTTTTTTCACAATAAAGTTGCATTTTCATCAAAAAAAACAGCGAGAACTTAGTTGCGCACCTAATACAATAAAGTAACTTGCCTTCGTAGTTGAGAATTTATCAATTCAACGCACAGAAATTCCTCTTCCTATCGAAAATGTCACACAATTAAATTATTTATATAAAATATTTGCGGGTAATCATTTTAAAATCTTCCTAGAACAGATGCACCAAATGCACATAAATTATACCGTTTTTTTCTCTACAATACGTAACAATAGTAACAAAATAGTATAAATAGAAACATGGGAGTAACTTACTTGTATCTATGGAAAATGGCGTTTCAATTTTCAACTGAAGAATGGTTTAAAGTATTTATCGACTTTATAGCTCGTCTGCGCCCACGTAGCTATTGTTAATTTTCAAAATAACAAAGAAATTTAATTTGAAAATTAGAAAAATAACCATTGTAATTAAATTCAAACAATGTGGACTATAAAACGCGATTGTAATGTATGTACATACGTCAAAAGCGTTGAAACAAAAATACTTATGTAAATATTGAATAATAGGAAGTATATTTCAAAAGGTATTTGTAGATATGTAGTCAATGTTTATAGTTTAATCATTAAATTATTATAAATTAATAGGATCTCCTAGAATTTGTTCATATATAATAACAACAAAGTTAATAATTCTTATTTACTACATGAGGGTAGTCTGAAAAGGTTACAGTGTAACACAGACGTAATTTTTTTTTAAATTCAATTTTGTTTCAATTGAGTGTTTAGCGAAGTTTCACAGCAACGAAACAGAACTTTTGCGCCGTTTCATAACCATGGATGAAACATGGGTCCAACACTTCACACCCGAGACAAAATAACAATCAAAACAATGGACTCGAAAGAGCGAACCGGCTCCAAAAAAGGCGAAGACCGTTTCATCTGCAAGCAAGGTCATGGCATCGCTTTTTTTGGGATGCGCGTGGAATAATTTTCATTGACTATCTTGAAAAAGGAAAGACTATCAACGGCGAGTATTATGTGAACTTATTGCAACGTTTGAGCGAAGAAATGCAGCAAAAACGGCCGCATTTGGCTAAGAAGAAAGTGTTGTTTCATCTAGACAATGCACCAGCTCACAAATCCGTTATTGCAATGGCAAAATTAATGAATTAAAGTTTGAATTGTTACCTCATGCACCCTATTGAGCAGATTTAGTCCGTCTGTTTATTTTCTGTTTCCAAACATGAAAAAATGGCTCAGTGGTCAAAGATTTTTCAACGATGAAGAAGTGATGTCGGCAGTTAATGGCTATTTTGACGAGCAAGACAGTTTTTAATATAAAAAGGTATCGAACTTATTGAACATCACTGGCAAAAGTACGGGTAGTTCTGGGAGCACCCTCGTATAATTAAAGATGTTTCAATATTCTTGGAAAAGATACTAATTATTTTTACTTTTATAAAGAAACTTGAAGAAAGGGAATTTAAAAAATAACACGAAAAGAATTTATTATCATATTAAAAAAGACGTTAATTTCTGAATTAATTAAATTTAAATGAAAAATTGACAATTTGTATTCCTGAATTTATATTGCCCATATGTTCAATAAAAGCTAAACTGATTATTGTTATTTGTTGATAGCAACTTTACAGTTATATCGTAAGTATAGATACAACATATGTATATGTATGCACAGTTAGTGAAAAGCTTGTCTTTTGAGTGTAATTTCCATCTTTGTGAATCTCTAACTAGTCTAGATAAATCAAAGTAAGATTCGTTTATATTTATTTGTAGTTTTTGTTTTGCAGAATGTTCAATATTTTTGTTAAATTAATATTTTTTATAATTCATAGAATTTTCTTTTGTAATTTGTTTATTTTTATATTAATTGAAGGTTTCCTGGAAAGGTCACCTTGTTTACATATTCTCTAATTGTCATTTTAAAAAAATCCGTCATTAAAATGCAAAGTATCACAAGTACACTGTAACTTTGCATGTCTAACTTTTTCTAGAGTAATTAAATGGAAATGCTAGCAATTAAGTCGCATAGTTTTTTCAGGAATTGTCAGCCAATGTTATAAACTTCCATACCATAGTAACTCAGAATGAACATATGTATACGAGGATAGTTTGACAAGTAGCGAGAATGACATATAGGTGGCGCTCTAATTGGTAAAACTAATGCACTGTAATTTAGGTTGCCTATTTATATGTTTACATTCCGATATTTAGATAGATCGGTTGATTAGTTTTTTTTTGACAGCTGATTGAAAAAGAAGCAACACGTCGTTTTGTTAAAATGGAAAAAGCAGAGTATCGTGCGGTGATTAAATACTTCGTAATTAAAGATATGAAAGCTACCGAAGTAAACGATGAGTTATGGGAAACATTAGGTGAATCTGCTCCATCATCTGCCACAATAAGTAGATGGGTAAATGAATTTAAACGTGGTAGAACAAGCTGTGTTGATGAAGCGCGCTCTGGAACACCCAAAATCGTGATTTCTAAGCAGATGATTATAAAAATCCATAATATTATTACGCAAGATCGACGACTCAAAGTGAGAGAGATAGCAGGCATGGTAAACATTTCAACAGAACTCGTACACTACATTTTAATGAAAGAATTGGGCCTTTTCAAGCTTTCGGCAAGATGGGTGCCGCGATTGCTTACGACTGATCAAAAGTTCACTAGTTTGTGCATTTCCAATAGGTGTTTGGACCTTTATAAGTGGAATCCGGTTGATTTTTGTAGGCGATTTGTTACTTGCGATGAAACTTGGATATACTACAGTACACCCGAAACTAAACAACAGTCGAAACAATGGTTAGAACGTGGTTCTGCAGCTCCAAAGAAAGCGAAAACCACTTTATCGGCAAACAAGGTGATGGCATCAATTTTTTGGGATTCAAAGGGCATTTTGCTGATTGATTACCTTCAGAAAGGTGTCACAATAAACGGACAATATTATGCAGAACTTTTACAAAAATCAAATGTTGAGATTCGTACTAAATGGCCAGGAATGGCAAAGAAAAGATTCTGTTTCATCAAGACAACGCTCCCTCGCATACCAGCACAGTTGTGATGTCCAAAATCCACGAGTTGCATTTCCAATTAGTATCACATGAGACTTATTTGCCGGATCTAGCCCTTACCGACTTCCACCTTTTTCCAAAATTGAAAACGGCACTAGGTGGAAAGAAATTTTCGTCTAACGACGAGGTTATCATCTTCGTAAGTGAGTATTTTGCAAGCCTTCCGGAATCGCATTTTAGAGATGGCATAAGGGCATTGGAGTACCGTTGGAATAAATGTATTGCTCTTTTAGGAGAATATATTGAAAAATAAAAATTATTTTGTATTTAAAAAATTCGTTTTTATTTTCCATTCTCATTACTTGTCAAACTACCCTCGCATTATTTGCGGAAGTATAAATGTTGTAATCTAATAAAAAAGTTTTTAAAACATTTTTCTCTCGTTTCTTTCTAGACTGAACGAATGTTCTTGAAAGACTGTAACTGATTTTCGATAAACAAAATTATCAGTTACTAGATGAGGACTTTTGCGTACACGGTCTATCATTTCAATGTTTTCTTCATCTAAACATTCCAGTGTTGTATACTACTTGTCCTATGACATAATTTCCACAGCTTAAGGATGTGTTACTGAAGTAATTTCAAGTTAAAGAGTTTTAAGTAATCCTACTCATACAGGTATTACATACCGCTATTAATTTCGTTGTTATTAAAAAGTTGTGGTGGCTGTGTTTCATCAGTTATTCAATGTGACAGTAAACGTGAATCAAGTTAATTTAGTAGCAAGCATTTGAAGTTTTAGTCAACTCTACCAGTGGATTGGAAGAGATTCAAGCGCTGCTTGGTCGCCAAGGTCCCCAGACTTAAATCCCCTAGATTATTTTTTATGACCGGAAACGTTGGTTCATGCAGAACATCTTGAAAACAGATAACGACTTGTTAGTAGAATTACGGATGCCGAAGAAACTATTCGTGCTGACCCTGTGATTGTTATCACAACTACCTCTTCAATTGTAACAAGTGCTAGACTATATATACAGCAACTGGGTGGATATTCTGAACAACCAATTCAATAGAGCTACTTCTTTTCTAATTATTACACAGACGTTACTATAAATTCTATGCAGTGTCGAATTTTTCTCCTTTTTCCTCAACATACTTTGTGTTTCTTTCACCATAAGCTTGCTTTAGTTCCATTTTCTATTTTGTCATTTCCTTTTGTTCCTAGTCAACTGCTACTTCCAGCTATTAACTGAGAGCAATTTCAAATTGTCTTCTTTAGCGTCACTCCACACTGGTGTAGTTCTTCATCTTCCTTATAATATTTTCCGGACTACATTTTTTTTCTATTATTTCACGTCGTTTTGCAGGTATTTTAACTACTGCAAACTCCAGTTTTGAATTTTTCTCTTTTTTCCAAACAATATTTTGTATCCTTTCACCACAAGTCTTGTAGTTCCCTTTTTTATTTTGTTATATGGTTTTATCTCTTGTTAACTGCTCCTTTCAGCTTTCAACTGGACGCCCTTTCCCATCATCCTCTACAGCATCACTCTACATTGGTTTTGGTCTTCATCTAAATCTGCTGCCTTCTGATTTTTCCATATTATTATTTTTTGCTTCTCTATTATTTCTAATCGTTTTGCATATGTTTCAACTACTGCAAACTCCTTCTTTTAATAAATTGCTCGACTAATTTTCCTAAAAAGTTCATGCAGTTTAGAATTTTTCTCTTTTTCTAAACAATATTTCGTGTCTTTTCACCAGAAGCCTTCGTGGTTACTTTTTTTATTTTGTCATTTGGTTTTATCTCATGTTAACTGCTCCTTCCAGCTTTCAATTAGACATCCTTTCACATCGTCCACATCGTCTTCTATAGGAATACTCTATATTGGTCTCAGTCTTAACTAAATCTTCAGCCTTATGATTTTTTGCACACTACATTTTGTGCCTTTACATTTTGCCTCATAGTTTTGCAGGTGTTTGAACTACTGTAAATTCCTTCTTTTAATAAATTTCTCTACTAATATTCCCATAAAATTTTCTCTATTTTCCGAACAATACTGTGTTTTTTCCACCAAAGATCTTTCTTGGTATCTTTCCCTGCCAGACTTCTCTTCTGTTAATCAGCCGCATCCTCCATTCTCGCACCCATAAATTACAGTTTAGTTGTGGTACTGCCTTATACAATTCTAATTTTATGCACCTCGACAATTCCTTTGGTTTGAAAATTTAGTTAAGATCTCTTCACATTTGTAAGTCAATTATTATCGTTATTGCTGCTATTTTATTGTTATTATTATGATAAAACCCGTTTTAATTTATCAATTTGTTTTAGATGAAATCATTAACTTTCCTGATGTTCGTCACTGTAAATATATTCGCAGAATTGCCACTGAGTTTACCGTCGTTAATATCAAGTCCATCACAATCACCTCTACTACTCAAAGATAGACCAGCGATAAATTCACACGATCGACCATCGGGGTTTAATCAAGCAGTACCTGAACATCCTCGTTTAATAATGCAAGACATAAGTAAAAGAATATTCAAAGAAATCGATAGGTTAGGTATTGAAGCTGGTCAGAGGAGAGATTATGCAGCAGCGATTGGTTATTTGCTGTCTCCGCAATTTCAATATATGTTAACGGCACTTCGGGAGAAATGGTATTATCAAGAATTCTTCAATTACACAACGACTTACGACTCTGTATTTAAAGAACTTTACAACATTAATCCATTTCTCGATTTAAGAAATGCTTCTGCGAGTCCCACGTCATACAAACCTTCACTTCGTTATTTTATAGAGGAGTTGCGGGTACAAAATACATTGAATACAATTGATCAGCTGCAAAATCTAATAGAGTTATTAATACCTGATAGTGACGTGTATCAGAAAGTGAGTAGAAAGTACGACGATCTGTTCAGCAGAGTCAAAGCTCTACCGGAGTATAGGGCTCTTCAGAGGGCTCTTAGTGAAGTCAGTGTGAGTATTGTAGACTTTTATCAGTTCCACAGAAGGGATACTATAGATTCGTTTTTAATATCAGAAGGACATTCAATTCGATAACTCTTTCAAAATAAATGGAAAACAGGATTATGAATTAATCTGTAAATAAATTGTTTGTTTTTTCTTGATGTTGATTTTATTATTTAAACCTGAAACTTGCTGATTTACTTTTAAATATAACGGTTAGCGCAAAAGTAATGTCATAATTTGAACTAGCTGCTATTTTGTTAGAAACGAAAAAAGAGATCTCCGTTTTCATAAAAGGTTTATTCGAAAGTGTAACATTGATGTCAGTAATTGGAAACAATTATATCGCTCAAATGGTCACCTCCCGAGTTGATGCATAAGTGCGTTCGTTTTACGACATTTTGACTTGTTGCTCGCAAAACATCTGCCTTGAAATTGGCGATTTCTTCTTCAATGTTAGCTTTCAAGACTTGCAAGTTTCGTGGTTTGTTGTGGTAAACGCGAGATATTAGAAAGCCCTACAGGAAGAAGTCTGATGCTGTTAGATCGGGCGATCTGGACGACCACTTCAAATCTCCAAAACAGGAGATCGCTCGATTTGGAAATTGGTGTTTCAAAATCTCCATCGTTGCCCGAGCTGTGTAAGTGGTTTCTGCGTCCTCTCGAAACCAACAATGATCGAGACCCAATGCAGCAACGTGCGGTAACAAAAAATCAAAAATTTTCGCGATTTTTGCAACTTGCAAAAGTGTTTTTTGAGAATATCTCGAGAACTGAAAAAGCTAGCGCATTCCGGTTTCGTTTTTCGTAATCAGCGGGTCCAAATACTTAAACTAGAGGCATGAAAACGTCGAAAATCGCTTGAGGTTCAAAAAAATCGCAAAAATCGTCAAACGGCCATAACTTCCACATTAAAATGAGCACAAGTTCTTCGCTGTAGAGAAAACCGTTTGGCCGCAGTGGCAGTTTGAATTTTCGCAAAAATTTTCGGTTTTCCGGTCATAACTCGAGAACGCGACGTCGTAGCGGGTTCCGGTTTGAAGCAGTCGATTCCGGTCGTCAATACGCATCCGGCGGTGTCCGCGCGGTCGCCGAGAGGCCCTTGGTTCGCGAGATAGCGTGCCGATCTGAATGAAAATCAAAAACTTTCGCGATTTCGCAACTTTGAATAATGTTTTTTGCGAATATCTCGGGTACCGAAAAAGCTAGCGCATTCCGGTTTCGTTTTTCGTAATCAGAGGGCTCGAATACATAAATCAGACGCATGGAAACGTCGAAAATCGAGACTTCGATTTTTCCGACTTTAAATTTCATCGCTCGATTTGGAAATTGGTGTCTCAAAACCTCCATCGTTGCCCTAGCTTTGTGAGCGGTTTCTCCATCCTCTTGAAGCCAACAATGATCGAGATCCAATGCAGCAACTTGCGGTAAAAAAATTTCAGGATCTGCCTGTAACGCTCATCATTTACAGTTACGGTGGTGCCATCGGCGTCTTCAAAAAAATAAGGGCCAATTACTTTTTCACGGCGAAAGCCGTGTCACTTTGAGGGGAATCAGTGGTTCTTCGTGCATTTCATGTGGATTGTCTGTACTCTAGACAGGCAAATTTTGTTTGTCAACACAACCACTTAAGTGGAAATGGTCTTCGTCGCTCATTATGATTTTTAATACGAAATCATCCTCTTCTTGCATCAAGTTTAACAGAGTATGTCAGTAAGTTAACCTTGTCCGACGGCCAGCGGGCAGCAATTCATGAACAGTTTGCACTTTGTAGGGTACCATTTTCAAATCTTTCACCAAAATTCGTTGCAACGAACGTCTGCTGATGCCTAATTGAGTGCATCGTCGTCTCGTCAATGTTAAAAAGGTTATCCATTAAAGCTGTTCATAAGAAAGACTACACTATTTATTATCAGTTATTACGATACATACGAAAGCATAGATACAACAAATATCGCGATTGTTTTCACCGAGTTGACGCGATGTACTTAATTCACTCTGTGAATTAACCTAGACGTTTACGTCTTCTAGCGACTCTGATCTCCGTCAAGAATTCGGAGCTCTATCTACAAGGACGTTGTCATAGTCTACCTCAGGACTCCATCTCGGCCGCACTTCTTTTTAGTGGAGTCTTGATAGAATGCAATGATGAAAGTGAATACATGAGTTTGTTGACAATCTAGTAATAGTTACCAAAAGCAAAAAATATTGGAAATGGAGGACAAATTTTCACTAACGCTTAATATATATCATTTCTTTGACTCTATATTTTCTAATTATTGGTTTGTGTATCTTTGAGAATATTTTATTCTTCGTTAAAAAGTAAAATATAAAAATATTAGGTGAGCAACTAAATTCTCGCTGTTTTTTTATTTAAATGCAACTTTATTGTGAAAAAATGTTTACAAATGAATCATCCAAAATATTGCCTATCGCTAGCGACAACTTTTTCTCATCTTTCTGGTAGAACTCGAATATCGTCATGGTAGAAGTGTTCGTCTTTTGAGGCTTTCCACGAATCAAGTCATTTTGAGATGTCTTCATATGAGCGGAACTGCTGATTAGCCAGACCATGTGCCATCGAACGGAACAAGTAATAATCGGACGGCGCAATATCTGAGGAATATGGATGGCGTGGGGTAGGACTTCCCATTTGAGCGTTTCTAAGTAGGTTTTAATGGGTTTGGCAACGTGAGACCGAGCGTTGTCATGCTGTAGAATCACTTTTTCGTGCCTCTGCTCGTATTGTGGTCGCTTTTCGCGCAGTGCTCGGCTCAATCGCATCAATTGAGTTCGATACCTTTCCTCAGTGATGGTTTCGTTCGGTTTCAACAGCTCATAATAAATAACACCGCCCTGGTCCCACCAAATATACAGCAAAACCTTCGCAGCGTGAATATTCGGCCGAACCGACGACGTAGAAGCATGACCGGGCAGTCCCCATGATTTTGTTCTCTTTGGGTTGCTGTAATGAATCCATTTTTCTTCACCCGTAACGATGCGATGAAGAAAACCCTTGCTTTCTTGCCGCAGGAGCAGTTGTTCACAGGCGAAAAATTTTGAAATCACTTCAGTGCTGTTCTCTTGCTGTAGAAAATAACGTTGTATTTTTCTACGCAGTTAAAAGCCTCTTCTGTAGTTACCTCAGTTTCTTCTGCGGTATCATCATCCTCTTCAGTATCCTCAACTTCTTCCTCAAGTGTTTGATTTACCAAGTCTGTGTCAGGTAGTTCTTCTCTTATAGCAACATTATTATCGACATTCACGAAATCGTCAAAATCCTTTAAAACCATTAATTTGTTTATTCTTATCAGCTCTGCCAATGGAAGGTCGTCCACTGGGTCTGATTCTATGATAGCAGCTGTTGTTTTTACTATACCAGCATAGAGAAAACAATTATGAATCGTTTGCGTAGAAACTTGATCCCATTCAAGGCTTAATAAATTTACAGCTTCCAAAATAGTAATGCTTTTGTTAATAATGGTAGATCCTTCCATAATCTCCATGGTTTTTATCTACATTTGCTTTCTGTAAAGTTGTTTCAAACTCCAAATGACACCCTGATCCATGGGCTGTAGAACTGATGTTACATTAGGTGGTAAGAAATGAAGCTTTATGTTATAAAGTCTGATTTTCGGATGAGCTGGTCAATTATCCACTAGCAATAAGATTTTTCGTTTTTTTATGAGCTCTATGTCCCACTTTTGTAAATAATCTTCAAAAATCAGTGAAGTCACCCAAGCTTTCCCATTCCAAGAATAGTCCACGGGAAGAATCTTAACGTTTTTGAAACACCGAGGATTTTGAAATTATCCTGAAACAACAGAGAATGTATTCGTAACACTTGAACTACATTATTGAACAGCAAGATCAATCTAAAAATTACACTGTTACATTTATAAACTCTTGAACTTACCAATAATGAGTAATTTTCGTTTTTCGGTTCCAGAAGCATTAGCGCAAATCATAGTTGTGATACGTTCTTCGGACATTTTTCCCCCACTACATGTTTCACCTTTTAACTTGTGCGTTTTATCGGGCAACATTTTATAAAAGATATATATATATATGTACTCTGTATAGTCATTACTTATCAAAGGCCAAACACTGGTCAACCAGTCATCTGTTACATTTCTATCCACCGAAGCCGACTCACCGCATATTTTTCCAAACACAATGTTATGCCTTTCTTTAAAGCGGTCAATCCGTCCAGAGCTACATGTGAAGTCCTCGCTGATTAATTTTCCAAATTCTTCTGCCTCAATTTGTAACATTGACCCACTCACTGGAAAATAGTTTGCCCTTTTTTGTTGAAACCACTTGAATAACATTTCGTCGACCTTACGGTTTGAAGGCAAATGCATTTTTTTATTTCGTTTGTTAATTTTCCAATCATTTTCAATTTTATCGCGATTCTTTCAAATATTTGACACAGTAGATTTTCTTAACCCCATTTTTAAACACACACTTGCCTGTGAAGTTCCTTTTCCAATATCTCTTATTATTTCCTATTTTTCATGTAGCGTAAAAGCCCGTTTCACCCTTTTATCCATATTTTTCAGAAGTTTAGAGACAAATATGACACACCGAATAACATATACAGAACAACTGCAAGTATGAGCTCGAATAAAAACTTGTTTGCTTATTGCATCAGAAACTATCATGTTGGGAAATCGCAGAAAAAATTCGTTTATAATAGACACTTCAGTTCACTACAAGCAAAGGTTCCATTATAAACGAGTACCGTACATCTTGTTCGAGGATTTTACGTGTGTTTCATCCGTTCATTGCATGCTAGTTTTCATTATAAGCGAGTTCATTATAGATGGATTATACTGTATATATATTTAGCATCTTTAAATAAACAATTTTCAACTTACTCAGCTTTAATAATATCCCATACACTTGAACAATAAGTAATAAATTACTACCGTGTTCTTTCATGAGATAACGTGGTCTGTGATTAATTAAAAAAAAACACTAAAGTTTCTTTTTAGGTAATTACGAATCAATTTTGATAAATTTAAAAATTTCATATTTCGGCCACCATAATTAAACATTTAATGTTATTGAAGATAATGTAAACGATAATATTTTGTTATTATACATCAGTAATGAGTATAGTTAAATATAAAAATGAAATCAAGGTAATTACCAGTATACTTCAAGATATTAGCAAGCTTTGCCTTCAGACTATAACTCAGAATTTGAAATTGAAGAGGTTCTGTGCAAATTGAAGGTTAATTTATATATAATAAAGCACAGAAAAAGATATTCGATCTAGTACAGATTTTATAACCAAGTACTATTATTTTATAATTTAACAACAGCATTGAAGATAGGTTTTCGATCAAATCGAATCCTGCATGTTGCCAAAGCAGAATGCATGTCCTTACGAGATCCTTTGGTCAGTGCAGTCGCATCAAAGTGCATCTAAATAATTTCCTTTATTAATTTTTACCATAATATATCAGTTTTTCCACTAAAGCTTTATATAGGAAGTTGACGTAAGTTCTATTATTTGGTAATTTCCTCTACACTCGATACACCCCTCCATCCTCCGAAATCAATCTTTAAACCAGTTCTGCCAAGTTTCACTGGGGAGTAAAGCACACTCGTTGTCCCAAGCCCGCAGAAGGTCCTCTTCATTGGAAAATCGCCTCCTTTTTAGCTTCATTTTTACATGCGGGAACACTGCAAAGTCACAGGGAACCACACCTCCACTGTAGGAAGGGTGTTCGAGAAGTTTCAATCCTGTCGTGGTCAAATATTCGGTGTTGGCTTTGGCGCGGTGAGCTGGCGCATTATCGTGATGGAGGAACCAGATGTCCATTTTTGACTTTGGTCGCAGGTTCTTCATAGATCCAATGGCTTTAGACAGCCACTGTTCAGCCGTGACGGTCTTCCGTGTGTCCAAACGATGGATTCCATAATTCCACTCGATTTGAAAAATACAGCTAACATTTTCTTCTTTACTGGTCGGGAGTTTCTGACAACTACGGGTGTGTCCTCATCATCAACTTTGTTTTGAGCTTTGATCGGCACATCGTAATAGTACAGTCAAGTCGCGTCACCTGTCACGATGTTGTTCACATACCGAAATTGTCCCTTGTTAAACTTTTTTAGCATCTCCCGGCACCAAGTCACACGTCGTGTCATCTGCTCTTCAATGAGTCGATGCGGCACCCAGAGAGGTCACTCGCCTGTCCTCGCCAACATTTTCCTCACAGTAGTAATGTTTTCCTCTGTAACTGACGTTCGTGGCCTTCCCGGCCTTTCAGCATCCTCCACAGTTAAATTTCCCCTTTAGAATTCTCTATACCACCTGAATATCGTTGTGCGATATGGACAAACATCACCTAGTGCAAGAGTAATTTCTTCGAAGCACTGGTATATGTTTAAACCACGCACGAAATTGTAACGCAAAACTGCCCTTACCTCATTTCGTGACCACGATGCCATCGCAAGCACTTTACACTCTCACTGCTAATGAATAACTGAGCCCATCGATATGGCGCGGCGGCTACTATGCACGTATGAGCACATCTCAACATGCAGCAACAAGCAGCTTCCTACGATTCATGGTTGCGTCATATTGCAAAACTTTCCTAGTACCCTTTGTATTAATACAATTTTTACATGGATACCCACTTAATTATTTTAATGAATTTCCACATGTTTAGGAGAATTTATGAACGATTGAAGAATATACAATAATAAGCTAGCGTTCAATATTTCTTGCCGAGAATAAACGCGTTAATGTAGAATTAAAAATGTCAAAGATTATTACCCTTTAATGTATAGTATAATTTTATATTTAAACGATTGTATTTGTGTAGAGTTGGACGATTGTAGAAGACACTTTTCATTGTATATACATAACGATATATTCGACTTCCCTTCATAGAAGATTTTTTCCTAATTAATATCAAAGGTAAGGAGAATAGTCCTAGCATAATATTTATAAATTCTACCACAGAATTTTATGTTACAGATGCGGCTGATCAAGTTACTTACTATCTTTTCAATGATGTATCTTCCGGCGGAAAGTATCAGTAGCGGCTTAATTAAACTTAATAATAGTATAACAAATGATATAGCAGACTTAATAGAAATTTTTGACGATTACGCTAAACACGATGGACGTGTCCAAGAAGGTATCAGATACTTAGTTGAATCGGACTGGCAAAGCATGACCACGGAAGTTGTCGAAAGACCTGCGTACAGACAACTGGAAGGAATTTTTGCCAAATATAACACGGTGTACGACTTGGTTAGCCAAAAAAATTTGAAAGACTACATGAAATATTTCTCTGGAAGGCGCATCACTATGACACCATCCTTCATGAACTTCTTGGAAGACCCAGACACCAAGCGTAAACTGCAACATTGGAAGAAATCAGTAAACCTCATGATAAGAAAGCTAGGCAAGAATGCAGTGATGACTAATGACGTGGTGCTGAATATTCAAAACCTGTTTTCTGATCTTACGCGTACACCGACTTCCTTCAAGATGATAGGAATCCTGAGCAGTATGGGTTTTGAACCTATACAGTATTTATTATTGCTAGTAAACAGTATTAGTTTACAAATAGTGTTGGAGAATTAATAAAGTGATACACTTTTTACGCTCGCTGTTTTTGAATTATTTTTATTTTTTGTAATAAGTAATGAACATTGTTTTATATTTGCAATAAGTAATAAGCGTTATTATTTTGATCCTTTGAGTGGTTTTACGGCGATTAATATCTGTTGAATGAGGACTGAGTTTGTCTGATGAGTCTAAAATAGGCGAAATGGCCGTCATATTCATTGTTTTCCTTCAATAACAGCTTTCATGTATCATTCTGTGTATTGCCAAACTAATGCACAAGCCGTGTTGCATTTATTAAAGACAGAATCCTATCCTAACTGCAATATACGACAAAATTATCTACATCTTTTAATCAGAGGCAATTGTAATTTTATTAGCAATTTTGAAAACCTGTAACATAGCAAGGGAGTTTGTAAATAATGCTATCAATAATGATAATTCAACAATAATACAAGAAACAACTGCAGCAAAAGGCCCACATATCACATTTATGGGAGGCATAAATAAAACTGAATATGCGAGGGGTGTTTCCAATATTCTGGGAATTGGTGCTTTAATTAAATAACGCAGAACTTATACGCAATGTTATTGATGCCAGACAAGTCTTGACATGTTTATGTAACTATCTAGTGCAACATTGTTCAGTCTGATTCAGGTATTCGACTGATGTAGACGCGTTTTAGTAGCACTGTTTTTGTAACCATGGAGCACGCGGCAAAATCTCAAAGAGCGATAATTTTCTTTTTGTGGAAAGAAGATGTGAAAACGTCAGAAATTATTAGTCGTCTGCAAGAAGTATTTGGTGAATTTGCAGAATCCAAAAGTACTGTTTATCGGTGGATCAATCGTTTTAAAGCCGGTAGAACATCACTAGAAGACGATCCATGCAGTGGGCGGCCAAGCACGTCGGTAAATGAAAGAAACATTACTGCCGTCGGAAACACTGAAAGACGACAGGCGAATGACTATTCGTCAAATTAGTGTACACCTAGGGATAGGTACACGACAAGTTCATGACATCTTGCATGAATGTTTGGGCGTTAGCAAGATTTCGGCGAGAGGTCTCAGAGGTCTCAATGAAGTGTTTATTCGCATTTACACGTTCTATTACAGTTTCACAAAATTCCATTCTGCGGTGTTGATCAGAATGAAAAATTTCCTGATGAATTTGGTATTTATAGGATGTGTATTTATTTTTCTTTAATATCTTATAAACTTTACATACGCTAATACCTATCTCTTCTGATATTTTAGATATAGTAATATTGGAATTTTCTTCGACCATTGCGCACACCATGACTTCCTGCATTTCTTTATCGTTATTTATTCTCCGTATTTTATGACATTTAACACATGGATCAATAAGTCCCGAGACTAACCCATAGATGGCGCTCGTAGTAAACCAGTAACCACGTCTTTCTAGAGTACTAACCTTTGCTTGAAACGAGTCAAAATTTTAAGTCGATCGGACCAGAAACAGCTGAGTTATCGAGGTTGGAGTAAAGTCGTTTTGGAGTTTGTTTAAACAATGGAAAAAACCGAGTTTCGTGTTCTGATAAAACATTGTTTTTTAATGGGTAAAAACACCACGCAAGCAAAACAATGGATTGAAAAATGTTACCCGGACTCTTGTCCATCAAAAGCAACGATTTGTCGGTGGTTTGCCGAGTTTAAACGTGGTCGTACCGACACAAATGACGCGGAACGCTCGGGTAGACCTGTGGAAGCCGTTACACCGGAAAATGTGAGTGAAGTGACAAAAATTATAATGAAAGATCGTAAAGTGAAGCTCGGTGAGATTTCTGAGATGACACAGATATCATATGGAAGTGTATTTACTATCCTTCATGAAAAATTGAGCATGAAAAAGGTTTTTTCCAAGTGGGTGCCGCGATTGCTTTCGATGGAACAAAAACAGCAACGAGTCGATGATTCAGAAAGCTGTTTATCGCTATTTACTCGCAACAAAAAAGATTTCTTGCGTCGTTACGTGACCATGGACGAAACATGGATACATCACTACACTCCAGAGTCGAAGCGGCAGTCATCTGAGTGGCGCACAGCTGGCGAAAGCCGTCCGAAACGTCCGAAAACGCAGCAGTCAGCTGGCAAAGTCCTGGCGTCAGTTTTTTGGGATACACATGGCGTGATTTTCATTGACTACCTCGAAAAAGGTAAATCGATCAACAGTGATTATTATATTGACTTACTGGTGCGTTTGAAGGAGGGAATCGCAAAAAAACGACCGCACATGCAGAGAAAAAAAATCCTTTTTCACCAAGACAATGCACCCTGCCACAAGTCGATGAAAACAATGGCAAAATTGAACGAATTGGGTTTTGATCTGCTTCCCCACCCCCCATATTCGCCAGATTTAGCCCCCAGTGACTACTGGCTCTTTGCTGATCTTAAAAAAATGCTCCAGGGAAAAAGATTTGGCTCAAATGAGGAGGTCATCGCTGAAACTGAAGCTTATTTTGAAGCGAAAGATAAATTTTTTTATAAACATGGTATTGAAAAATTGGAAAAGCGTTGGAACCATTGTATCACCCTAAAAGGTGATTATGTTGATGAATAAAAAAAAATTTTGCAAAAAAAATGTTGTTTTCATTGTTAGTCTCGGGACTTATTGATCCATGTGTTACATCCCAAAATGCAACCTTCTGATTTAAACTTTTTAACTACTAATGATATTGTTGTTAATGCAGGAAAGGGACGATCTACATACTTTTCAGAGAAAAGGCGCTGCATACGCCGTAAAGAATTACCTTTCAAAACCTATGTTATCATTTGAATTTTTTCTTCCAATGTATACAGTATTAAAGTAATATAATTAAAAAAATATTTAAATTTAAAGGTCTTACCGTAACACACTCTCCCAAATGCAAACCACGAATGACCGTTAATACGATATCGATACGCCTACAGTCAAATTAGTGGTGGGGCTGCAGCTAGTACGATCAGTAGTCAGTTATAGTCGTGATTCAAATGACTCGCGCCCCACCACTTTACATTCTGATCGATATTCGGCAGCTAGACCCGAATATAATGTTGTACAGTTTTCGTAGCGAGGTAAAATGAATGCACGGTATACGAATAAATTACTATTTCCAGAACTCGTTAGTATTTTTTACTTAAGATGACAGCTTAATTGTCGAAATATATATGATTAATATGATTTTAATCATATTTATCCAGCATGAATACGTAATATTTCGTATTTTTATTAATTGTCAGTTTTAAATTTTCAGATCTAAATGATAACGAACGAAAGTATTTTTATAATTTAAACACCCTGTAGGTTGGTCTGCATTTTATAATCGTTGTATAAAAAAGAACGAGACTGTATTCGAGTATCTTCTGTCGGTAAATGAATGCAATGTCATAACGCCTTTGTCATTTTTAATGTGCTTATTGTGACCAAAACATAATCACCAATGGACGTATTGTTTCCATCCCACAGCTGGCTGTTCGTATATTCTGTTGACGATTACAAACACACATATAATGGTAAGTATTTGATTTTGTCTATGAGAAATTGCACGTTTTTAATGCTAGAAAAAGAGAATAGTTAATATATGCATAATTATATACAGCATGGTGTCATAATAGTTTCTGTTTATTTGATGATAGTATATAAATATTGAGTTTTGTATATCAAATTATATTTCGTTGTTTTCATCAAAGCAGTGAAGAGAACTTTCGACTGACGTAGAACTGCAATCTTCAGAACGTAGTCTCTGTCGTTGTTGATTCAATTAACTTGTCTCTCCTCGAGTTTTCGAAAAGCATGCTGTCATCTATAGGATTTTTCTGCCCTTTCGAATCTGTTATATACACTACTGGCCACAAGTGTTTACCCACTTGTATATTTTCTTATTATTAAAATAAATAATACTATAGCCTAGCTAAAGACATGTCAATAAATTTTAATTAACAGATAAATGAGTTTCGTGTCCGAAAAAGTGCATTTACGGCATCCATTACTTTTCTTATTTAATCAAAAGGAAAAGAAAAGTCGCTGAAAGTCATCGTTTGCTGGTAGAAACTTACGGTGATCATACCCTAACCATAAAAACATGTGAGGCGTGGTTTCGAAAATTCAAAAGTGGTGATTTCGATGTGCAAGACAAGTTATTAGATAAAGATCCAACTAGAACACAAAAACAATTGACGGAAGCATTAAATATGGTCCAAGAAATGATTAGGAACCGATTACGAGCAATGGGAAAAGTCCAAAAGATGGGAAAATGAGTGCCACATCAATTGAAATGGCAAATGGAAAATTGAAAAATCGTCTGTGAAATGCTGCTTCAAAAGTATGATCGGAAGTCATTTCTGCTCGAATAGTGAAAATTGGATTTATTTCGAAAATCCTAAGCGGAAAAAATCATGGATACCACTTGGCGAAGCCGGCCTGTCGACTCCAAAGTTAAACCATTTTGGTCGCAAGACAATGCTCTGTGTTTGGTGGGAACAGAGTGGCGTGGTGTATTACGAACTGTTGGAACCTGGTGAAACAGTTAGTACTCATCACTACCGACAACAAATTATAAATTCGAACTATCCATTGACAGGAAAACGTCTAGAATGGGCTCGTAGACAGCCATAGTGATTTTACAGCACGATAAAGCTCCATCGCATACAATAAAACCGATCAAGGATGCGTTGAAAGCACTTGGATGGGACATAATATCGCACCCGCCGTACTCTCCAGACCTTGCACCCTTCTGCATTAATGGGACAAGCGCTTGCAGAGCAGCATTCCACCAATTTCGAAGAACTTAGAAAACTGCTCGATGAATGGTTTTGCTGGAAGGAAAAACAATTTTTTTGGGATGGCATCCATAAATTGCTCGAAAGTTGGGCAAGATGCGTAGAATCAAATGGCCTATACCTTGAATAAATACATTTTTCTATTTTCTTGAAAATTATATAGTTTTTTTTACGAAAAAACTGGTAATAACCTTTCCGGTACCCCTGGTATTTCCTCTTTCGTATAAGTGTATGATTCGATTTTTCTACAAGTTTGGAATTTTCTCTTCAGTTAGTATTAAATTATAGACGTTCATCGTTTTATTTTTGCCGTATTTTATACATTTTTGAGCTACACAAGTCTCTTTACAAATTACTCATTCTTGGTTGTTCTGTAATTCCAATAATTTCTACTTTTATTGGTATTATGATCAGTCCTCCTCTGTATATAGCATCATTTCTTCCTATCCTATATTTTCTGTTTTTACTCAAATTTTCTCGAAAAGCTTTTCACACTTTTGTTAGTTTCCCTTAACTGGTTTTTAATTATACTAGCATCTTCATTTTCATAGCATAACATCTTTTATTGATTTGTACCTGAAATTTTTTGTAAAATTGTTCACTTCCCTTGCAATGCTCTTCTATCTTTTCAAGTTGATAATTACCTCGCATCAGGCATGATTTGATGGGATGTCACAAAACCGTTCGCTTTTACGAAGGAGTTAAAGATTATTAAAAAGTTGTGACGTTAGGCTATTATTAAAATCTAAAAATCGTTGTTTCAACAAGACTTCTCTTTCAAAAACTCTTATATCTTTGAGGGTATCGGATATTTTTTTCATTCATTAGATCATCTTCTTCATTTGCTTTTAACAAGTTCTTTTATTTAATCTAAAATCTTTCCTCTTTTATTTCTTCGTTCATATATTCATTTTGCGAAACTTTATACATATTTTTCAGTAACTGAATGTAGACTTTCACAGTTGTCTTTCATTGAGGATTTTCTTTCAGGTTTACACAGTTTGTCGCAGAGAAAATTGAAATCTTTTAAAATAGTAATTCTTAGTAGCGCCATTTATTTAAAAAAAAATACTGACTGAGAAAAATTCGTGTAAGGTTCGTACTACACAAGCCAACTGAATTAAACATTGTACAAAATTGATTAAAGACTCAAAAAAGGACGAAAACTTCAGGTATTCTATTGTAACTGGCAATGAGATGTGATGTTTTCAATATGATCCAGAGACTAAGCGTCAAAACTCTGAATGGAAGCATCCAAGAGAAGAAAGACCGATAAAAAGTCGTTTGGAGAAGTCGAAAGTGAAGGCAATGTTGATTTGTTTTTATGACTCGAAAGGCGTAGTGCGCAAAGAGTCTATATTAACTAGTCAAACGGTCAATGCTGTATATTATCTTGATGTTATGAAGAGTCTTTTGCCGCGTATTGGTCGTGTGTGTCCTCAATATTGTGAAAATGGTAGCCGGTGTTTGTTACATGATAATGCACCATCTCATCGCTCGACGCTCATCGCTCATTTTCTAACTACAAATGGCATTTTAACCATCAACCATTCAGCTTATTTATCGGATTTGGCTCCTTGTGATTTCTATCTACTCTTCGAACTACATTTTCCGATGAAAGGACTGCGTTATGCCGACGTCGAAGCCATTAAAAAGGCGTTGATAGCGATCTTGAAAGACATCTCTAAAGATTAACTTAAAAATTCTTTCGACATGTTAATTGACCGTGTAAAACTTTGTACTGAAGCCGAAGGTGACTACTTTGAATAAAATAAATAAATTTTACCAAAATAGTAAGCTTTCGTTTTTATTTCAAAAAAGTTTGGCTTTCCCTGCGACAGACTATGTATTTGTTATTGAAAGGATGACCATAATGCTAGATTTGTTTTCAAGAGAGTGTTTTCAACTAAGGCTAAGCCTGAAAAAGCTTTTTCAATAATTAGCATATAATTTTTTGAACATTCTTTTAATTTTCAGTTGTATTTACTTTTGTTCGGATGGCTGATTAGTAATGTTGACTCTTTCGTGCCGTATGACCCGAATAGAGAAAGAATGATGAACCATAAATTCTCCGCCAACTCTATGTATTCTACTGGTTGGTCAAGGCAATCTAAAAAAGTTGTAGTAGAATTCATTGAGGATACGCAGGAGATCTTTTGGGAGTATGTTAAAACCGACGCTGGCGTACAAGAAGCAATTAAGCGCCTGAGCAGCTGCCGTTGGCTCAAACTCATACGGAAATTAGAACACCACCAGAAGTTCAAGAAACTGAAAGTCCTTCTCGCCAAAAACGGTATAATTGACTTGAGTTATAAGAAGTTGGTACCCATAAAAACGATAATGACACGCATGAATATAACGTCCGGACCAACGCCAGGCGTAGTTCCAGATTTTAGCAATCTAATGTCGGCTATTGAAGCGAAATTGGATGATGTACCAGTTGCGTCGATATATCTTTACAACATTTATCATTCGCAGATATCCAAAAGGATACAGGAGTCTTCCACGGCCGGAATTATACAGCACTTTTTGGACGAAATCATGACTTTGCCTGTCAGTGATCTTATACTGCACGAATTGATTGGAATGTCTTTTGATTTCAATTCTGTTTTGCATATTCTGTTTGCAACGTTGAGCTACTACGATAATATTTTTTCTCAAAAAGCTCAAGCACCGTCAATCAAACAGATCGCGAAATATATGGACGATGGTACGCTTTTGACCAATCTATTGACAGAAATGGATGTTTAATGATTTCGTGATCAGATCGTTTGAAACTTCTAAACTAGCTATTAAAATGTAAATGAAACGGTTCTTAATAAAAAAAATATAGGCTATTTAACTGCAATTTTGCACGAAAATATATATATTTTGCAATTTATACTGATAGACTATATATTTGATAAATAAAATACATTTGATCGAAGGACTAATATTTTTGATTAATTTTGCTAAACAGAATTTTATTTCCGCCTGAAAATTTTTATTGAAAAAAATTGTCGAAGCTATGCTACATGAATATCTCTCATTTCATTAAATAAAAAATAAATATAACCCATAGCTTAGTAGACAGGTGTTATGAATTCTTACAAAAAAAAACATTTCAAAAAATGTAAATGAAGTTAAAACAATACTAACTAATACTAAAAATAACTACTCTCCAAACTTCATAGGAGGGTTTAATCACTAAGGTTGATATATAACCCCTGTCCACATTAACTTTCTTAATTCTGTATACGCATTTCGACAACTAAGTTGTCATCATCAGCAGATAATTGCGAAGTGTCGCACCTGGTAAACCACGGCGAAAAATACCCGTACGAAAACAAACTCCGTACGCGATCCGTACCGTTGAGAACCAAAATGTACACTGTATATTCGTTTCACAAGAATTTTAAAAATTCTTGTGAAACGAATATACAAGATTTTTAATATGTATATAAAACTATTGCTCACAATTGCAAATATACAAATGAGGAAGGTATTGCAGGTTGAAGAAACTAAATAACTTGTAAAAGAGGGACACCTCCCCTCGAAACGTCGTTAATATAAATTAAATATTTTATCAACTCGACCGTCGTAACTTCCAATAAGAGAGAATAAAAATGATAACTTATTTTATTGAAAACTAGTTACTTTTTAGTTGAATTTGATGGAGCCTGTGGTTGATTGACTTGATCAATAAGGTTGATATATAACCCCTTTCCACAATTAACTATTTGTAAATTCTGTATACGCATTTTGACAACCAAGTTGCCATCATCAGCAGATAATTTCAAAGTGTCGCACCTGGTAAAACACGGCGAAAAAATTGTACGAAAAATAAACTCCGTACGCGATCCGCACCGTTGAAAACAAAGTGCACATCTTGGTAAGAATATAAATCTAATTTGCATTTGAGTTAGTTAAATTCATCGTTTTAATTTATTGCTATATCAATAAGTCTTTGAATCACAATATCTTTATTACAATAAAAACAGGATTTTTTAAAAAAATAGTTTTTCGAAGAGTTTTGAAATTTTTAATTCATTAAGCCCTGATTTTCATATACACAGTCTGTCTCAGAGAAAACGGAACTTTTTTAAAATAAAAAAAAAATTACTATTTTGATAAAATCCATTTATTTAATTCAAACTAATCGCCTTTGGCTTCAATACAAGGTTTTGGATAGTCAATTATGTTAATATGTGGAATTAATTTTTAAGTTCATCTTTAGAGATGTCCTTCAAGGTCGCTGTCGACCCCTTTTTAATGGCTTCGACGTTACCATAACGCTGCCCATTCACCGGGAAATGTAGTTTGGAGAATAGATAGAAATCGCAGAGTACCAAACTGTGAATACGTTGAACGATTGATGGTTTAAATGTCATTTCTAATTAGAAAATCAGTGACAAGCGTCGAGCGATGAGATGGTGCATTATTATGTAACGAACGCCAGCTACCATTTTCACGATATTGAGGGGGCACACGACGAATACGCGTCAAGAAAATGCTTCATAACACCAAGATAATATACAGTATTGACTGTTTGACTGGTTCGTACAAACTCTTTGCGCACTCTGGCTTTTGACTCATAAAAACAAATCAATATTGTCTTCACTTTCGACTTTTCCAAACGGCTTTTTTTCGGTCTTTCTTCACTTGGATGCTTCCATTCAGAGTTTTGACGCTTGATCTCTGGATCATATTGAAAACAACACGTCTCATCGTCAGTTACAATAGAACACCAGAAGTTTTCGTCCTTTTTTTGAGTCTTTAATCAAGTCTGTACAATGTTGAATTCAGTTAACTTGTGTGGTACAAGCCTTGCACGCATCTTTCTCAGTCTCAAATGCTGTTTCAAAATGCGATGAATTGAATCTTTGGAAGTATATTAAATTCTCAGGTATTACAATGAGGATTATGGTTCAATTCCTATAAATTCACGAACAAGTTCAATGTTATTTTCCGTAACCACAGATTTTTTTGCACCAAGATGTTCGTCGTCATTTATGTCCGTACAACCGTCTTTAAATCATTTATACCACTCATACATACTCGTACGAGATAAACACGCATCTGCATACACTTATTTCATCAGATTAAACGTTTCAGTAAACGATTTACTAAGTTTAGAACAGAACTTGATATTTGCTTTTTGTTCAAAACTCTTCTTCTGCTTATAATAGTATAAATGTCATGATATTTTGACATAATATTGGTGAAAGATCTACCATACCGACGCACATTTTTTTTAATAGATGGCGCCACTGAGAATTACTATTTTAAAAAAGTTCAGTTTTCTCTGTGACAGACAGTGTAGCTTGAAAATCATATACTGGAACGTAGCATGATCCTAAGAAACAAGAATAATATTCAGAACAATAATTAATAAAGTAGATATGTATAAATATTATATTTAATTAAAATGTATATAATCTTAATTTATTTAAATATTATACTTAGATAGTAAATATCTTAAGTACATTTATCTCATATCTACTTCATATTAATTTATAGCGATATGTAGACATATATATACATGTATTTATATGCCTAATACATATAGAATTATATTGTTTATTGCTGTTTTAGCTTGATTTGAACCTTGAACTGAAATTCGATAAAATATCTACATATTAGCATTCTATACAAAAAATACTGTACATACACTTTAAATAGTTCGCTTTGTAATTCAAGTTGTTTCTCGATAAATTTGTTCATCTATTGTTTACATTTGTTTATTTTATTTGTCGTAATTGGCGATGAATATTTCAAAACACGATCTTATTCCTTGTGCAAATGACGAACAATTAAAATTCATTTACCAAGATTCAGGAATCAATTTAAAAGAGTTAGAAGAGAATGAAATACTGTTTAACGATTGGTTATTTAAGGAACGAGGTCTGACTGAAGACTGCGGTAAGTTGACCTATTATTTTAAAGAAATTTGATAAAATTAGAACGCGAAAATTAAAAGTAAGTTTAGAACGATGACTGGAATGATTTGGGACTCAACTATCAGCACATAGATCGAAAAAATGTTAACAATCTTGTCACTTTATTAAGCCTGCAGAAACGAGTGCACACTCATTGGCGGCGATGATATTTTTCGGAAGCGGTCAAATATATCCGAAGTCGAGATTAATATGCGTATAGTATGTGTATGAATGCCGGCTTGATTTTCGACATTAGAATATACTGGCACTATTATTAAATGTATTGTTTGCAATATTAACATTTTACTGTACAGTATTTTTGTGTTAATAGCAATCAAGAACGTGTAAATGCTCATCGTGATGTACCATATTATAAATTTCTATATGACTTTATTTTTATGTTAAGTGTGTGCAATATTCCACAAAATATTGTAGACAATGAAGAATTTCGAAACTTTTGGGGCAAATACGTTCCGGAATGTAGATTGCCAACAAGAGGTCAATTACAGTATAATTTTCCCCGGGTGAAAAACACGATTACAGAACAAATAAAAGCAAAGTTAAAAGTTCAATAAATATAGCTGAGGGTAGATGAAACAACGAAAGCAAGAAAAAATAGCATTTTAAATGTGTTAGTGGGCACTTTAAAAAGCGGTGAGATTTCCTTGGCTGTTTTTTACGTAGTAGAATATTACAGAAGACAAACGCGGCAAGACTAGAAACTATAAAACATACCTTTGGGAAGTTCAATATATAATATCAGCAACCCAACTTGTAATGTTGGTTACAGATGGGAGTTCGAACATGGTTAAAGCTGGAAAGTTACCAAAACAATCTTATCCTCAATTGCTTCATGTAACCTGTTTGCTCCATGTAAGTCATCTTGTAGCTGAATTTATTAGAAATAGTTATCCAAAAGTAGAAGAATTTATAGTTTCTACCAAAAAAAAATTTATTAAATCTCCAAAACGCATTCGTGAGTTTAAACAGGTTTGTCCGGACATTCCTCGGCCACTACACCTGATATTGACGAGACGGGGAACGTGGCTTAAAGCTATTTAATATTATGAGAAATTTTTACACATTATTAAAGCTTTTATCTTGAATTTAAATCCGCAAGATGCTCAAGCAATTTCAGTAAGTCAGCGGCTGGTTTTAGATACCGAAAATCATACTCAAATAGAGCAAATTTCTGAAAATTATTCAATTTTTTTGGATACTATTCCCAAATTAGAGAACACCAAGCTGTTATTACATGAAGCGCTAAATATAGTATATTACCTCAAAGCCTCGTTAGAAAATCTAACAGATAGTATAGGAAGATTAACAACAGATAAATTGTGTGCGGTTATAAGTAACAATCTCGATTTTCAAATTATAGTGCGTATAGATGAGAGTTTAACTGAAAACCAAGAGTGCGAATATAATGCGAACGTCCTTTTTAAATTCGCGAACATCACATTATTAGACGTAGAACGCTCCTTTTCCAAATACATCAACATATTTTCACCTCGCCGTAGGAGTATGACAGAGTCAGCACTGGAAGACGTACTAATGACACAATACTATAGCGAATTTTTGCATCATTTCACATCAACGACACAAAAAAAAACTAAAATAGTAAATAATTCCATTAATTGTTTTTAATATTGATAGTAACTGGGCCGCACGCTACTGCGAAAACACTCGTTTCTGCAGCCTTACACCTTATGAATAAGATTATTGGTATTATTTTGAATGATTTTGACGACTTGACGTCACAGCACCATGTTGACTAAGCATGTATATCACATTTTACATGCAAAATTTGGAACATACAAGCTGCCAGCAAAGTAGGTGCAGAAAATATGAAATTATGGTCAAAACCATGAAAAGATGCGAACTTTAAGCAAAATTTTGAAGCGGTTCAATAAGAATCGAGCTGATTTTTGCTAAGGTTTGTTACGGTTCATAAAACCTGACTTCAACACTCTGTTTCTGGGTCTCAACATTAATCTCAACAGTGGACACATCATGACAGTCCCTCGTCCCGAAGAAAGCCAAGATATTTTTTTCAGTAGATAAAGCAACCACTATTATTTTTTGGTATTCGAAGGGCATAGTTTTCATAGACTGCATGGGCAAGAAATTTCTGAAAAATAATCAGGAACAATTCATAAAAAGTTCTCTTTCATCACGACAATAGACCTTGTCATTCCAGTCAAGTTAGTCAGGGAAAATTGGAGTAATTAAGATTTCAGATTATGCTCCACCTACTACTTGCCAAATCTTGTTTCAAGGAACTTCCAATTATTCCCCAAATTGAAAATAAATTTCGATTGCATGAAGAACCCATTGTAATCAGAATCTTAAGAAAAATCATACGAAATGGCACACTAACTCTTTAGCATCGCTCGTCCAAGTCCCTTTTGGTTGATAAAGATGCTAAAAAATGATAAAAATTCTATATTTAATTTGCTTAAATATGGAAAGAAGAGGTAGGAAATAATTTTGAATGCAGGATCTTGAGATAATAGAAAATCGATTTTAATGCTTAATAATTTGAAAGCAAAATTTCGGACACTTATTTTATTATTTTATTCGTAACAGGCAGAGCAGAACAAATTAATTTAATTTGATTTCAGAGAAGCGTTTGATTAAAAATTTTCTGCTCTATTGCAAAAATGACTTGAAAAAAGCCAAAAAGAAATTTGAAAATTACATCACAGCTAGATCATCCACACCAGAGTTTTTTCTAAACAGATACTTGGACGAAGATAGCTACAGAGAAAGTTTAATCCACAGGTAATCTCTTATTTTGTTCGCGAAAGTGCATTGCCTTCGTAAAAGGCAATATGTGTTGTTCTTAAAAATAGCTGTAATTTAAAAGCTTAGAAGGTGATGTTCTGTGCTTACTTATGTTTCTTTTCCTGCAACTATTTATTTCAAATATAGACTTATGGGAATTCCATGTGTACTACTGTGGGCAAAAAATAGTAAGACCTTTTAATTTAAATTTCGCGCGAAAACCCATTCGTCGAAATATTTCTTTTTTAGGTTGGTATGACTGTCAGTGACATCTGTACCAAATGTCACATCAAAATAATCATTAGTGTTTAGTATACGCTTGTCTTTCTGAAGTACAAAAAGTGCATTCGGCGATTTTTACAATGAGTGAAATTATTCAACAAAGAAGTTCCATTAAGTTTTGTGTACGGAATCAAATTTCTGGTGCCGAAACGTTCAGAATGTTGCAAAAGGCCTTCGGTGATAATTGTTTGTCGCGAGCAAGTGTTTTTGATTTTTACAAATTATTCAAAGAGGGTCGAGAACGCGTTGATGACGAACCACGTCCAGGACGGCCATCAACATCAACTGATGATCAACACGTCAATAGAATCAAGGAATTGGTGCTTGAGAATCGACGATTAACAGTCAGATACCTTACTGGCATCATTGGAATATTGGAAGGATCAGTGAAAACCATTTTGAAAGATCACTTGGGCCTAAGAAAAGTGAAAGCACGATTTGTTCCAAAATCACTCAATTTTTTCGAAAAACAGCGTCGCGTTGACGTCTGTGAAACAATGATGAGACTTAAATCTACGCTTATGACCCGGAAACAGACGATCAATCGGCCGAATATCGTATCAAAGGTTAGCCGAAGCCCAAAAAACCACGTCAAAGCAAGTCAAAAATCAAGGTTATGTTGACAGTTTTCTTCGATTATCGCGGTGTGGTGCAGTCCGAATTCTTTCCGATCGGCCAAACTGTCAACAAAGAATGCTATTCGAGTGTTATGCGTCGTTTGCGCAATGCTATTCGTAAAAAGCCAGAATTATGGGCCGACAATTCTTGGTTTTTGCACCACGATAATGCACCGTCGCATACTGCATTAATTCTTCGTGAGTTTTTCGCCAAATTTTCAACCAATATCGTGCCGTAACCATCGTATTCGCCTGATTTAGCTCCGTGTGACTTCTGGCTATTCAGCAAACTCAAACGACCGCTCGGGGGAAACCGTTTTGAGTCAGTTGAAGACATTAAACGTGAATCGCTACGCGCATTGAAGGCTATTCCTGAAATTGACTTTAACAACTGTTTCGAGAATTGGAAGAAACGTTGGCACAAGTGTATTGGGGCCAGGGGGATTACTTTGAGGGGCACGAAATAGATTTGGGAGAATAAATTAAGAATTTAAAAATTATGAACAGTCTTAATTGTTTTTGCCCACAGTAGTATACCCATAATATCTTTAGAGGGCCTTACTTTTATGATAAAATCATTGCAACCTTACGGTTACTTTTAAGTCTAAACGTATACAAACCTAGGAAACTAAATAAATGAAAATCCGATATGATAATGGTAGAAAAATATAACAGCTCTAAGTACATATTTTAATAATAAAGTTGCTAACTTCAGTAGGTACTAAGTAAATGCTCTAGTTGGATAACCAGTAAACTTTTACTATTGTAATTCAAAAACTTATGAATTATTGCTCAAGATGGCAGCTTAAATGTTAAATTTTTCATTAAGAGCGACACAGTTTGTATGAAAGGTAAAATGCGGATATCTTGACTCGTTGGTTCGGTGTAAACTACATTTGATGCTATATTATAAAAACTCTACTAATGTGAAAAGCTTGTATATTTGAAAGCAGAGGTATACGTAGCTGTTTTAAAAGGTAATATTGATATTTGGCTAAGACTAAAAAGAGACATTATTTTTCCAACAGACTGAACACACAGAGTTGTGTGTGTTGTCATTAAGAATGATGCATTTTTTGCCGATTAAAACATTATAATTGTTTTCAGTTCGGTGTAAAGTAAGTTAATAAGATTATCGATGAAATACTTTATTCGAATATCCTTCACGAAAACACTAATAGGAATAAATCCATCGAACCTAATCTTCCATGATTTTTTCACATAAATTGCGTCGAATATCAGTTATGACATGTTCAATGTTGTTCTACCAGGTGTACAGGAAACTCATTATCGTTTTTCCGTAAAAAAACAGCATAATACTGAAGAGAATGGAAAAATTTATTTATTCCATGTATTGGCCATTTGATTCTATACATCTTGCTTATCTTTCAAGTAATTTATAAATGCCATCCCACAAAAACTGTTTGTCTTTTGAGCAAAACCATTCATCGAGACATTTTCTAACTTCTTCAAAATTGGCAAAGTGTTGCTCTGCAAGCGCGTGTCCCATTCATGCGAAAGGATGACAGTCGGACGGGGCAATGTCTGAAAAGTACGGTCGGTGCGATATCATGTTCCATCTAAGTGCTTTCAATGCTTCCTTGACTGATTTTATTGTACGAGATAGCGCGTTATCGTGCTGTAAAATCACCACGTCTTCGGGCCAATTCTGGACGTTTTTCTATCAATGCATGGTTCAAATTAATAATTTGTTGTCGATAGCGATCAGTATTAATTGTTTCACCAGGTTTCAACAGTTCGTAATACACCACGCCACTCTGGTGCCACCAAAACACAGAGCATTGTTGATGGGAATAGTCGATGGGCTGCATGATTTTTTGCTCTTAAGGTTTTCCAAATAAATCCATTTTTCATCACCCGTCACTATTCGATGCAAAAAGGACTTCCGGTCACACCTTTGAAGGAGCATTTCGCAGACAATTTGTCGATTGTCCATTTGCTTACCATTCAAGACTATTTCCTTTACATACACATCCTGTATCTACAAACTGTCGATACCGTCTGCGAATGTTGATAGCTCAACCTGAAACGTCTTTGCACTGTAATCATGGAATTGCACTTCGCAAACTCGAGAACACAAAATGATTTCTGCTGCGGAGTAGCTATTTTAAACATATGACGATTACCAAGAAAACAGAAGACAAATGACATCTAGCTGCTGTTAAATAGACTATGTATTCGTTTCCCTAATAACCGAGCCGAGGCGCAGCGATCGATAGTTTGGACAAAATAATACTTTGTAATACGTATATTCTTTTCGAAACACGTTGCTTTATAATTCTTCGCTCTCTTATGCGTTTCTTAGAGGAAACATTAAAACCATTGTAAAAGCTTAAAACAATTGTTACACGTCATATAATGTTATTACCTGATTATTTCCGTTCACTACTCTTCACATTTGACTGAAAATCGGTACGAATAGAAAGTATTACACTAAATCTAAACTAAATTTCAGATGCCTAGCAACAATACCACAACTGACTCCAGAAGGTTACAGAATCTTATTATTACGACTTCCTAAAGAAGATATGTCAACCAACGATTTTAATGAATGCATCAAATATTTTTTCTTGTGTGGTAATAAATAGGTTCAACCGAAATTACTTTAATTGTTTTCTTAATGATTTTTAGCTGATTATGTACTGTCGAAAAGCGTAGAACTTGGCGTCAAATCTATTGTAGATTTTGAGGGACTTTCTTTTAAAAATGTAAGAAACATGCCCATTTCGATAATTAGAAAAGGAATTTATTTAGTTCTGAATGCGTACCCCCAAAGAATTAAAGAAGTACATTTATTGAATGTCAGTCGAATTGTTAGTGTCATTGTCACGACTATTAAAACATTTTTACCGGAGAAACTTAAACGCAGAGTAAGTTCTTTTAGTGTTCACACAAAGGGTACTAGGAAAGTTTTGCAATACAGCTTTGTTTATTTAATTTTTTCAAAGTAATTTCCTCTTCTACACTCAATACACCTCTCCATACTCCGAAACCAATCTTTAAACCAGTTCTGCGAAGTTTCACTAGGGAGTAAAGCACACTCGTTGTCCCAAGCCCGCAGAAGGTCCTCATCACTTGAAAACCGCCTCCCTTTTAGCTTCATTTTCTCATGCGGGAACAGTGCAAAGTCTCAGGGAGAAAGATCAGGACTGTAGAGAGGGTGCTCGAGAAGTTTCAAACATGGCGTGGTTAAATATTCGGTGCAGGCTTTGGCGCGGTGAGTCGGAGCATTATCGTGATGGAGGAACCAGGTGTCCATTCTTGACTTTGGTCGTAGATTCTTTGTAGATCCAATGAATTTAGGCAGGCACTGTTCAGTATACCACTTAGCTTTGACTGTCTTCTGTGGGTCTACAATTCCACTGGATTTGAAAAATACATTTTCTTCTTTACAGATCGGGATTTTCTGACAACTACGGGTGTGTCCTCATTATCGAAGACCCAACTTTGTTTTGAGCTTTGGTCGGCAAATCGTAATAGTACAGCCAAGCCTTATCATCTGTCACAATGTTGTTCATAAACCGAGATTGTCCCTTATTAAACTTTTTAGCATCTCCCGGCACTTCGTGTCATCTGCTCTTCAGTCAGTCGATGCGGCACCTAGAGAGAACAAAGTTTCTTCTTCACGTGCAAATAATGCAGAATCGAACGAATTGCTGGTGCATTTAGGCCTGAACTACCCTCTATCTGTTGGTAAGTCACTCGCCTGTCCTCGCCAAGCATTTTCCTCAAAGTAGTAACGTTTTCCTCCGTAACCGACGTTCGTGGCCTTCCCGGCCCCTTTGAAATTCTCTCTACCACCTGAATATCGTTGTGCGATGTGGACAAACATCACCTAGTGCAAGAGTCATTTCTTCGAAGCACTGGTCTATGTTTAAACCACGCACGAAATTATAACGCAAAACTGCCCTTATCTCATTTCGTGACCACGATGCCATCGCAAGCACTTTACACTCTCACTGCTAATGAATAGCTGAGACCATCGACATGGCACGGCGGCTACTATGCACGTATAAACATGTCTCAACATGCGGCAACAAGCAGCGTCATATGATTCATTGTTGCGTCATATTGCAAAACTTTTCTAGTACCCTTTGTATGTTTCTGATCTTTATTAATTTCAGATTATGATTCACGCAGACAGGACTTTCTTATTGGAATATATTCCACTGGAATGCATACCTAGTGATTATGGTGGAGTTGCTGCAAATTCCGAAGAAATTTGCAATAATTCCCGGAGATTATTTATCGAAAGTAGGAGCTGGATTGAAAAACATAATCAGTTAAAAATGTTTATTGATAGGAAATTATGATATTTTATGTACAAAGTAAATATATTTACATAATAAGTAATAAATACATCAGAACTCTTACGTATTTCTAATTCACAAAAATCCACATCAAATATTAAGAACCTTGAATTAAAAAAATGGTTCTAGGACATTATTATTTAAGTCTGTAATCAACTTGTTTAAAATTACAATGTATTATTTAATAATTATTATTCCAGATAGAGTATACATGTTACATTTAACTATGGAATTCGATCTCGTTCACAGCGATCGATTCTTTGGAGTCAATTTTCCACCAGTCTTTCACGCATATCGGCCGGAACGTTGGCAATTTTGCATTCGATATTGTCCCTGAGCTGCTCTACTGTTGTTAGCTTGTTGGTATAAAGTAACGACTTAATGTAACCATATAAAAAGAAATCCAACCTCACTAAATCGCATGAGCGAGGTGGCCACTCGACAGGACCATTTCTCGAGATTATACAATTACCGAACTTCCCCTTCAATAGCTCAATAATTTGATAGTTTGACCAGCTGTGTGGAATGTGGCACCATCTTGTTAGAACCACATGTCACTGATGTCAAGTTCATCCAATTCTGGCCAAAAATAGTCTTCCAACATGGCACGATAACGAACTCCATTGACCGTAGCATCGGCTATCATTTTCATATACGAAAAAATATGGTACAATCACACCTCCGACATGAAATCCATACCACGCGGTCACGTTTGTGGTTTCAGTAGAGTCTTTTGAAGCTTATTGCTAACCAATAACGCATATTTTTCTTATTGACAAAGCCATTAAGCCAAAAGTGAACTTTTCACCGAAGATGATTTATCGTTGAAATTCAAGAATTTCTTCACAGTTTAACAGAATCCAATTGGAGAAGTTCGCTTGAAATGATCAAGAGACTTCAGTTATTGAGTTAATTTGATCTTGTAAGGGTATAAGACAAGATCTTTACGCAAAACCACGCAAACCACATTGTGATGTGGTTTGAGAGATTCCAAATTCCTGTGAGCAGCGTGGAATCGACTGATTTAACTCATTTTGAACTGAAGCAGTTACAGCGGCAATATTTTTGGTACTTCGACCAGTGCGTTGTCTCACTGGCACAGAAACATCCAATAGTGAATATTTTAACTCGAATTTATCCATTATAGTACGCACAGCCTGTCTGGTAGGACGATTATTACGACGCAAAATTGGAGAAAGCGCTCTTAAAGTTGCGATCACCGGCTCCGAATTAAAAAACGTTCGTAATAAAAAACAAACTTATTACGTCCCTATTGAAAAACCTGTCATATCATTTCTTTAATTATGTATTTGTTGCAAATTATTTCAGAGATTACGATATATTTAGAACTATCAATAAAGCTGTAATATTATCAATTATAAAATAAGATTGAGGAAGTTGTTATCTGCTTCTGGGTTTCCAGGCTGGAACCGCGTCACTAGTATATCTGCCGACGTTTCGTATCCATTGCACTGAAACACTCAGTTTCAGTTCAGTAGTTCAGCCCTGAAGATGTCCCATACAAATGGATACGAAACGTCGGCAGATATACTAGTGACGCGGTTCCAGCCCGGATACCCAGAAGCAGATAGCATGGACCACGACCGCGGAAATCTACGTACCAAAATAAGATTGAGGAATTTTAGATGGATTACTTGCGTTTCAAATTTGTGCTGATTTTGTTTTTGTTTTTGAGGCTTCGGCTAAAACGAGCATTTATTTTAATTTACTACTTTGTCACTAATGGACCGATAATGTAAAATTATTTAGGCCGACAGAAAATTAAAAAGAAACAAGGCTACGATTTATTAAAAATTGAACTAAGGGCACTTTAATGAAGTCCTATCAATATCATTTTATTTTTAATACACTACAAATAATTAATCGAAAAAGGTAAATAAAATCCCTTATCACATGTTCATATTTTATATACGTATTTCGGTGACTAAGTTGTCATCATCCGTGATAAAACTCACAAAGAATAAGTTCGTACAACTTTCTCCGATAACAACCAAATACACATCCACACAAACACTGTATACTCGGTTGTTATGGAGTTATTCTCTGCGAGTTTTAGTCCGGATCCACTGTGATTAATTATCTGCTGACGATGACAGCTTAATTGTCGAAATCGTGTACAGAATATGGACATTGATCTGGTAAGGATCTCCATTAAAGTTTCCTCCACCCTACAAGATATTACACAATTTTATAATTATTTTAGTCTATATTTAGTTGTCTGAAGCTACCATCCACACCATATTCGTTTTCTCCATATGCAACTAAATGTTTGGGAATGGGGCCATTCAGCTTAATTTTATTTAATTCGTCGTAGAAGTCACCACATTTAATCAGGTGGTTTCGCCATTCATCAGCGAGCTGTTCCAGAGATTTCTGAGTGCCTTCGTAGTTTGATGGCAAGCACTGGGTTGGAACATGCTGGTGTAGTTCTTGCAAACTATTGATCATCAAAATCTGGTTGTGTAGAAACAGAAATAAGTTAAATTTTCACAAATTTTTCACAAATATTCAGTAATTAATAAAATGTTTTGTTTTTGAAACATAATACAAAACGAAGAAGGGAAATTCTTCAGCAATCACTGGTGGTGGTTTAAGTAAGGATCTATTAGTTAGATGTGAGACTGAAAGCTTGGGATTAGAAATTCTTATTAACAAAATTAAATTTTGTGATAGCTTAGGTACCAAAGAATTTTGAAGCCCTTGTTTATTACGCAACTTGTTAGTGACTAGGCCCTTAAACGCTTTAGTCTTTTGGTGTAGTTGAATATAATGGACTAGATTTATTTGTCCATAATGAATGTTTTTAGCAAACATTGTAAAGCAAGTCAATCAAGAAGTGGGGAAACCCCAAAAAACTTTTGATATGTGATTTTGAAAATTTAGAAACAAAGTTGATTGAAGATTTGGGTTTAATGAAGAAGAAGGACGGAACTGCTTGGCTCCAAGCCAAAAAATATCTTGTTGACAGAAAGAATAAACATATCCATATACGGAATAAGAGAGCAGAATTTTTCTCAATTTTTCAAGCAATTATTTAGTATAATGTTCAGATATGCTGGTTTGATGAATGAATACAGAATTCAATATAAAAAGTGAAATGGACCCTAATTTAAAAACTGTTATATTACATAATAGTCATACTTCTGCAGTATTTCCTGCTACTGATTCTGTGCTCATGAAGGAAAGATATGGCAAACTTAATATTATTTTAAATAAAAAAGCAGTTCCGCACATGGTTATATGATATGTGGATTTTGAAATTGTTATGCATTCTTCTTGCCTAGCAAAGTGGTATTACTAAATTCCCATGTTTATCATGTAAATGTGAATGTGTATATAAATATAGTCCAGAAAAAACTACGCTGCAAGGCAATCAGTAAAGGCCGGAGAGAAGAAAATTCTGCTAAAGTACCTGGTGGATCCGGAAAACAATCCGATGCCACCTCTAGATATAACATGAAACAGCTCGTGAAAGTCTTACTCCAAAATGGACAATATTTAAGTCTTCCTATGAGACTTTTTTATCTATAAGAAGCTAAGTTTAAAGAAGGTCTGTTCGTCGGGGCTAACATCCGAAAAGTAATTCTCGATTCCAGTTTTGAATCCAAAAATTATTTTAATTGAAATGGACGTTTGGCTATCATTCAAACTGGTTTTTACCAAGTTCTTGGATAACAATAGACACATTATATTTCTGTTGCTGTTAGCATACTGTTCAAAAAGTTAGGACATTTAATGAGGCCGTTGACTCACTTTGGTAACATTCGTTGATTTCTTCCCAGAGAAATTAGGAGATGTCAGTGAGGGAAAGGTATGCGTTTTCATCAAGATATCAAAGTGTTTGAAAGATAGTGTCAAGACCGTTAGAATACCAATATGATGATAGATTATTGTTGATCACTTAATCGAGGAGTTCAGCAACCAAGTCACAAGAGAAAAAGCTTTATCAGAAGCTTTGAAGAGAAGAGGGGAAGGAAATATAAGCCAATGAACATATCAGGTTTATGTAGTAAGGAAATATTTTCATCTTTATACTTAAATAAAAGCTTCGTTCGTGTTGCAAAGCGACTTTTTGTCATTTCTATTTATGTTCTTCTAGTTTTTTTAGTTTATAACGAAGTTACATTGTGGATGGTAGAAAAAGTTGAGGTTAGATATGGATTCAGCACAAAGACATATAAGAATCACTTGTTAATGTTGAAAAACTTTTTAAAAAATTGTGTTTTGTATCGATTTTTCTTGCCAAATTAATAGTGTTATAAATAAATGAAATTGAGTTAAATTTTTTTTATTTGAAATAAGTGTTTACATATTGTCAGCAAGTTGTATTTCTTTCGAATCTCAGATACTTACCCTATTAGCTACTTTTTGAGGTAACACAGTTTTACACAAATGGACCCCTTTCTGCAAAATTGGATGGCACGCCATTAAAATAATTTTGTTTATTAATGTGGAGTAACTGCTAATGACCAGTTTAATAAATCGTAGTAGGGTCTGGCTAAATATTTTTGTGTAATGGCTTGGTTTTATAAATTCCATATCGAAGACGACAATTTCTCCCGCCAAGGCTACATCATTGAAAAGTCTGTATTCAACTAATAAAAGAAATGCGTTATTTTACTAATATTTGGAAAGAAATATAGTTTGAGGAATCATGGATGTTATAGAAAATATGTGTTATAAATTCACCCTAATATAGGTAAAATTATTAAGAAATTTTCGTCATTTTGATAATATGGTTACATCAAGACTTGACTGTACGAGTACAAAGAACTTGAGATGGCGCTATGGAGCCTATTCCATTGCGACCTTTTCACACCTACGTGTATTGTTATCCTCATGTTTGTCTAGAGCATATGTGGGCAACAACCGACCCGCGGGCCGGATCCGCTCCTCTGTAAGATTTGATCCGGCCCGCGAGACATTGTCGTTTTATTTCATATCTGATATTTATCGCTAAAAATTATAAACACTACTTTAAAACACTACTTTAAAATGCACTATTTTTAAACGCGGCCCGCGAACGTATTTGCACATTAAAGTTTGGCCCATAACATGCCAAAAGTTGCTCATACCTAGTCTAGAGTATTTTGGCTTTCTTGCATATGCTTGTTGATGTTAGCTTTACTTATAATTTTTTTCCTTTACATATGTAATATAATTTCAGTCGATCGACTAGATTTTGAATTTTAACCCAATAAATTCCAGATTACCTAACTGATGGGACCTTTCCATCAGAAAGATCCACGTCCAGGCTCATGTATCTCTATTTTTGTAGTAGGCCCTGGTTAACATTTGTAATTTTAACTTTCCCAGCTTGTTTTTCCTAAAGAAGGTTCTTGCCTTGCAGCTTTAGAATCTTTCAAAATTCTTTTCTACTTGTTCGCTTGTTGTTACCTTCTCAGTTTCCAATAAGTAGAAAGGTAAATAACCATCCGCTCGGTCACCCTTCCCTTGACTAAATAAGGCTAAATACAAGAAGGATGCGTCTTGTGTCTTCAGGAAAATGTTAACTATCGCATTTCTGTGCGGTTTCACAACTTTCGGCACGCATCTTACCTCTTAGTTTGGGCTCAGCTCATGTTTCTCAAATGCGCGAGTTCTAGTACAGATATATGAGGGTAGTTTGACAAGTAGTGAGAATGAAAAAGAAAAACGAATTTTTTAAATACAAATTAATTTTTATTTTTCAATATATTCTCCTAAAAGGGCAATGCATTTATTCCAACGGTGCTCCAATGCCCTTATGCCGTCTTTAAAATGCGATTCCGGTAGGCTCGCAAAATAGTGCCGTTTTCAATTTTGGAAAAAGGTGGAAGTCGGAAGGAGCTAGATTCGGCGAATAAGGCGCATGCGGTACTAATTGGAAATGGAGCTCGTGGATTTTGGACATCGCAACTGTGCTGGTATGCGAGGGAGCGCTGTCTTGGTGAAACAGAATCTTTTTCTTTGCCATTCCTGGCCGTTTAGCACGAATATCAACATTTAATTTTTGTAGAAGTTCTGCATAATATTGTCCGTTTATTGTGACACTTTACTGAAGGTAATCAATGAACAAAATGCCCTTTGAATCCCAAAAAATTGATGCCATCATCTTGTTTGCCGATAAAGTGGTTTTCGCTTTCTTTGGAGGTGCAGAACCACGTTCTAATCATTGTTTCGACTGTTGTTTTGTTTCGGGTGTACTGTAGTGTATCCAAGTTTCATCCCAAGTAACAAATTGCCTACAAAAATCAACCGGATTCCGCTTATAAAGGTCCAAACACTCATTGAAAATGCGCAATCGAGTGAACTTTTGATTAGTAGTAAGCAATCGTGGCACCCATCTTGCCGAAAGCTTGGAAAGGCCCAATTCTTTCGTTAAAATGTGGTGTACGCATTCTGTTGAAATGTTTACCATATCTGCTATCACTCTCACTTTGAGCCGTCGATCTTGCGTAATAATATTATGGATTTTTATAATCATTTCCTTAGAAGTCACGATTTTGGGTGCTCCAGAGCGCGCTTCATTAACATAGCTTGTTCTACCACGTTTAAATTCATTTACCCATCTACTTATCATGGCGGATGATGGAGCAGATTCACCTAATGTTTCCCGTAACTCATCTTTTATTTCGGTAGCCTTCATGCCCTTAATTACGAAGTATTTAATCACCGCACGATACTCTGCTTCTTCCATTTTAACAAAACGACGTGTTGCTTCTTTTTCAATCAGCTGTCAAAAATAATCTAATCAACCGATTTATCTAAATATCGGAATGTAAACATATAAATAGGCAACCTAAATTACAGTGCATTCGTTTCACCAATTAAAGCGCCACCTATGTGTCATTCTCACTACTTGTCAAACTATCCTCGTAGTAGCTGCGTGCCCCTCAGGGGTTCGTACTCAGCCTAGCAGCGGGATTATACTTACTTATCATAAGAGAATATCGAAGTAATGGCAGCATTTGCAGCTTATCGCCATCGAGGAGTTTAATTACAGATATTCTGTAGCCCTCTGGTGTCAATTTCGGAAGCGGAACTATCTGTCTGGAAGATTGTAACTCTTATCAATTGATTTTGCAAATAAAAAAGAAGTTTTGTAAGAGATATACTGGTTTTATCCATAAAATATGTTTTTTAAGCAATAAGACTATAATTAAAATGTTTTTTAGTATAATTTTTTGTAAAGCTTCTTCATTAAATTTATATTAATAATTAATGTAAAGGGTGTTTCAAATTTCGCGGTTTCTTTAACGAATAAACAAAACACATAATTTGCATTCACTTTCAAAAACTTTTTATTGGTAATTGAAATATCAGTTATGACATTTATATGCGAAAAATAATATCTGCCAAATGGCCTACTCTTGTAGCTCCACAGACGTTCACTCTTTTCTTAAAATTTTCAATGACATTTTGACATAATTGAGGCTCTATCTCGCCAATGACACGAATAATTTCATCTGTCAAAACAGCAATTGATTGGGGATTGCTTTTATAAACCCGACTTTTCACATAACCCCAAAGAAAATAGTCTAACGGTGTCAAAACACATCATCTTGGTGGCCAATTAACATCACCGTTTCTTGAGATTGCATGTCCATGAAATATTTCTCTCAATAAATCAATTGATTCGTGTGCAAAGTGAGGTGTAGCGCCATCCTGTTGAAACCACATATCCTCTAGATCAATATTAATTAATTCAGGCCACAAAAATTCGGTTATCATCAGACGATATCGATCACCATTGACAGTTACAGCTTTACCAACAGCATTTTCAAAGAAGTAAGGTCCAATTACACCACCTGACCATAATGCATACCAAACAAGTAACTCGTTTAGGATGCATAGAATTCTCATGAATAATTCGTGGATTTTCCTCACCCCAGATATGGAAATTTTGTTTATTAACATAGTCACCAATTTCAAAAAGTGCCTCGTCGGAAAACATTATTTTTTGAGAAAAATCGGCTTGTTGTTCATTGACGAAATTGACAAATCAACGACGTTTTAAATGATCTAATGGCTTCAGTTCCTGTGTTATTTGAATCTTATATGCCTTCAGGGCTAAGTCCTTGTGTAAAATACGCCATGTTGTTGATCCACTAAGTCCAAGTTGTTGTGAACCTCGTCTAATGGACATTTCCGGATCTTCAGCAACACTTTCACGAACCAAACCAATATTTTCCTGTGAACGACTACTACGACTGTATTCTTCACTGTTATGGTCTTCCATGGAGCTGGTCTCTTGAAATTTTTTAATAATTCGATCAATAATGCTTTTAGATGGACGATTATGTAAACCATGAAATTCACGTAATTTTCTAAAAACTCTTTACACAGAACGCTGATTTTCATAAAATAATCCCACAATTTGAAAGCGTTGTTGTATCGTGTGCGAAGCCATTTTTATAAATGTCATACATCACACTTTTTAAATGCCCACATACCCAGATAAATTCAGTGCGCCACCTATATTTTATTTATTCTTAAAAAAGACCGCGCAATTTCAAACACCTTTTGCATGCACTGGAAGAACTATTGTATATTTCTATATCGTCAGGAAAGACTAAACAAATTAACCAAATAAAAGTCTCATTTTATATTCTTAAGCAACTTTCATGTAATTAAGTGATAGATAATGTAGTTACACGTAGTTATAAGGGGTTGGACAAGTGTATGGATTCATTCGAAGACTTTGTCAACTGATTTTATATTTGTTTATGTTTTCTTGTGTTCATCTCTTTTCAATAAAATTTGCTTTGTTAGATATAATTAAATATCTTCGTCGCTATTGAACAAAAGGGCGCTAAATTTTATTATTACTGAACCCCTAAAGCAGTTATATAATTAAATATATTTGTCTAATTAATATAATTAAATATCTTTGTCGCTAATGAACAAAAGGGCGCTAAATTTTATTATTATAGAACTACTAAAGCAGTGCAACACTGAAGTTATTAAAAATATAGTGTTTTTTGACAATTTAGTAAACTTTTATATAATTATGCGATAGATAATGAAGGTAGTTATACAGGGTTAGGCAAATATATGGATTTATTCTAAGACTATCTACTGATTTTATTTTTGTTTATATTTTTTGTATTCTGTGTGAACTCCTATAGCAGTTCTATAATGAAATTATCAAAAATATAAAAATATAATAAGTTAATAGTTTCGAAAATTATTATTTCCTGCTATGCCATTCGTTTTACCCAAGAAACTGATGCCATAGCTTTGTCTGTAGATGGAACTGTCCTCGCCTTTCTCCTCCTCGTCCCTTCACAACCTATTGCTTTGATTATTCCTTCGCCTCAGGTATCAAGTGATGGACCCATGTTTCATTCACAGTTATGAATCGACGCAAAAACTCGACGTTATTGCTATGAAACACCAAATACATGATTGAAATATTCTCACGACGCTATCTTTGTTCCATTGTGAGTAATCGCGACACTCATCTTGGGTAATCTGACTGTGGGTTTAAAAAATATTAGATCTGTTTCCATAATGCAATTTATGGCGTGTTAAAAGACTCGAAGCTCTACTGCTTGCTGGCCTAATTGGTAAGGCAGCCGTCTAAAAAACGGCAGATAGAGATTCTAGTTCTTTTCCAGCGCAGAAATTCTTAACTAATTTCTGCGATTTTAATTAATGATGGCGTAGCAGAAAATAATTTTTATTAATTTCCCATCGTAAATCACTTAATTATATATTTATATATAATTATTAATATCGTTAATAGTTTTGGTTCAAATATAATATGCTCGTCGGATTCCCTACTTGCTTTTAATTAAGTTAAGCGGAATATATTACGCAATTCTAAGTAGTCGTTATCATAGATATTGTAAGGGATTCATACCTTTGACTAACCCTGTATATTAGAATGAATTTGCACGTGGTGCAGATAATTATTATAACGGGTCTTCCATTAAGCGCTTCCTATACTTAAATTTAAATAAAACAAAGTGTGTGTGAGATATCATCGAAACTTTCTATACGTTTGAAAGACCTATCGATGCCATTATGTATGGAATATAACATCGTGCAAATATCCGCCGCGGCTTCGCTGCGTATTGCGTTTCCGAAATGTCCAATTTTCCATGACTCGCGCATAAATCGTGCTGAATTTGACCGATGGCATGGGTTATTCTTTGATGGCCGCTGTGGTTTGTGGCTTATTCGCAGAGACTTGCGACTTAAAAAAACCCCACAGGAAAAAGTCTAACGGGGTCAAATCGCACGATCTCGGTGACCAGTTCACATCACCTCCACGTGCGATGACCATGCCCTCAAATCGCTCTTGCAGAATTTCTAATGTGACATGAGCTGTGTGGCACGTAGCCCCGTCCTGTTGTTGCTGTCCATATTATCCAATTCAAGCCAAAAGAAACGCCGAGTTCTTGTGAGCGACGCGAAATCGACTGCCTCGAATTATTCTGCACATTCTCATGGAGAGCGGCGATGTTTCGTCGTCGTACGGGTATTGGTTCATTGTTTACTAAACCAGCGGACTCAAATTTATCCACCACACTGGGAATAGTCTTCTCGGAAGGACGATTATGGCGACCGTAAAATGGGCGAAGCGCGCGGAACGTTGCCCCAATAGAACACCCATTTTGATAAAACAATTTTATCATTTGCACTTATTATTAAACGCTATATCCATCCATGGTGATTTAACAGAACAGACTGAATGAACGACAGATGTAGCTTCAACAATATGGCCACTATCAACTGTCAAAGTCCCCATTGGAAGACCCGTTATATACGAATATTATACTAGTATTTTAGCAGAAGATTGAGTTGTGTTAATGCGTTGTTAGTATTTTGGATGAGCAAGTTCAGCAATGAAAAAGTTATTTATAAAAAAAATTCAAGCTGTCCGGCCGCTATACATACACTTACACATATTCTAGACACAGTAAATCCCCATCCGGTGATACACTTCTATTGCTTGCCAATTCTTCGTACATTACAGAAGCATAACAAAAGCTTTCGAATTTCTTCTTGGTCTTTTCCAAATCCAATTTGCAAGAAGAAATGTAATTTCTTATGCAGTTTTCACCTGTGCATAAGAATTTGATGATTATGATTAGTTTTTTTTTCAATTCACTAAAATTTATGTAAATTAATTGTAAAAAAAAGTATTGAATTTTTTTTCGGCTTTAGTTGTGACTGATTGTATTCGTTAGCCTTCTTCTAATGTTAGGAAATAAACTTCAATCACTAGTAAATCAAGTAAAGTTGATATTGGATTATATATTAGACAAGTACACAGTCTCTCGTAGAGAAAACCGAACTTTTCTAAAATAGTTATCCTTAGTGGCGCCATCTATTAAACAAAATACGCGTCGATAAGGTAGAGCTTTCACCAAAGTTATGTCAAAATATCATGACATTTGCATCATTAGAAGCAGAGAAATTACGCATAAAGTAACAGTGTGTATTTGGTATTGGTCGAAAAATGAACTTTGAACAAAGAGCAAATATCAAGTTTTGTTTTAAACGCAGTAAATCGTTTACTGAAACATTTAATTTAATAAACAAATGCATGGTGATAAGTGTTTATCACGTATGAGTGTATATGAATGGTATAAACGGTTTAAAGACGGTTGTACGGACATAAATGACGACGAACATCTTGGTGCAAAAAAATCAGTGGTTACGGAAAGTAACATTGAACTTGTGCGTGAATTTATCAGAAATGAGTCGAAATTCTCATAGCGATACGTGTGAATGGAATTAAATATTTCCAAACATGCAATTCATTGCATTTTGACACAGCATTTGGGACTGAGAAAGATTTGTGCAAGGTTTGTACCACACAAGCTGACTGAAATCGACACTGTACCGATTTGATTAAAGGAAGAAAACTGCAGGTATTCTATTATAACTCGCGATAAGATATGGTGTTTTCAATGTGATCTATAGACCGAGTGTCAAAGCCATAAATGGAAGCATCCAAGCGAAGAAAAACCGGAAAAAAACCGTGTGGAGAAGTCAAAAGGGAAGACAATGTTGACTTGTTTTTATGATTCGAAGACCATAGTGCGCAAAGAGTTTGTACCAACTAGTCAAACAGTCAATGCTATATATTATCTTGGTGTTAGCGTCTTTGGCGTGTATTCGTCGTGTGAACCTTCAATAGCGTGAAAATGGTAGCTGGCGTTTATTATATGATAATGTAGAGTCGAAAGTGAAGACAATGCTGGTTTGTTTTTATGATTCAAAAGGCATGGTCCACAAAGAGTTTGTACTAACTAGCCAAACAGTCAGTACTGTGTATTATCTTGGTGTTATGAAGCATCTTCTGGCGCGCACTCGGCGTGTGCGCCTTCAATATCGTGAAAATAGTAGCTGGCTTTTTTTACATGATAATGCACCATCTCATCGTTAGACGCTTATCACTGATTTTCTACAAATGATATTTTAACCATCAACCATTGACCGTATTCATCAAATTTGGCCCCCTGTGATTTCTATCTATTCTCTAAACTTTATTTACCGATGAAAGGACAGCGTTATACCGACGTCGAAGCTATTAAAAAGGCATCTACAACGATTTTGAAGGACATCTCTAAAGATGAACTTAAAAAGTCATTCAACATGTTAATTGATTGCGCAAAATGTATTAATGCCGAAGGCCAGAATATCAGGCTTTTGTTTTTGTTTTAAAAAAGTTCGGTTTTCTCTGTGACAGACTGTGTATATTTTATATGATTATAGCAATCAATAATAATTGTAATTATTATTCTGACATGCTCATAGTTTTTCATGTATTTTTTTGTGGAAAATGTTTTATTCAACCTTTGACCAGGAGTGTGTAATTTAGACAAGAATTTAATTATTCACGACAAGAAGAAATAATTAATTCACTTCGTTACTAAAACAGTTCATTTAGAATTACAACAAAAAATAAATTACTAGTTTTTTTTTGGCAAGCGTTTAAAGTTTTTATATATAATTTCGAAATTTAGCGTATATATTAGCGGCAACAGAAAGCAGTTATACAAATTTATTACATTTACATTCTCATAAACTATAAGAAATTTAAATAATATCTTCTTTTATCTTACTTACTAATATTTTGTGGTAGGTGATGTTGATAGCTTAGCCAATTTAAAAACAGTTTCAAATTGTGTTGTAATTTATCCTCGTCTTGGTTAATTGCCTTTCTTATTACTCTCTCCTCATCTTTAGTGGGCAAAATCAGCAATTCTTCACTCATTTTGATCTTCGACGATTCAAGAATTACTCAACCTGTCTGAATCTTTTTATCATTTGGAACGAAGTGTGTCGTGATCTCGACAAACGAAGAACATAAATCATAATTAGAAAATGCATTAGTCATGTTTAATAAATGTCATTAAGTTATGAAAGACATAATTCTGCAGTACTGCGTCGTTGTTTATAAACAAATTACACTAAATTGGAAGTTACCATAGAAACTGCAGACGCTTCATTGAATGAACAGAATCGTTAACGTTTTGCAATACTTAAATTATATAATCAACACAGACGTCAAGAAATAATTAAGTGGACGTATTTGAATAGGACTTATTTAGTTGTTTGTTATTTTATTTGGTTAACACTACTGATAATGAGACTCTTAATATGACTTAATACTTATTCTAATAGTATCTCGTTGCGAATGACGCAAACAATCTCAGATTTAACAAATAATTGCTTATTTTGGAGGATACGAGGTATCACAATAAAATCCTTGGATCATAGAAGTGAAACAATACATTAGAAACTACCGTTGCCTTCACAATATCTTCTTTGGACATCTGCACATAAATTTAATTTAATTCTAATACTGTCGTGTAGCTTGTAGCGCCCTAGTGTACTTAATATGACGCCCGTATTTTTTAGGGTGCTTGCCAATTCAATAATCTACGGAGAGTAAGAGGGTGCCCTATTAATACGATGTTCGAAGGTGCCACAATGTCGTAACCCTAAAAGCCCTTTGTTGATATCGAAGCGAGGTAGGTATGTCGATGAAATTTTCGCGATTTTCAATACACACAAATGCAACTTGGATGATTTCGTCAAACAGTTAAATTCAAAATTTCCGACAGTTAAATTTACAGTAGAAAAAGAAAACAATGACAAGTTGGCTTTTTTGGATACCTTAGTTATTAGGAATAATCTCAAAATAGAAATTGATATTTTCCGAAAAGAAACCAATGTCAATAGATTCATCACGGCGGATTCAAATCATAGCATGCAACAAAAGATGGCTTCATTCAACTTTCTTATTAATCGTTTGATTAATTTTCCACTAACAAATGTAAGATACGAAAGAGAATTGAACTTCATTAAGAATATTGCGAGATACAATGGTTTCGATTCGGAAATAATCAATGGATTAATTAGAAAGGCTAACATAAGAAAAACAATCCATGATACCACATGTCTATCACCTCAGACCAATCGGAACAAGCAGTTTGTATGTTTACCTTATCATCGTATGACAAAAAATTTAAATAGTATTTTTAAAGAGCGCGGTTTTCAAGTCTGTTTTCGTTCCAGTAATTCAATCAAAACCCTTTTAGGAAATGTAAAAACAAAATCGAAGAAAATAAAAAGTCGGGAATGTACCGAATTAAATGTTTAGATTGCAGTAAACAATACATCGGCCAAACAAAACGATTGATCGAAACCCGGTATAAAGAACGTCTTGGCAACATAAAATTCAACCGACCAGAAAAATCAGGTATAGCAAGGCATGTTTTAGAAAATAATCATAGTGTTAACATGGATTGTTTACATTTGATAAAGAACGTGTATAATTATCGTGAATTAGACACGTATGAAAGCATGTACATTTCAAAGAATAAAAGCCATGTAGTAAACAGTGACACTGGACCGACTCAAACGCTCCTTTTCGGTCTGCTTAATGTCAGGAAAAGAGGAACACTGTAACAAATCACATGCAGGTACTTATCGGTCGTGTCCGTGTTCTTTTTTCAATGTCATTCATCCTAGTTTAAGTAAAACAATTTTAAAAATCTTGTGAAACGTACATACAGTGTACATTTTGGTTCTCAACGGTACAGATCGGGCACGGAGTTTGTTTTCGTACAGGTATTGTTCGCCGTGGTTTATCAGGTGCGACACTTTGCAATTATCTGCTGGTGATGACAACTTGGTTGTCGAAATGCGTATACAGAATTACGAAAGTTAATGCGGAAAGGGGTTATATTGTATACCAACCTTAGTGATTAAGTTAATCTACCACAAGCTCCATCAAATTCAATTTGAAGCCAGGAATCAACAAAAATACGTTGGTAGATTGCTAAAGATCAGTACCTCGTATACACCTCAAAATAGGGAAAAAAAAGGAAAGAAAGACGTAACAGCTGTTAAGCGCTAAATAGTTTTATTGTATGTCATTCAATAATTAATAGGACAAGGTATAAATAATAAATAATAAATACAAACATTTAATTACGATGAAAATTATATTATTTTCTGCTATTCCATCGTTAATTAAATACACAGAAATTAATTAAAAATTTCTGCGCTGGAGAAGGACTCGAACCTCTATCTGCCGTTTTCTAGACGACTGCTTTACCAATTAAGACACCAGGCAGTGTAACTTCGAGTCCTTTAACACGCCACAAATCGCATAATGAAACAGATCTAATATTTATTTAAAATCTGCAGTCAGGTTATTATCATGTCAATAATTATATATAAATATATAATTAAGTTTTGTCACGATGGGAAATTTAATGAAAATTATATTATTTTTTGCTATTCCATCGTTAATTAAATATACAGAAATTAAATAAAAATTTCTGCTTTTTAAATCGTGAAAAACTTAATTGTATATTTATATATAATTATTGACATCATTTAATTGCGAATTTATTAAAGTGAATAATTTAAACTAAAATAATTGTATGTCTATTGTATGATTGAATATTTAAATACAATATCTAAAACAGTTAATTTAATTAATGCATTTAGAAATAATTAAAAAATTAAGATAATTATAAGCACATGATAAGTTGAAAATTTGATTATATATATGTATATATATATATATATATATATATATATATATATATATATATATATATATTGATTTTTATTATCCATAAAAACAGACAAGACTTCTAATGAACTGTCGATCAATTTCTATATTGTCAAGTTTATGAGAAAGTCATGCATACCTCCATATACGAGGGAGCGTTTTTATATTCGCGAAATGGGGGACAAGGGGTGGAAATAAAAAAACCAAATTATTTTTCTTTTTCAATATATTCACCTGCAAGACGGATACATTTTTCACATCTTTCAATTGACCTTTTGTCAATTTTCTCCGTCTTTTCTCTTTAATGGCTTCTTTTAGTCGCTCTAATATTGAAGCGTAATATTCTCCGGTTATAGAAACACCTTTATCTTTATAACCAATCAACAATATTCCTTCAGAGTCCCAAAATACCGTTGCCATGAGTTTCCCAGCTGATTGTGACACTTTAAATTTCTTGGGAGGTGCTGTGCCCTTTTTATGCCACTGCATGGAGTCTTGTTTGGACTCAGGTTCATAATGATGAGCCCAAGTTTCGTCTCCAGTAACAATTCCACTCAATACACCATCCTTGTCTTCATTACAGAGGTCCAAAAATGCACGAGAACACTCTACGCGCTGTTGTTTTTGTGGCGGCGTGAGCATTCTCAGCACCCATCTTGCGCTGACCTTAGACATGCCGAGATGATCGTGTAGGATTTTAAAAATTGTTGTATCGGATACTCCAACCATTTCTGCGAGTTGTTTCTTCTTTATTCGAGCATCTTCGAGTACAATTTGTTCAACTTTTTGGATAAGTGCTGGCGTGGTCACCTCAATGCTCCTGCCCGGCCTCGGGTCGTCTTCAAGGGATTCCCTTCCTTGTTTAAATAAACTATGCCACTTGTACACCAGTTTTTTCCTGGACAAGAGTCGCCGTAAACCAATGACATCTCATTCATTATGGTCGCGACTGATTTTCCTTGCCTGGTAAGGAACTTTATAACGGCACGATATTCGATTTTTTCCATATTTCACTTTTCACTCCTGATTATGTTACTTGGTTGACGATAGCTCAAAGACTAACTGTCTAATAACAATGAAACTTCGTATTTATACTAATCATGAGTCGCTGCACAGGCCACGCCCCCAATGCGCCTACTCACCCCTCTACAACCCGCTCATTCCGCGAATATAAAAACGCTCCCTCGTATTCCAAAGTTCGATCAATCATTTCGCCAAGATTGGTGTATTTTTGCGAAGCGAAGTATTGGGCAAGCGGGGACAAGTTGTTATCTGTCACAAGACTTTACTTTCCAACCACAGTTTTTTCTTTGATTTGTGAAAGTAGTTTTTTATTGCACGAATTTGCGGCTACATCTGGGGTTCCATAAGAATCGAATTTGGACCCACTACTTTTCGTTCTACTTACTAATGATTTTCTATTCACCATAGATTGTCCTGTGCTAGCATATGTTGATGACATTAAGATTGATTATAAAATAGGCGATGGCCCAAAAGGGTGAAGAATAGATGTGGTAGTTGTTATATTGCTATCGTATATAGGATAATGATGTCATAAGTATTGTAGTGCTAGAATAATAATTTTGTAAATTACCGTTCTTTTTACTTGTTAAAAAAAACAACTCTAAAAAAAATTCTAGACTACAGACAATTCCAAATGGAAATGACCATCGCAACAAAATTACAAGATCACGTAGGTGCACAATATTAACTAGGATTCACTAGTCTTTGTCTTGGAAGCAAACAAAACAAGAGAAGAAAACTTTAAAAAAAAACAAAATTGTTTAAAAGTTTTTTATTCTGATAAAGACATACATAAGCACACAATAAATTTTAAATAATGAGAAGAAGGAGTTCATATACATTAAGATGTTTAAAACGAATTATATATTCAACAGATTCACATTAAGCAATAACTTATGTATATATATTTGGTAGCAAGATTGTACAATTACAAAAGTCTTCTTTTACAATATAGTAGTCGTGTTTCATTTGAATTATTCTTAAAGAATAATTCATCATATTTATCAGATCTCGATCTTATTAGGTGAGTAATGCGAGGAAGATATCTAGAATCTCGTATAAAAAAAATTTACTAAAATACATGGTAAAATGTCGAATATTAAATGTGGGGAAGCACCCATCGTAACTGTATATACGAGACGTATTTTTTAAAGAAGGACCGTTTTGTTCTATACACAAATAGTTAGCGCGTGCGCCGCAACGGGTGTTTACGTCGTGTACCGACATTCCCTGGGAACAACGTAAGTGGGTCAGAGACCTCAAAGCTGACGGCGGCAACTTCCATGATGAGTACCGCTCCGGCCGCCCATCTGTTATCACAGACGATATGGTGGCTTCGGTTGAAGCGAAAATGCTTCAGGACAGACGCTACATCATAAGCACATCATAAGCACACTAAGGTGGCAAGTTTCTATGAAGAGGGTATTTAAAATCCAGTTGCGAGGTTTGATAAGTATTTAAACAAACTTGATAGCTATGTTGAAAAACAGAGAAATGTATATAATCTGAAAATAAAATTGGTTTTTGAAAATTTTCTTTCGTTTGGTTTTTATTTTCAAACAGCTCTTACTTAAAAAACACGCCTCGTATGTAGGTCTTGAAAAGTCTTGAAAATAATAATTTCATTAATTAGTATTCATACATTTTTGTTTTCGAAATATTATTGACAGCAGTGCTATTATCAAATTTGAGTGACCGTGAATTAGAGAAACGATTATCAAGGGGAGAAACGCTGGGTGCCACATCAGGCTAGATTTGGGACGTCTTTGATTAACAGACAATGGAATAGTGGGATTAAAATAAAGCTTAAAGTGTTCGGCAAGCTGTGCAGTTTCAGACGCCATGAATTCATGGCTGATGCAAAAATGCGTCTTTTGTGTTTCGGTATTTCACCGCTCGAAGTCTGTAAGAGCAATGCATAGACAATTTCAGCTTGAATATAATGTTTCTAGGTGAGGTAGAATTTCCTCGTGTAGCATAATTTTAAAATGGATTACTCCATTTAATGAGGCAGGATGGCAAGAAGTGCGCGTACTCCAGAAAATGTTGAAAGGATAATATACGCTGTAACTAATCGTTCAGCAAGGCGTCAAGCAGAGCAAGAAGTTTTGGCCGAATTTTGCACGACGACCTACGACGTCATCTGTACAAAATTCAAACAGTGCAGAAAATTCTACCATCAGATTTGCCTACAAGTAGGCAATTTTGCAAATAATTAGTTTACTGGATAACGACCTGAACATTTTGAATAACTTCTTAATGCCTGGTGAGGCACATTTTGGGCTATCAGGATACGTTAACAAACAGAATTATCAATACTAGTCTGACATAAACAGAATTACCGATACTAGTCTAACAAAAAGCTTGAAGAAATTCACGAAAAACCATTTCATTTACCTGAAATGTGGTGTGCGACTGCAATTGGAATACTGGGTCCATACTTTTTGCAAGAAAATAAATGTACAGTTACTGTTACTTTCAGGTGATATTTGGGTCTGATCCAGAATTTATTACTTGCTGAGTTGCAACGAGTTGGAAGAGAAAATGATAATGTATAAGAAGATGGACCTAAAATGCATTCTGCACTAAATTGCATGCCAAAGCTAGGAACCATGTTTCTTGGACAGTTCATTTCACGACTTGGTGATGTTAATTGCCCGTCGAGATCACCAGATCTAACAGTGCCTCATTTCTTTCTATGGTAATATTTAAGGTATAAGGTGTATGTAAACAAACCCAGCACACTATAAGTTTTAAAGGACGACATTAATAAATGTTTTTCTAGATTTTGTATTTTCATTGGCAAGCTTAACACAGCATCTTAAAAGTCAATACCCATTGCGTCAGTCTGAATATATACTAAAAGTGTATCGGGAGAAATTTCTTACGTAAAATCGAGAAAATGGTAGATAAATATCAGAGCCCAATGAAGTCAGACGTATGTACACTCTACGCGATGATATTCATCAAAGAACAATGCTTTATGGCTCATTTTCTGTTGGTCGAGAGTGTAAAATCTGCAGCAATTCGTCACAGAAACACATCTCGACAGGACTTCTGCAACGAAAACTATTTTTAATTGTTCGTTTTCTTTTTGATGAAACACACAAGGACTCTTTTTAATTTGGTATCGCTACGGCTCTATCTAAAAACAATCTTTTTGTGGCAGTAAGTGTACACAAAAAATATTTTTGAAAGCATGTTTCCCGGTGCCGGAATAACTAATCTATATTCAATGCCCTAAAGCTACCGTCGACTCCATATTCGTTCTCGTAAGCAGTGAATTGTTTGGGAATTGGACCGGTCGGTATACATGCACTGCATTTTATTACTAATTCCTTTTCCTTCATGAGTAGTTTCTTCCATTCATCGCAAAGTTCTTTCATTGACTTCATGGAACCACCATAGTCGGAAGGTAAGCAACTAGTTGGGATTAACTTCTGTAGCTCAATGGAGTCTTTAGTCATCATTACCTAAGCAGATTAAATAAATTAGTGTTCACTTCCGACTAAACTGGAAGCAAAAATATAATGTGATTTCATTTTATACAAAGCAATTCATTATTAAAGAAATATGAAGGAACTATGCAGTTATTCTTAATTGTGATTAAGATTTTGAACGTGATGCGTGATAAGAATACCTATGTATAAAGTTGACAATGTGGGTCAATTTCTTAATCTAGGAAAACGTATGTTTCTGTACGTGGGTTGTCTTTTAAATTTTATATCTAAAACTGGAATGAAACAGTAGATAGTTTTCAAAGAGTTCATCGTCTTTCGAAGCAATTTCCACGAAGATTAATGCACTTTTGTATGCGCTTGAACCAACTGTGGAAGCAGTTGTTCCACTCGTTTGTTGGTATAGTCAAGATTACGCTTTTGAAGGCATCTGCTACTCCTCTGTCAACTGGGACCTTTGACCACGCAGTCCGTTCTTGCTTTTCGGAAAGGTAAAAAATCGTTGGAACTTAGGTCCGGACTGTACGGAGGATATTTTGCGTACTGTGTACGAACTTGCATTGTGGAGGATGAATCGTCGATCGGGTTTTTCAAATCGGCAGTAACAGTTAGTTGAGCTTGTAGATGAATTGTTGCTACACGACCTGCTTTCGAGACAAATGTCTTTTCGATGAAACTTCTTTAACGAATGATTTTTGTCAGCTCTTCTTCACCTTGGAATACCTAAATTCACGACTGGCGTTCATCTTCTGGCTGGTATGCAATTCACCCTAGTTGCTTTCTGTTCTTCGGTCAACAGATGCGGTATCCAACGAAGAATTAATGTTTTTACACGCAATTCTTTATGTAAATTTTTCTGAATTAAGGACTTTTAAATCCCCAATAATGCTTCAATCTGGGGGTATATCCCATATTGATCTTCGTTGATGACCTTGCGCACAGCATTTTCCTGAGTGACTGCCGTTTTTGGTGAACTTGCTCTTGGATCGTCGCTAAAACTAATCCGTCCACGTTTGAGTTCTCCATACCAACGAGAAATTGTTGACTGATGTGTCATTGCCGAAAACAGAAACCAACTCAGACATTCTTGTTAAGACGATTGGTTTAATTCCATTTTTCAACTAACTCGTCGACTTTGACGGTTCGTTGTATCTACAACACTACATGTATCGCACTGTAACTTTGGATTCAGATTAACTAAAGATAGGGGCTAATTTTTATTACTCACATTTGATTAGTGGCTCGCTCTATGTCCCACTATGCAAAACTAAAAGGACATTCCAGTTATATAGGAGGGTAGTTTGACAAGTAGTGAGAATAGAAAAGAAAAACGAGTTTTATAAGTTCAAAATAATTTTTATTTTTCAATATATTCTTCTAAAAGAGCAATACATTTATTCCAACGGTTCTCATATGCCCTTATGCCATCTCTAAAATGCGATTCCGGAAGGCTTGCAAAATACTCATTTACGAAGATGATAAGCTCGTCGTCAGACGAAAATTTCTTTCCACCTAGTGCCGTTTTCAATTTTGGAAAAAGGTGGAAGTCGGAAGGGGCTAGATCCGGCGAATAAGGCGCATGCGGTACTAATTGGAAATGCAACTCGTGGATTTTGGGCATCGCAACTGTGTTGGTAAGCGAGGGAGCGTTGTCTTGGTGAAACAGAATCTTTTTCTTTGCCATTCCTGACTGTTTAGCACGAATCTCAACATTTAATTTTTGTAGAAGTTCTGCATAATATTGTCCGTTTATTGTGGCACATTTCTGAAGGTAATCAATGAGCAATATGCCCTTTGAATCCCAAAAAATTAATGCCATCACCTTGTTTGCTGATAAAGTGGTTTTAGCTTTTTTTGGAGGCGCAGAAGCACGTTCTAACCGTTGTTTTGATTGTTGTTTAGTTTCGGGTGTACTGTAGTGTATCCAAGTTTCATCGCAAGTAACAAATCGCCTACAAAAATCAACCGGATTCCGCTTATAAAGGTCCAAACACTCATTGGAAATGCGCAAACGAGTGAACTTTTGATCAGTCGTAAGCAATCGCGGCACCCATCTTGCCGAAAGCTTGGAAAGGCCCAATTCCTTCGTTAAACTGTGGTGTACGCGTTATGTTGAAATACTTACCATCTCTGCTATCTCTCACACTTTGAGTCGTCGATCTTGCGTAATAATATTATGGCTTTTTATAATCATTTCCTTAGAAGTCACGATTTTGGGTGCTCCAGAGCGCGCTTCATCAACACAGCTTGTTCTACCACGTTTAAATTCATTTACCCATCTACTTATTGTGGCGGATGATGGAGCAGATTCACCTAATGTTTCCCGTAACTCATCTTTTATTTCGGTAGCTTTCATACCCTTAATTACGAAGTATTTAATCACCGCACGATACTCTGCTTTTTCCATTTTAACAAAACGACGTGTTGCTTCTTTTTCAATCAGCTGTCAAAAATTAACTAATCAACCGATTTACCTAAATATCGGAATGTAAACATATAAATAGGCAACCTAAATTACAGTGTATTTGTTTTACCAATTAGGGCGCCACCTATGTGTCATTCTCACTACTTGTCAAATTATCTTCGTGTGCACTTACTCTGTTGGCTATCTTTTGCGGTACTATGGTTTTGCATATATTAACACCTTTTTCTAAATAGGGATGGCAGGCAGTTATTATAACTCTAGCTATTCTAACTGGATAAACATCAATACCAAGCTTGATCAATTTTATAGCCATTATACTGAAAAGCTTCGAATAATGACTGGCTTTAAGAAATTCGAAGTCAAAAATATGTATTTGGCCGGCGAGGAAGATATCTTTGTGGAGTAGGTAATCAGCTGAAAAAAGAAAGTTGAAAGCATTACTTTTCGGTAATTTAGTAATTCGTGCGTTAATTATATTGTATTGATTTGCAATTAAAGATTTTAAAGTTAGAAGATATTCTGGAGTTCTTTAAAAAAGTTTTTGACTTTTCTCTTTCAAGTAGATAAATAGAAAGTTTAGGCGAGTGAAACATTATGTAAATAAAAAATATATAATTTTTGTCTTTAATCTGTTGGCAGATCTTCCACATTATACCCTATTTACAATACGAGGAGGAGTCAAAAAGTTCCCGAAATTTTGTTTTAACTCTTTATTACCACAACATAGGTACACAGTCACTTAATCGTCTTCAAAGTAGGCGCCGTCTGAACACACACACTTGCTCCACCGCTCCTGCCATTGTTGGAAACAAAGATGAAAGTCCTGTTGTGGTATCTTCCGAAGTTCAGCCGTCGCGTTGGTTTTGATGTCTTCTACGGTGTCAAAACGGTTACCTTTGAGGCCCTTTTTGAGCTTGGGGAAGAGCCAGAAATTCAGTGGCGCTAAATCCGGTGAGTAGGGAGGCTGCTGGAGGACTGGAATGTTTTTTTCTGCAAGCCATATTTGCACAACAATCGACGTGTGGGAGGGAGCATTATCGTGATGGAGTGACCATCCTTCTTGCCATTTGCCTCGACGTTTTCTTCGAACTGCTTCCCTCACTCTTTTCAAAACTTGCACGTAAAAAGGACCATTAACCGTTTGTCCAGCTGGTACAAATTCATGGTGCAGCACACCTTCGTTGTCGAAAAACGCAATGAGCATCACTTTTCTTTTCGATTTGACATGACGTGATTTCTTTGGTCGACGAGAGGACGATGTGTGCCATTTTGATGACTGCATCTTGGTTTCCGGGTCGTACGCGTACACCCAAGTCTCGTCACCAGTAACGATTGTCTGCAAGAACATCGGGTCCTCTGTGCTTTTTTCAAAACATTCGGCCGCCGTCAACTTCCGAGTTTCAATCTGATCCGGATTCAGCAAGTGCGGGACAAACTTTGCACTGACACGTTTCATCTTCAAATCATCTGACAGGATTGCGTGTATGGATCCATGAGAGATCCCCGCTTCTTGTGCCCACTCGTCGATGGTCATTCTGCGGTCTGCTCTGATTAATTGTTTCACTCGCTCGACCATTCCTTTGTTCCTGGAGGTTGAAGGTCTCCCACTGCGACTCTCGTCTTCCAGCGATTCCTGTCCACCCTTAAATCTTGAAAACCACTCGTGAACGGCTGTTTTCTTTAAAGAATCGTCACCGTAAACTGTTTGTAAGGCTAACAAAGTCTCTGAAGCACATTTTCCCAATCTGCACATGAACTTGATGTTCGCCCGTTGCTCGAACTGCGACATCGCGCCAACTGATCACCACACACTCCTACCTTCCGCTAAACTGCAGTCACACTGCGTGTTCAGACTTGCTCAGACCTGTCAGCGTCATAACTATGCACCATAAGGAATGTACTGTACAAAATTTATTGTGATTGCATCACAACTGCCAACACTACGACACAATTCCGGGAACATTTTGACTTCTCGTCGTAGTTGTATTTAATAACATCAAAATGAGTAGATTTAGAAAAAATTGTCTCTAAAAATTTATTTAAAATAAATTATCAACATTTATTAGTTTTGATTAGCAAGACGTATATTAAAGGCATCTACTACAACCTTTGTCAATTCTTGTCAATTGAAATTATTTTTGAAGAGAAAAGGACTACTCTTCCAGAAAGCTTAAACAGTACGAATACTTTGATTTTATTTTTGTATTTAACTTACCTAAAATGGAATAATAGCGAACTAATGGTATCAACTCATATAGGTTCATGTCTAATATTTTAAGGACAATGACTCGATTTCCTTCCGGAGTTAACTTCGGTAGAGGTAAAACTTGTCTGCAAAAGATAAATGAATCTATTAGTACATCGTAGAGTCAGTTAAGTACTCGTAGTTGGTAAATGCTTAAGTTTAAAAGTATAACAAGCGCAATTAACTGAAACAGAAGAAAATTATCTTTTTGAAGAAGTAAAAAATAAATTTCATTTTGGTATAAAGCCCGGTAAGCATGCGTCTTGCCTTCAACCACAGAAAGAAGGAAATCTTTTCAGAAATTTCCGCATTATATAATTTTTCAGTTTCATATTGTAAAAGCATATAATTATATGCAACTATAACCTGCCTCAAGCTTCATTGCTGCACCTATTTCCATTATACAGTAATTGAGCATTTACGAAAAAACCAATAAATTATTGTAATTACCTTATTTTTCAAAAATAAATTTTAATTTAAAAACTTCATGTATATTTTGTTAGTACTATACATATCTTCAGTAGTATCTGTTACTGTGCGACTCACACGAAATATATATCCAGCTTTTAAATTAAAACTCAATTTATGGCAAGTTCTCCGTGTTGGAAGGGTAAGACACATGTCTGGTAAGCATAGCTTCATGAGTTCGAGTCTCACCGGAAAGCAGGAATACATGGGTTGTCTTTTAAGTTTTGCATATAAAACTGGAATAAAACAGTAGATAGCTTTTAAAGACTTGTTTTTCCAAGTATTCTTTACGAACTCTGGAAGCAGTTGTTCCATTCGTTTGTTGGTACAACCAAATTGCGTTTTTGAAGGCGTCGGCTTCTCCATCCGGCAACTGGAAGCTTTGGCCACGCAATCGTTGAGATTTAGGTCCGAACTTACGGAGGATGTTTTGCTTACTGTGTGCGAACTTGCGTTGTCTTGGTGGAGGATGATTCATCGATCGGGTTTTTTGAATCGGTAGTAACAATTCTTTAATCTTGTAGAGGAATTGTTGCGGCATGACCTGCTTTCGAGACAAATGTCGCGACCATCTTTTTGGAGACACTTCAAGAACGAATGACTTTTGTCGGCTTTTCTTCACCTTGAAGTACCTAAACTTATGACTGGCCTTCATTTTCTGGCTCGTATGAATAAATCCAAGAATAATCTCCACTGACAATGTTGTACACGTTTCTAGAGTTTCCGGCGTTGAAGTGATCTAGAGTTTTTTGACACCAATTCACCCTAACTGCTGCAACAAATGCTGTATCCAACGGGCAGCTAATTCTCTGGTACACAATTCCTTATGGACAATTTTTTGGATTGAGGTCTTTGAACTCCCCAATAACGCTTCGATCTGGCAATACATCACATGTCGATCTTCGTTGATGATCTTGTGTACAGCATCGAGGTTTTTCTGAGTGACTGCCGTTTTTGGTGAACCTGCACTTGGATCGTCGCTAAGATTATTCCGTCCACATTTGAGATCTCCATACCAACGAGGAATGTTTCACTGATGTACTGCTTCATTGCCAAAAATAGAAACCAACTCGGCGAGGCATTCTTGTTGGCATAATTGACTTCGAAAATTATAAAAAATTATTCCAAGAAAGTGTTCTCGGTTTAATTCCATTTTCCAACTAACTTGTCAATTTTAACAGTTCCTTGTAGTTACAACACTACACGTATCGCACTGAAACTTTAGACTTAGGTTAACTAAAGATGGAGGCTAATGTTTAGTACTGACATTTGATTAGTGGCGTCCTCTATGCCCCGCTATGCAAAACTTAAAAAGTATTCCACGTAACTTCAAAAATTTCTGCATTATATATGCTACGTAAGAAGAGGTAAAAAAATAGAATGCATCAAATGCAACTGAAGATTTAGTTTCAAAAAATTGTAATATATTACAATTGTTTCGTCATGTTATGGCTTTATTGAGTGGATGAAAAGTAACATATAAAATAGGGAATTTTAACTAACTGTAACTATATACAAGAGCGATGGAAGAAAATTTAAAATTGTAATTTTCTCCCATCGCTCTTGATTGATTCAGCAAGGATGAATTATTTAAATTTATTCAACAGTTTAAAATCAAAGCTGACGTGAAATTAGTGAATAGGAATAGAAGGAAAGAAGTCACAACAGCAAGTATGAAAGGAAAGACGGAAACTGGAATGTCAAAACGACAATATATCACGAAAATATTAGACGTGGAAAACGATGAAAGTTTGGATGTTAAAATACCTTACAATATTTTATGAATTGACGATAATATTTATTCAATATACTTACGTAAAATCTAAACATTTTAAATCCCCTTCTGGTGTAATAATTCTGTTGGCTAACACGTCCTTGTACACCAAGCAGGCATAGCAGTAACTTTCGTATTTCTTTTTAACTTTTTCTAAATCGCTTTTGCAGTTCATAATGCAGTTTCTTAAATAATTTTGATCTGCAATTAAAAGAAAACTATGAAGAAATTCCACTTCTTGTTGAAACAGTATAATATTAGCACGTGCAGTGACAAGCTGCTATAATCGATTGCTGCAGAAAATCTAAAGAATAGCTATTAATTTTACTGCATAAATAACATAAACTCTTTGAAAT